>ML783346.1:597870-611322 GCA_009831015.1 Picea engelmannii | reverse complement strand
ATCAGTGTTTCAGAGCTTCAGCTCCCGGGAAACCTAGATGCGCGACCTCTTGTCATCGCACGTCGTGAAATCCCGACTTGCGAAACCCCGAAATGACATAGAGCATCTAGAATTTGGATGTTTCGGTGTTTCGGCACTTGGGAAACCCAAGGGTCAATTCCCTTGTACTTGCCGGTCGCGAAGTCCTGAGTTGTGAAACACCGAAATGAGCTTAGCGATGAATACGGGCTTAGGAGTTTTGGCTCCCGGGAAACCTATGTGCGAGACCTTCTGTCTGTGCATATCGCGAAACCCCGACTTGTGAAACCCCTAAATAATAATAGCATGGATAAGTCTTGATGTCTCGGTATTTAGACACCCAGGATATCTAGAAGCAAGCCCTTGGTATGTGCTAGTCCTGAGTTCTCGACTTGTGAAATCCTGATATGGCTTAGCGCATGTAGATTTGGTTTTCGGTGTTTTGGCACCCAGAAAATCGAAGGGTAAGAACCCCTCATCCTCTTCTACCGCGAAAAACCTAGTACGTGAAACTCCAAAAGGTGGGATGCCAGGTTTTAATCCAAGACATCGTTATATGTGACAAACTGTGGGTCCCTTTCGGATTTAGGCACTTCGAGAGACAAGAGAGCAGGGGAACACATGCATCGCGATTTCCCGAATCGCAAAAGCTGGAAACACCTCTCCAGTAAGGCCCGTGGTCATAGCCAATGATCACATGGGTAAGGATAAGGGATGGCAGGGTCTGCATCAGGCCCCATAGGAATTCAGAGATTCTGTTCCTTGGTGAAAAGAAGGAAAAAGTCGAAAAATATTAGTTCCCATAGTGGGTGTGTTACACAATCTCTGTGACTCTTTGATTGTATCTCTACTATATTTTTAATAGATTAGTTCCATAATTTACAAAACAAAATAAGACCGAACAAAAGATTCTACTTCTAGAAGTATCTTCTTCTAGAATGATCTTTAGAATATATAATTAGTATAAATAAGAGTAGGAGGCATAAGAAGTATTTGTCTTGAGAATTGTTGTAATAAAGTTGGGTAAGTGCAAGCTAATGATGGTCTCTCATGACACGTTAGTGGCAATGCAAACCTAGAAAAAGAACAATCGGTTAACTTGGAGGGATTATTCAAGGTACTTTTACAATAAATTTGAATATGGTGGAAGAAGATGAAACGTGGGAAATTGAATTAGATTTCCGAATATACAACTTTTATTCATACACATTGTGAATAACTAGGTCAATTTTTTTTTTCTAATAGTGGTATTTTATTTTTCCAACAAAATATAAGGTATATGTTTTCTTTCATGTAGGTGTTGAGTGTCTTATTGATGGAATTTCATTCCAAAAACTTGCATACTTGTAGAGAGCCTGTTTTTTTGTGTCCAGTATTTTTTGGAAATTCAATATTAATTTTATGTTTTTTAGAAATTATCAAAGTCAACATATGCGTGAAATTAAAACATCTTTTGTTCATGCAGGTTAAAAGGGTCTTAACATGATCAAAACATATTTTTTTATAAATCGTAGGTATCTTTCTCCTCTAGTTCTGCATATAATTCATTTGAGAAATGGTTAAGGTGAAAAAAAGTTATAGTATAAATAAGAAAGGTATGTATTCTAGAATTTTGATATATGTGAAGACAAAAATATATTATAAATAATAAACAATAATAATTAAAAAAAAAATACATATTTGAGATATGCATAGCCGACTCTATCTATGTATATAAATTTGTCAACAAATTAATTGTTTAGCTTATATAAAAATAATGTCAAAGAAAAAGGTATAGAGGGGTATTCACAAAAATGGAGGTTTTTATGAATTTTCATACCAAACAACTAGGTTTGTCATCCCAAACCTAAATTCAAGCCAACCTAAATTCGAGTCAACCAAGTCAGCACACACCTTGTCAATCCCTCCCAAACAATTTGAATTCAAACAAACATGCACACCCTCCTAAAAATATTCCCTTCCTTACTTATATGTGTCCTCCCTCTCCTACATATACCTCCCCTCCATATATCACTCTCACACTTCCTCTCTTACTCCCCCCCCCACCCCCGGTCTGTCTCCCTCTCTCTCCCTCACACTCCTGTACATAGTAATACCTAGACATGGAAATATTTAGACATCACAAGGCATGGAAATACCTAGATATAGACCTTACCTTGACATTCCTCGGACTCTCAAACCCACTCCATCTCTATCCCCCCTTCTTCCACTTTCCATCCCTCTCTCTCTTTCTCTCTCTCTACCCCAATTTCCCTCACTCTGCTCTCTCTTCCACCTCGATTCAACCCTTTCTCTCTCTCTCCTCATTTTCAATATAAATCGTAGTCTCTATGCCCCTCTTTTACTCTCTATTCCCCTTCGATGTCTCCCTCTGTATCCCCCCATCCTCTCATTCTCTCTTTACCCCCGTTCTATGTTTCCTTCTCTACTTCCCTTACTCCCACTAACCCTCTCTCTACCCCCTATATTTCTCCCCCTCGTCCCTCTCACACTTTGTATCTACCCCTCCTCTTTGTCTTTCTCTCTCCCCCCTCTTCCCTATATATATCTACCCCTCCTCTTTGTCTTGCTATCTCCCCCTCTCACACTCTCACACACACTCTCTCTCCCACCCCCCCACCCCCCCCATGTGACACTATCTCTCCTATATCTCTCCTACATCTACCCCTCTCTCCTACATTTACCTATCTCTCCCTCTCACACTCTCACACACTCTCTCTATTTCCTTACGACTCCTTTTTCTCTCTCCCTCCCACACACACTTTCTAGCCCCCCTATATGTCTTCCTCTCTCTTCCTCCCACACTCTAACACACTCACTCTCTACCTCCCCTTTTTTTCTTCCTCTCTCTCCCTCCTTCACTCTCAAACACACATTTTCTATCCCCCCTCGATGTTTTCCTATGTCTGCCTCCCACAGTCTCACATACACATTTTCTATCCCTCCTCTATTTATTCCTCTCTCTACCTCTCCTCTTTGTATACCTCTCTCTACCTCCATCATTTTTCTACCTCTCTCTACCTCCCCTCTTTGTATACCTCTCTCTTCCTCCCACATTCTCGCACACACACTTTCTATCCCCCATTAATATATTTATATCTTTCTACCCCCCGCCCCCCTTTTCTCTATCTCCCACCTTCCTCTCACAATCAGTCTCAATATATCCCCACCTAGTGCTTGTTCACCCCCCCTCTCTTTCTTTCTCTACCCTCCCTCCCCCCTCTCACACTCATACATTCTCTTTCTACCCCCCTCCTCCCTCTATCTCCCCCCCTCCCTCCCACTATATCTCTTTTCTTTCTCTCCTACATCTACCACCTCTTTATCTCTCTCTCCTCTATTCTTCCCCCATTTGTATATTGAAATGGACCTTGAGCGGATAGCTCTCGTCCTTAGGTAGATGAGGCATTTAAGAGAGTTAATGTAAAGTAGATAGAATATTTACTTCTAGATTTGATAGCTTTAGAGCACAAGAGGGAAATGAGATATAGACACCCTCATTGTATCATTTTAACATTAGCATTCAGGAGCAAGAAGCGAAGAGCAAGCAGAGAGTTGTATGAAGAACACCCATGTACAAACATTGAATTAATAGAAGAAAGCTTTGATTCAATCTCATGGTTAGGTGTTATTTCTCTGTTTATTGATGTTATGCTCATGAATATTGCTTCCTGTCATGCATTTTCTTTTATATGTTGTGTATGTGATTTCATGGTTGAATTGAAGTCTGAGAGGAAGATAGAATGAGTTTCAATTGTTTCTCTAATTGAGCCAAGAGATTCCTGCAAGGAGTGTAGTCGAATTTGTCCGCAAGGAGTGCATTGACATAAGGGTTCAATTAGAGATAACAGTTGTTCTCATTTCTTCGAAGGTGCAGTTAGGCATAGTGTCGTGCAAGGAATGCACAGGCCAAGAGAAGTCTCAGAGTTGCGATTCTGAGAAAAAGTATCTGAAAGACTGTTGCTGCAGGAGTGCGCAGGGTCGAAAGACTTCAACACTTAGACAAGGTTGAAGATTTTCCGCAAGTAGTGCGTGCAAAGTTCCTTCTAAGGATTTGAGGATCGCAAGGAAGCTCAGGAGGAGTAAGCCTTCGAACTCACTGAAGGGTAAGCGCAGGGAAGCTATCGTGGAATATCGAAGAGAAGCGTCGCAGGGTGGCGAGCAGGTGATCGAGTCCCATGAAGAGAAAATTCTTCATTTTGTGGATTCACATAGGAAGAGAAGACGGACGAAATCATTTGAGGAGATTTCGCGAAGCTCTAAGAGTCGTTGGATCTTGCGGAGGTGCAAGGAAGTTATGGTGTGACAGTCGAAGAGGGTCGAAGCTCAGCAGGGCGGAGCCACCAATCTGGGTCACAAGGACCATCGGATCCATACGTGACATCGCGTATCGGGGATTCGCGAGTTGAAGTGGCAAGGTTGTGTAGCGAGAATTGCGATATCGCGAGACGCGATATCGTGACACCAAAAGGGTAGCATGTGGGACCCAGGGGAGAGTGGAGTACAGGTGGCAGGTCATCGGGATCTCGCCACGAGAAGTCCCGAGTAATTGGCGTTAGGATTCACGATCCCATGAATTTCGAAGTCCCGAGAGTTAAGGGACCATTGAAAAGTCAACTCATGTGTGTATCGGCGTTTCGGCACATCGGGTGTCGGAGGTTGCAAAACTGAAGGCTTGGTATCGCAAGTAGCGAAGTCACGATAGAGAAGAAGTCCCGACAGGGGAAAAATCAACGATTTGACTGACACATTGGGTTTTGGGGACTCGAGAGCCCAGTGATCAACTGAGAACTTGCGAAGATGCGAGTTCTGATTTCCCGATAAGCAAACAAAGGGAAGTCACGAAGAAGAGAAAACTGTGGGTGCAGATTTCCCAATAGGGAAATAGAAGAATCTTGGAGTTCTTCGGGCAGAAAAGAAGAAGGTCCTGAGGAAGTGGGCATGCCAGTGAGGGAAGTTCTGCGTCAAAAGTGGTATCAGAGCCGGGAGACTCTTTGTTTTCTGTAACAGAGAGAGATAGGATTTGCCATGCCGCACAGGAGAGAAAGACAATCACGTGACCCAGAGGACAGGGAGGTGAGAAGAAGAGGCAAGCCAGTAGGAAATCTAGAAATGGAAAGACAGATGAGAGATCTTCGAGAAAGAATAGAAGATATGGAGGCAGCGCAAAGACGCACAGCCAGTGCAGGGGATCTTAGTGATTTCGAGGGTGAAGTTGAGGCTGAACGTGAGGAGGAAGTTGCATCCGAAGATGCATCAACTGAGCGGTTGATAAAATCTATCGCCAGAATGGGTGCGAAGGCGAAGATGGACATTCCAGTCTACGAGGGAAATCTGGATGCAGAAGAGCTACTAGATTGGATTAGAGCTCTTGACACCTATTTTGATTATGAGAATATCGAAGAGGATAAGAAGGTCAAGCATGTTGTCACACGCTTGAAAGGACATGCAACATTGTGGTGGGATGAGCTACAAGCTGACAGACGCTGCAAAGGCAAGCAGAAGATTAAAAGCTAAGATCGAATGATTGCGAAGATGAAGGCGAAATTCATCCCAAGGGACTATCAAATTAATCTGTTCAGGAGGATGCAGAACCTGAGACAGAAGCTGATGACAGTGAAAGAATACACTGAGGATTTCTATCGACTAAACATCAGAGTAGGTCATCGAGAGAGCGATGATGAGAAGGTCGCCAGATATCTGAATGGTCTGAGATATGACATTCAGGATGAATTAAGCATGGTTACCATCAGGACGGTGGAGGATACTTATCAGATGGATCTGAAAGCTGAAGAAAAGATGAGTCGTAAGAAAGGTCAATGAGGGCGATGCAGAAGTCAGCCCAGAGGCAAGGTAGTTGCCCAGGAGAAATACCAGAATCCCAAGGAGGAATGGAAGAAACGTCAGGGTAAATTTGAAAGAGGTGGAACCTCACAGAGAGGGACACATGTTGAACAGAGAGGGAAGCATACCAAGAAAAAGGGAGATTATGTTGACGCAAACACTTTTCCTCATACCATAGGTAGGGGAAGAGGACGAGGTGGAGTAATCACATGCTTCACATGTGGAAATAATGGGCATAGGTTATTTGAGTGTCCATAGAAGAAGAAGGATAGTGGAGAAGCTCACATCACTGAAGCGTTGAGGCGTGATGTTGATACTGAAGACACTGAAGGTGGAAGGTCACTGATGATGCGTAAGGTTCTCTTAACACCCGGAAAGGAGGTGGAGGAATCATCTCAAAGGACCAGACTGTTCAGGATAGCTTGCAAAACCAAGGACTGGGTATGCAAGGTTATTGTTGACAGTGGTAGCACAGATAATCTCGTTTCAACTGAGATGGTGGAAAATTTGGAGCTGGAGACAACTGATCACCCGAGTCCATACAAAGTTTCATGGCTACAGAAGGGACATTAGGTCAGTGTCACTAAACAGTGTTTAGTTGAATTCAAGATAGGAGGTTATAAGGATAAAGTACTATGTGATGGTATTCCTATGGATGTATGTCATTTATTGTTGGGTAGACCATGGCAATATGATAGAAATGTGGTTCATGATGGGCGAATGAACACATATACTTTAGAGAAGGATGGGAGAACACATAGGTTGCTTCCGATAAAGGATAAGGAAGTGAAGCCGGAGTTAAGCAACACAATACTTCTCATGAGTGGAAAGGAACTTCTCACAGAGATGGAGAAGAAAGAAGATCCACAATTCTTTGTTGTCAGAAAGCCGAGGATTGTTCTGACTAGCACAAGAGTGGATGACTTACCAGATGAGATTCAGGAACTGCTGGAAGAGTTCACTGAGATCATAGTGGACGAATTACCTCATTCATTGCCACCGATGAGGAGTGTGAGTCATCATATTGATCTCATCCCAGGAGCCAGTTTGCCAAATAAAGTTGCGTACAGATTGACGCCGCAAGAAAATGAGGAGGTTAAGAGGCAGGTCCAGGAGCTATTGGACAAAGGATTGGTCAGAGAAATATTGAGTCCATGTGTTGTTCCGACAATGCTCAGTCCAAAGAAGGATGGAGGCTAGAGGATGTGTACTAACTCAAGAGTGATCAACAAGATAACCATCAGGTATAGATTTCCACTGCCGAGAATGGATGATCTGATGGATTGCCTGAGTGGGACAAAATATTTTTCAAAGATAGATTTGAAAAGGGGATATCACTAGATTCGCATGAGAGAAGGCGATGAGTGGAAAACAGCCTTCAAAACCAATGAAGGATTGTATGAATGGCTAGTCATGCCATTTGGCTTGACGAATGCACCAAGTACATTTATGAGGTTGATGAATGAAGTCCTGAGGGAATTCATCGAAAAGTTTGTCATTGTGTATTTGGACGATATACTGATTTACAGTAAATCAAAGGCTGAACATCTGAAGCATTTGGCCATTGTGATAAGGAAGCTACAACAGGAGAAGTTGTTGATCAACATGAAGAAGTCCTCATTTATGCAGACAGAGCTCATTTACTTGGGTTTTGTTATATCGGCGAATGAGTTGAGGATGGATCCGGATAAAGTAGAAGTGATCAAGAATTGGCCATCACCGAGAAATGTTTTTGAGGTGAGAAGTTTTCATGGTTTAGCTAGTTTCTACCGAAAGTTCATTAGGAATTTCAGTGGAATTAGTGTAGCGATGATCGATACAGTGAAGAAGCGGCATAAATCTTTTCACTGGACAACAGAGGCTGAGAAGAGCTTCAACCTGTTGAAGCGGAAGATCACGGAACGACCAGTTTTGGTGTTGCCGGATTTCCTGAAGACATTTCAGGTGAAATGTGATGCAAGCGGATATGCCATAGGAGCGGTCTTGAGACAGGAAGACAGACCAGTTGCATATTTCAGCGAGAAGCTGGATGAAGCAAAACTGAAATACTCCACGTATGATAAAGAATTTTATGCTATCATACAGGCGTTGAAGAAGTGGAGGCATTACTTGATCCCGAAAGAATTTGTTTTGTACAGTGATAATCATGCATTACAGTTTGTGAGTCAACAAGAGAAGTTGAATCAAAAACATGCAAAATGGGTAGAGTATATGCATAATTTCACATTTGTGATTAAGCATATTTCGGGTACTGCTAACAAAGTGGTTGATGCTTTGAGCAGGAAGTGTTTGTTGCTACAGGAATTCCGAATCAAAACATTGGGTTTTGAAAATCTCAGGGACATGTACGCATGAGATGCAGATTTTGAAGAGGCGTATGAAGCAGCTGAGAATCCAGTTCTCAGAGAACGAATTCCTTGGATATATTATATGATCCAGGAGGGATTGTTGTTCAGAGGCAATCAACTGTGTATTCCAAAATGCTCCATGAGGGAGAACTTATTGAAAGAGAAACACAGTGGTGGATTGGCAGGACATTTTGGCCATGAAAAAACGTTCGTAAAGTTGATGGAATCATATTTTTTGCTAGGGATGCGAGCATAGGTCAAGAGTTTTGTTGACAGATGCAGGATTTGCCAGCATTCGAAGGGGAGAAAGCAGAATGCAGGTTTTTATCAGCCATTGCCCATACCAGAGAGGCCATGGGAGGCGATAAGCATGGATTTTGTATTGGGTTTGCCAAGGATGCAAAGAGGGGTTGATTCAATCTTTGTGGTAGTGGACAGGTTTTCAAAGATGGCACATTTCATTCCATGCCAGAAAACCAGCGATGTGACTCACATCGCAAACCTATTTTTCAAGGAGGTTATTCGACTTCATGGATTGCCGAAAAGTATAGTTTCGGACAGGGACACAAAATTCATAGGGCATTTTTGGAGGACGCTATGGAAGAAGCTAGGAACTAACTTGGCGTTTAGTTCTGCTTATCATCCTCAGACGGATGGACAAACAGAAGTGGTGAACAAAAGTCTGGGAGACTTGCTGAGAAGCTTGGTGACAGAGCACCATAGCAGCTGGGATAGGATATTGCTACAAGCCGAGTTTTCTTATAACGATTTAGTGAATCGGAGCACATGAAAGAGTCCATTTCAGGTTGTATATGGGATGCAGCTGCAAGGAGTTTCTGAATTTTGAGATTCAGAGCAGACTGCTACTAGCAGTGCTAGTGCAGAGGAATTCGCTGAGGCGATGAAAGAACTTCACAGCAGGGTGAAGCAGCGACTGATAGACTCAAATCAGGAGTATAAGCGCAGAGCAGATCAACATCGGAGACAACTTCAGTTTGAAGTTGGTGATCTAGTTCTAGCACATCTAAGGAAGGAAAGGTTCCCAAGGGGAACATACAATAAGATGAAGATGAAGAAAATCGGGCCATGTAGGGTCCTGAAGAAATTCGGAGAAAATGTTTATGAAATTGAATTGCCGGATGGCATCGGAATATCTCCGATATTCAATATCGCAGATTTATACCCGTACAGGGTTGGAGAAGTAGAGACTAGAACTGAGGAGCCAGTGATCCAGTGGATAAAACAATTACCATTTGCAGAGAAGCCACAGATGGAGTGCATACTAGACAAGAGAGTAGGTAAGAAGACCAGGAGAAAAGAATACTTTGAGTATCTGGTCAAGTGGAAGAATCATCCAGTGGAAGATGTCAGCTGGGAGAGCGAAGCAGTAATACAGAAGCATGGACAAACCATGCAGGAGCTCATGGACAGGAGCCCATGAAATTTTTCAAGCCAAGGAGTATGATGCAGGAGCATCGCCAACTCATCAAGCGAGCCAGCGTGGAGCGGAAGACAGTTGGACAAGCCAACACCAAATTTTGAAAACACTTTGGGATTGTTGCGCAAAGTCTTTAATGAATCCATTTATGAAAGCGCACTTTGTATATTGTAATGGACCTTGAGAGGATAGCTCTCGTCCTTAGGTAGATGAGGCATTTAAGAGAGTTAATGTAAAGTAGATAGAATATTTACTTCTAGATTTGATAGCTTTAGAGCACAAGAGGGAAACGGGATATAGACACCCTCATTGTATCATTGTAACATTAGCATTCAGGAGCAAGAAGAGAAGAACAAGCAGAGAGTTGTATGAAGAACACCCATGTACAGACATTGAATTAATAGAAGAAAGCTTTGATTCAATCTCATGGTTAGGTGTTATTTCTCTGTTTATTGATGTTATGCTCATGAATATTTCTTCCTGTCATGCATTTGCTTTTATATGCTATGTATGTGATTTCATGGTTGAATTGAAGTCTGAGAGGAAGATAGAATGAGTTTCAATTGTTTCTCTGATTGAGCCAAGAGATTCCTGCAAGGAGTGCAGTCGAATTTGTCCGCAAGGAGTGCATTGACAGAAGGTTTCAATTAGAGATAACAGTTGTTCTCATTTCTTCGAAGGTGCAGTTAGGCACAGTTCCGTGCAAGGAATGCGCAGGCCAAGCGAAGTCTCAGAGTTGCGATTCTGAGAAAAAGTATCTGAAAGATTGTTGCTGCAGGAGTGCGCAGGGTCGAAAGACTTCAACACTTAGACAAGGTTGAAGATTTTTCGTGAGGAGTGCGTGCAAAGTTCCTTCTAAGTATTTGAGGATCGCAAGGAAGCTCAGGAGGAGTAAGCCTTTGAACTCACTGAAGGGTAAGCGCAAGGAAGATGTCGTGGAATATCGAAGAGAAGCGTCGCAGGGTGGCGAGCAGGTGAACGCGTCTCATGAAGAGAAAATTCTTCATTTTGTGGATTCACATAGGAAGAGCAGACGAACGAAATCATCTGAGGAGATTTTGCGAAGCTCCGAGAGCCATTGGATCTTGCGGAGGTGCAAGGAAGTTACGGCATGAAAATCGAAGAGGGTCGAAGCTCAGCAGGGCGGAGCCACCGATCTGCGTCATAAGGACCGTCAGATCCATACATGACATCACATATCGGGGATTCGCAAGTTGAAGCGGCAAGGTTGTGTAGCGAGAATTGCGATATCGCGAGACACGATATCGTCACACCAAAAGGGTAGCATATGGGACCCAGGGGAGAGTGGAGTACATGTGGCAGGTCATCGGGATCTTGCCGTGAGAAGTCCCGATTAATTGGCGTTAGGATTCGTGATCTCGCGATGTCCGAAGTCCAGAGAGTTAAGGGACCGTTGAAAAGTCAACTCACGTGTGTATCGGCGTTTTGGCGCATCGGGTGTCAAAGGTTGCAAAACCGAAGGCTTGGTATCGCGAGTAGCGAAGTCACGATAGAGAAGAAGTCCCGACAGGGGAAAAGTCAGTGATTTGACTGACACATCGGGTTTCGGGGACTCGAGAGCCCAGTGATCAACTGAGAAATTGCGAAGCTGCGAGTTCTGATTTCCCGATAAGCGAACAAAGGGAAGTCGCGAAGAAGAGAAAACTGTGGGTGCAGATTTCCCAATAGGGAAATAGAAGAATCTTGGAGTTCTTCGGGCAGAAAAGAAGAAGGTCCTAAGGAAGTGGGCGTGCCAGTGAGGGTAGTTCTACGTCACTATTACTCTCTCTCTACCCACTCTCTTTGTCTCCCTCTCCCTCCCTCTCACACACTCAAACACTCCCTTTCCATCCCCCCTCTATTTCTTTCTCTTTCCCCCTTTCACACTCACACCTTCTCTCTTTACCCCCATCCACCCTCTATCTCTTCCCCTCACTCCCAATATCTTTCCTCCTCTCTCTCCTACATCTACCACCTATTTCTCTCTCTAATTGTTAGTCTCACTCTCATTATATCCCCCTCCATCTATCTCCTCTACTCTCCCCCCATTTCTCTCTTTATATATCTCTACCCCCCTTTCCCTCTATCTCCCCCCTTCCTCTCACAATCATTCTCACTCTCTATGATCCGGGCTCTTTTCGTGAGGTGACTTATTAAAGAATCGTATTAAATGAGCATAAACTAAAATACACCATAAATAAGGAAAATCTCAAAAGAAAAGAGACATAAGCATGCAATATGAACACAAAAAATTGATAACAGAGTTCGTTCCTAGTGGACTACATGCCTGGGTCCTGCTCTCAAATGGGTAGGTATTTTTATTAACTCCACAAAATAATTGGGAAAAATACATAAGTATACCTCATTCTAAAGTTAAGCTATAGAATATTTTCTCAAATTAGAAAATTAACATCACGACTGCGTTCGTGGCATCGAATTACCTAAAAATGACTATCTCCATGCCTCGATCTGAGTCTGACACTTTCGGGCCTAAGAGACACCCCTGCCTTGGTTTCTATGCCACTACTCCTGCAATAAATGACTGATAAATCTCAAAAAGCATGCCCAGGTCTCGAAAACTGCGTCAAATCCATATGGGCATGCTTTGTTCTCCTCTTTCCTAAACACTGGAAGAGGCCCCTTCTTATACAAAATTTTGACGGTTATGCAATAAGTGAATCAATTAGCACGCCGATTAGTGGATCTATATTAAGAAATTTGGTTAGCGGAGGTCCCAAGATCGAATCCCATGGCCTCCACTTTTGTTTGGCATACTGTTTGGTAGTTGGCGAAATAATTGGCGGAGATTCTATGCTATTTCTGGTGGTGGTTTTGGTGGTTGGTTTATTTAAATGGCAGGTGGATATATATAGCAGACATGCCATATATAGAAGAGATTTTGGTGGGACATGTGTTACACAGTTGGTGATATATATATGGTCGTATGGGTTGGCTTAGAACCAGGGGTTGGGCCAAAGGCCAAGCCCTTTTATCCCCCCATACGAACCATTATTTAACTCAAATAAAATGTGTGCCATATTACAAACAAGAACCATAGAGTGGAAGGTAGGCTAGCATGAAGTTTGTAAGTTCTTTGGGCTAAGAGGTTAGGAGTTCGACTCTTGGGGAGTCATATAATTTTATCACACGCCAACCACTGGAGAGGTGCCATGTGGCAGCACATAACTGGGCCATGTCATCCCATGCCAACTGAGCACTCTGCCACGTCGGTTTTATGGACGTGCCACGTGTCACCCTTGCAGTGGTGACACGTGTCACCTTGACTTTTTGACTTTTTTACCAAGTTTGACCTAAACTTTGAACACTTATAACTTTTGATCCATAACTCTGTTTGACGAGTCGTTTGCGCTATTAGAAATCTTGCGACGCGATCTTTGCGATCATTCCTTTTTAAATTAGTTTTTGGAACTTTGAATTTTTTCCCTCTCTCTATCTGTTGAAGCCATTATGAGCGTCCTAACTTGCCTCTGTGCATTCTGAGTTGTTCTTAGCCTCATCTGGATCATTTTTGGATCACTCTATCCACCACTTCCAACCTTCCTCTCTTTCTTTGTCCCCCTCCTTCACACTATCTCTCCACTCTCCCTCTCATACATCTACCCCTCCCCACTATGTCCCCCCCACCCTTCCTCTCACTCTCTCTCTACCTGCTCTCTTTGTCTCCATCTCCCTCCCAATCACACACTCAAACACTCCTTGTCCAACCCCACTCTATTTATTTCTCTTCCCCCCCTCTCACACTCACACATTCTCTCTCTACCCCCCCTCTATCCCCCCCCCTCC
>ML783346.1:579791-596086 GCA_009831015.1 Picea engelmannii | reverse complement strand
CAATGGCGGATTCACGTTGGCGCATGACAGTGATCTAATGCAATTTCTTGACAAGATCGATGATATGGATAACAACAACAATAATCCAGAAAATACCCATGCTGTGAATCAGGTCGAGGAGGTCAGGCAGTTCGATGAGAAGCGCAGTTCTCATCAGATGGATTCAACTGAAGAAGTGGAATTGATTGACGGGAATTCTGAAGTGATCAGTTCGGTGTATGATAGAGGAGACTTCGCGTATTACGACGATGTTGGCGCAGAGTTTGGCTTCTTCGTAGACCATTTTACTCCTCATGAACTTGGAATCATCATGAACCATTACCACTGCGATGTTGATGGAGATTCAATGCCGGATATTTTGTATTCGGCTGCCTTGTATGGTTATGCCGCTGAGACTAGCGAGGTTGTTTATGGGTTTCTGTGGGAGGATGATATTTGGCAGTGGAATGAACATCCGGTCATTCAAAATGATTTTGCAACGCCACAGCAAGGAGAATTTGGAATTAATGGAACCGAGTTTCATGACGTCTGGAACGATATTAGACCAATTCAACTTTGAGTGCCCATGAGGAAGGACTGCTAATGTACATATTGGAAAGAAACTTTTCCTGGCTTGCTATGTTTTTAATACTCAGAGCTGTGAATGTAGCTTTATTCTCAAGCTATTTTCTCCGAACCGTCATATTTGCACAACATGTCAATCGAAATTTTATCTAAAAGACGAAGCCAAGGTGGAATCTTCGTTTTCCTTCATCTGTAGCTCTAATTTTGTTCTGTTTAATCAGTTCTATATTTTCACAACACGTTCTCCCAGTATTGTACATATTTTTGTAAAACTGTTCACGATGAAATATTTAACTGTGCACTCTATGACTTTTAGTCCAATCCATAGTCGAATCAATTATCGATGTCAATTATCAGCAGCTAAATGATACTATGAACCTAAGATGTGTTTTAAAATATTGATGTCTATTATTAGCACTCTGAATACACTGTTTGAATACCATTAAAGCAAAAACAGCCTCATAAACCCTGGTATATCATAGCCAAGTTTTACCATGAGTGACCTACCATAGTGATGATCAATTTTAGGTACCTCTTTATCTGATAGGGAGGATCTAGTTTAGGTACCTGGTACTCTATTAAAGCATCGAATCAATTTTCAGATTGTTCATAACGTCGTAGCATAAGTTTTTCCGGATCAGAATCAATCAAATCTTTGGTATCGAATTAGTTGGAATCCATGTCGTCTACCTGTTAAAATTAGCTAACACCCGGATTCTGCGATCTCTGTAATGTGATTTAATTTCCCGACAGTCCGAGTATTTTCGAACTGAAATGGCCATTTAAAGTTTCAAAGGGTTCCTTACCGTCATCTCATTATTGAGTCCGGCTGACTCGCTATTTTAACTAGTGTAACCCCATTTATTGCCTCTTCCACCAAATCCTCATCAATGGGCGCAGTATATGTTCTCAAACCCTCTACCAATTTTATTCCATTTTGCTGCAAATTTTATTTCTGGAATCCATCCGAAAGAAAATTCAGTTTCTACCGAAACAAAATTAGTACCTCTCATTTCTTATCTGATCATAAAAGCCAGTAGTTGTTAGCGCGTCCGGTGGATCATGAGGCTGATGTACAGGGCTAACCTTAAACGCCCGACAGGGATCAAACCTTAGGCTATTGGGCGCAGGTTTAGAATTTCAAATTTAACTAAGTTAAAATTGATATGGTCATTTGTTTTTTTGCCGTCATTTTAAGTTTTAAGTACTTTTTTTTTTTTCTTATATACAAAAATTTGTAACCAAAAACCTTTTAATGAAAAAAAATATAAAAATAATTAAAATAAAAAAGAAATGACATTTCAAGCTTATCTTTTAGAGCTTGCAATCTAAGGAGAAATTTATGTGCAACATCAAATTCTATTTACTGTTTCATTTACTCTTAAAACGAACTTCCCTTGTTTCCTGTAAGTTATACAATACAACATGTAGGTTATACAATAGAGCTTAAGTAAGTTAAATACCTACTAAAAATTATGACTGGTTCAAATTTTACATACTGATAAATGATGACGTGTAAATTTAGTATCTACCTGTCAAATATGTCTTAAAAGAAAAAAAAACGTCCTGTAAAACGTTAAATTCGAGGCCAGTTGGAGGCAGGGATGGAATTTGACGGGCAAATAGCCAGTCACGAACCTATTTGCCCGTCAAATACAGTTCAAAATTCTATATAACCGTCAACCATCTTCGTTAAAACGAATAGAACGTGTTCGAAACCGTCAAATTTAACGGACTTCATGATTTTGAAATTCCAAGCCTGGTTGGGGGTGCACCGTTGGATGTTTCATCCATTGGAATTTGGTGCACCGTCAAGAGCCTCGGGTTCCGAGAGAAATCTGTCGAGCTCATAACTATCGCCGATGTAAAGGTTTCAAATTTCAAGGTTCAATCTAATCGAGGTCGTGAGAAACCACGTGGTTGTTTAAGCGGTCAATTTAACAGCGTTGCCGCAGTCTGTTTACTAAGTAGAGAAATATAACCGCAGCATGCAGTTAGGGTCGAATCTGATGTGCATCCAGCCGGCATGGAATCTCATTTGGGTCAAAACCCAATGTGTAACCTCGATTTAAAAATTAAAGGTACTTTTTTTCGATAGCATTAGACAGCAATTTATATAGTTGGCCCACAGATCGATGGGTACGTAGGAGCAGGTCTGTAATTTCAAATTCCCTTACACGCGAAGTAAAGTGAAAATTGGATGATTGTCATTTGTTATTTGTTTTTGGTGTATTGTAAATTTACATTTTATGTAGGATTTGTGTTATTGTTATATAAATTTGAGAGTTTCATCTTTTCCATATTTTATTTTAATAGTTTAGTCTAGAAGTTTTAATAGTTTTTTTTTTTGGTTATTTTTTGGTTCGATTTTGTTAAAAATTAGGTGAGGAATGGTTGGATTAGCAGATTTGAGTGCCTAAGTTTGTATAATTCAAGTGTTTCAAGAATTTTTCAATAATTTAAATTTATTTATGCATTCAGAAATGCAATTTAAATAATAGAAATTAAGATTTTATTCAGATTTACATTGTCCAACTCCAACCAAAACTCCTAAAAGTAGAACCATTAGCTAAAGCCTATTTTAACTATTAAAAAAAATTATATTTAAAAAGTTTCATCTTCTCTATATTTTAATTATAAATATTTTTTTTATATTTAAAAAATTTGAAAACTTAAGAAAGATATTTATCTTCTCTATATTTGAATTGTAAGATTTTTTATCTTTTTTTGTTTTTTACTGGGGGAATCGGCAACTAGCGGTTTCGCGTGGTCGATCCCCATCGGCTACCACTATAAATCGCTTGGTGAAGAATGACGCATGAGTAAATCCGGGTGAGAATCAAACATGAGACTTCATTTTACAAATTTCCTTCCATTTACACGGCACTTGCCAATCCGTCTACACCCTTGCGGAAGATTTTTTATATTTAAAATTAAAAAAAAAATCATATTTTTTAGAAAAATATTTATCTTCTCTATATTCGAATTGTAATATTTTTTATATTTAAAAATTAAAAAAAACTATTTTTTAATTAATTTTTATATTTAAAAATTAAAGAAAATCTAGAAAAAAATATTTATAATAGTAAACATTCTAGCAACAACTTTTGTAATTTGTATTATTAAAACAAAATAATTGAACATTGCTCCAAAATGGTATATGGTTTTAAAAAGTTATTACTAAGCAGATTTTAAAGAATTTTGGACATAGGCCACTAAAGAAAACTAGGATAATATGGGTAGATTAGTTAATAGTGATGAGAAATTTACACCAGAGACTTTTAATGAATAAAAAAATTATAAAAGTAAGTTGTTATTCAAATGAGGAGAAAATAGTCTTTCAAAGATCGCAATTTAAGGAGAGATTTATAAAGTACTAACTAGCATAGTGGCTAACTTGTTGTTGGTGAATGCGGTTATTGCTCTTAGAATGAAACTAAGAATATGAAAAGATGAAATGAATGATTATAATTATGTGGTTGTTATAAGTAAAAGTGACACAAATGTGAATCTAATATTGTAAAATAATAAAAAGTTAATAGTAGAGTAAATTTATAATTTCAATTAAATTTGTTAATTATTTGAACGTGGCAATTAGGTTAACGGAAGGTTTTAAAAATGCTAGAAAGTTATGAACATAAGATCTAGTTCATTGATTTGGAAGGACGACTAAGAATATGTTAGCATCTTCAATTAATAACCATAAGATTGAAATTTATGATTAAAAGATCATTAAATGTGTCCATTATCAATAGGTGTACACCTTTCAGCGTAATAATAAACATATCCATGACTGTCATAGGTTTAAAGATATTTGAACTTACATTAAGGGTAGTAAGAGTTACTCCCACTGAAGAACTGATTCGAGAAAACATCCCATTCTTAACGTCTTAACGTAACAGGTTGTTACGTTTGTGAGTGAACGAACCTAACAAAAACTCGTTGAGTCCTCTTCTCGAAGTTGAACATTTTGATTCCCACCCTATGCAATTTGTTGTGTAGTTGTTGCTACTGGAACACATAAACTCGTTGAGTCCTCTTCTCGAAGTTGAACATTTTGATTCCCACCCTATGCAATTTGTTGTGTAGTTGTTGCCACTGGAACAAGAATTGGAAGTCACATACATTATGTCAAGAGGCAGGTTGTAGCTCTTAACAAGAGAGACATCATAGAAGTCATGATTATTGCTGTCGTCCAGTGTGAATTCCACCAATGAGATGGGCGACGCCCCATCGTTGTTGTTGCAACCGAAGGCTCTCCCACATTCCTGATCAGACTAATCCCTCGACCTCCTTTCTCTAGTAATCGTAGTAGGCATTCAAACCTAAGGGAAGTGAACTGTATAACTTGAGCACCGAATTCCCCCAATGAGGGAAGGCTCTTAAGCTCGACAAAGTCCCAAGCACTGGTCTTCCAAGCCCGCTTCAATGCAATTTTAGAAGGTGTCTGGGGTTCCCCACCTAGCATGATTTTGAATTAATAGAGAGATTCAAAAGTTGAGATATTCACCTCTCAGATATTTAAAGGGGCTCTTTAAGTCGTTTTGCGGCTCGCCCGATCGCGAACTATTGGATTTGTCCACCCTTTTTCAATGACCAACCCCTTTATCATAGCAGTGACGCCTTTAAAAATATTAAAACTACTTTGAACTCACTTAACCTATTGAAAGAGGAGTGGGTAGCAAGAAAAGGAAGGAGGACAAGGAGAAGGAATTAATTATCTATCAAAGGGGAACATGAACTATAACTATGAATAAGCACTCGAACAAACTTGTTGAAGGTATAATAAGCATGAGCTGGGAAAAGGACTGTAGTTTGTGACTTTGCGATGCCTTCGGTAGAGCCTAGGGATCGAGGTAGAGAAACAACTTAACGAGTTAATGACTTAGGCAAGCTTGAATGGTATTGACTTTACATTATAGACTTTACATGATCTATACCAGTGACCCTCTTATTTGAGTAAATTAGTGCATTGTATGCGCATTGGAAGTTTGAGACAACACTAAATTGTGTTAAGTGTTTACTGTTTCATTTACTCCTCCAACAAATTTATGTCGACTGCACCATTCACGCAATTAAACATTTATTTGACAAGTTCAAAATTTTGATGTCGATAAGTGTTGACATGTAGATTTTATATTCACCTATCAAATACTTTTTTGGACTAGAAAAACTTTCTATGTGCCATCAAATTCCACGCCCATCAAAAGATACATGAGTGATGGGGACTTCAATGTTATGGTCATTCATTTTTCCATCATCGTTAACTCTTTCCCTGGCCGAATCATTCCAAAATTTAACCATGGATGAGTTAGGACTCCCACCACAATATCCTCCAGCAACATTGAAATTTAGTATCTGTCATGCTTGTTAATGTAAAACTTTAAGAAGGTTATATGTTTTATTTTTTATATTTGTGTTTCATTTTATTGGTGTTCAAGAAGACTCCATATGGGGTTTATTTTTTTTCGTTTTTTGGAATATGATAAAATTTATTATAGTTTAGTTGTTAATTGATAGTGTGGATAGTTATTATTAGTTGTTGTTAATAAATGTGGGTTAATTTATCATTATTATTTAAGAAAAACTATGTCCCCTAAAATAATTAGTTAATGGTTTGTAAGGGAGCAACTTTTCACTCTTGCCATATGTATTTTGGGTTGTTACTATATTTCCTTAAGTTTGAGGAAGACGAACTCTCATCCAATGAGAAACAATTTTAAATCTTACTCAAAAACTAAAAAATAATTTCAACCTTATTAATATATTCATTAATATATTCAAGAAAGACAATATCTCATACTATAGCATTAAGATCATATCCTTTCAAATAACAAGTGTTGCATGGTAGTGTAGTCCCTGCCAGGTTGTAATGGGAATAAATGCAACCGAGTACAGACACATGGGCAAGAAGTTGAAGTACATGGAAACAAAAAAGAATTAGCATTCACGAATTAGTTTTCTTTAAAACAAGGGCTGGTGGATACAAAAGAAATTGAAATTTATCAAGTTATAGGTTCCTGGACAACATAAATTATACATATGAAATTTGTGATTTTATAAAGTAGATATTTACTTTTATAGATACGAAATATGTACTTTTATGAAGTATGAGAAAGAGATTCCATACTTGGCAGATTTTTGGATCGCGGGTTCTCGAGCTGACGCGCTGAAAATCGGGCTCTGTTGTTCTATGCCCTACAAATAGCACCCAGAGTTCCGCAACATACAAATTGACAATTGGAGCTGTGGACTATTTGAAATTTAAGGGCATACGTATGTTACAAAAAAAACTAACATTCCTGAACTAGTTTTCTTTAAAAGAAGGGCTCCTGGACACAGGAAATTGAAAATCATGAAATTATAGGTTCCTGGACAGCACAAATTGTACATACCAAATATGTAATTTGATTAAGTAGATATATAGAGCATGGGGGTTGTCGGGCTGGCACACTGAAAGTTGGGCTTTTGTTGTTTCGTGCGCTCCAAATAGCACCTAGAGTTTCGCGACATACAAATTGACAATTAGACTTGTGAACTATTTGAGATTTAAGGACCAACGTCTGTAACATAGGTTCATGGACAAAAGAATAAAAAAACTAGCAATACCGAATAAGTTTTCTTTAAAACAAGGGCTCCTGGACAAAAGAAATTGAAATATATGAAATTATAGGTTCGTGGGCAGGAGAAATTATACATATTAAATATGTAATTTGACTAAGTAGATATATAGAGCATGCACGAAAGCTTCATTCCGGGTTGTTGGGGTGGGCTGAAAATTGGGTGTTGGCACAGGGGCAGACCCAGGGTTCAACGCTACAAGAGCGCACAAACAAAACCCTAACTACCAACCCTTTCAGCAACACCTGCGAAGCAGATGAAGTCTCACCTGAGGTAGAGGCAGGGGTGGTTGCAGGACTCAAGTGTTTGCAACCTAAGCTGGGACAGATATCTATGATTATGCTGCTTACAGGGCACTTAGCATCGACCATTCATCAATATTCAACCCTTATCATACTTCGCAAATAGCATAGAGCATCATGGAATTCATTTAGAACTAAAGGATTTCAGTACTTAACAACAGTAAAACAGATCAGATCCAATAGACCAACACTAGGCATATTCATACATGTCAGATCTACATTTGCATACATCTAAGAAGCACAAAGCATAAATAGATCTATCTAAATATATCAAAGCACTTAGAAAATAATCACATCAATGCATCAGAACAAGGCACAAAGCAGACAACACAGGATTTACATGGTTCACCCCCACCCTGGGGCTATGTCCACCAACTCTTCTTTTCTATTATCATCGACCAAGCGGTTACAAGCACAGAGCCACCAAACCCTACTGCGCACATGACAAAAGATCTATGCAACTCGCTAGATCCTTCTTCCTTGCGTTATAGCACAAAAAACCTCCTACAACTTCTTCCAATAACTTGCACTCAGCTTCTGCAAGTCTCATATAAGCACTAAGCTCTTACAGATCTTACTTTC
Source organism: Picea engelmannii (assembly GCA_009831015.1). NCBI lineage: Eukaryota > Viridiplantae > Streptophyta > Pinopsida > Pinales > Pinaceae > Picea > Picea engelmannii. Next base: position 588,017 of record ML783346.1, on the reverse strand, counting down.
TATTTGAATCCTCCCTTACATTGCCTATCCTTCTATTTATACATAAAAAATGGGCCTAAGCATGGGTAAACCCACGGGCCGACATCCCTTTCCCATTACATATTCCCAAAAACCCAAAAAGGGACCCAAAAGTGGGTCGAGATTCTGCAATCTCCGCTTCGTCTGACGCTTCATCTTCGATAGGCTGTCGAAGTCCCAAAAATGGTCAGATATGACCAAGTGTTCCAAAAACTTGGTCAAGAGCCAACAGGCCCCCAACACTCACCTTTGACTCGTCCTGAGTCACTTTGGTAAGAGGAATTCTGCCTCGAATGCCTCGAGCTTGGCTTGAGCTGCTTCGAACTACTGCAATGCTACGACCTCTTTTTCAGTGAACTCTTAGATGAGTGCATCATTGACTTGCCCTTCCAGGCGATGTTCTATTGTGATGACGACCTGTTCTAGCTCGGCTCCTTGGCTTTCAACTTCGGTGAAAAGTTGGCATACCTTCTCTTTCACTGGTTGAAGTCGTTGAGAGACTTCCATCACTTTGGTCTAGATTGTGTGGATCTGTTGTTGGGAAGTACGTTGCTTTGGAAACTTTTTCATCCTTTCGACTGGTGATAAGGCCTTTAGCTGCACCTGTAGCATATCTGTGTGCTTCTTTTCTTCTTGGAGCCACGACTCCAATGCTTGTAACTCTGGATTCTCCATGAGGTTTTCATAAGTCTGAGTGCTCCTAGAGCTCATCTACTTTCACTCCAAGGCAAGGGATTTCATTCTGCCAAATGCACTGTGAGCAGTTGCCTCTCTTAGGTCTTTGATTTCTTGAGGAGTCTCGGGCACATCACGAATTTCTAGGTCTGCGATGCGCTGCTGAAGCTGTTGGATCACTTCTTCAAGTTGTACCACTTGTTGTGGAACTCGTTCCTCAATTTTCACTTCTATGACTGTCACAGAGTGAAGTGCGTTGTGAACTGTTGGGCTCTAAATATGTCCTAAAATCAACCTCTATGCATCAACCAAAGGTAGGCGCTAGCACAAGCATTTTATTTGTTGCCTACGTAGGTTCTTACCTTCCATTTTCAATACCCAACCTCCAGAGATGCAACACCTATAAAGGAACAACAATCATAAAGGGAACGACAGTTGCTCGGTTCAAATGAACAACAATGATACTCAAAGGAACAAAAGTTGCGCGAAAGGAACAACAGTCACGCGAAAGGAACGACAACTGTTCCTTTCAAATGAACAACAACTACACTCAAAGGAACAATAATCGTGTAAAAGGAACGACAATTGTTCATTTCAAATGAACAACAACTACACTCAAAGGAACATCAGTCGCGCGAAAGGAACAACAGTTGTTCCTTTAAAATGAACAACAACTACACTCAAAAGAACATCAATCGCTACATTGGGCTGAACTAATGTTGAATTATTTGCATTGTAGTATTTGCCCAACTATTCAATTGTCAACCTGAGGAAGTCTTTTATTTCAAAGTTACCGTGCACAATATATGCAAGCAACAAATTCCAACTAACACTATTATCTATTTAATAAATAAAACACATAACTTAAAATCAATCAAATTCGCTCTTGCTTGAAAATACACTCAGCTAAAATAAAACCACTACCATACTCTTACATAAATTAAAGGAGTATTAACAAAATGAATTATCAACAACATGAATTGAATCTTACTGTAAGAGCAATCTAGTAAACAACACACAACTGTAAGCAGTGATCAACTAATCATAAACCAAGATAAATTAAGACAATGAAAAGAAAAATACAAGTAAATGAATAAGACCAACACATACCAGATTGAGGGGGCCCTGCCTCACCTAACATGCGTGGCCAAAATACTTACAAGATTAAGAGAAAGTTGCACATAATTGCAAATCCATCAACTCCTTTGTATTATTGAAGAAAACTCAGAAATTACATAAGTTCAACTCTTTCTTACAAATAAATTCTATATAATTTCATGAATGCCTCTCTCTTGATTGAAGAGGTCTTATTTATACAAATGAAATCCCCAAATCCCTGGGTTTCTCAAACAAATTGCTAAGTTTAGAGAACCGGTCGCAACTGTAAATCTAGAAAATACCCTTTTAAAGAACCAACGATTTCTCTCAAATTGTAGCTCCAATTGGATAACAACCCGCATTGAACTCAATTGGGCCCATTCTGAACAAAACGCATGTCTTGGATTTTTGATATTCATCCTCATCTGCTCACAATATTCCACGCAAATTCGTCTCTCCTTATCTGCCACGTTTTTCACTGAAAACGGTTAACCACGAGCTGGAACTCACATGTGTCATTTGGAGGTTGGAACCTTGAATGCTGCAACTATTGATACATAAAATCACTCTTCAAACCATCATCAAAAAAATCACGCATAATAGTCTTTAATTCATTAAAAATGAAGGAAGAATAATCATTATTAACCACTAAAGCATAACAGGAATAATATGTCATTTTATGAGCAGTTGTAGCAAATGTATGGAAAATGGAATGATAAATGAATGATAATAGAATGGATAATGGATGTAATGGATGTCTATAGATGATGAAAATATGGACAAATATGTGACCCAACATCTGCCCCACACTGAAAATGTTGCATGTCCTCATGCAACTCAATACATTGCATTAACCAAGTTGTTAAGGACTCATTTGAATGTTGTTGATACAATGGATTTTCATGCAAAGCACAACTCAAATGAAGAAGGTATTTTGATAGTTTTATATGTCACAATTTAATGCACATTCTTGCCAAAAATCATAACAATCCAATACACAAATCCCAAGATATCCTCTTGTTGAAACTCCTTGTAATTGAAAATCTCCTGAAATAGTTCTGACAACACCACATTTTTTTCAAAGTACAAAGTGAATTTTGTAGGTATATTAATCCCATGCTTCATCATATCAAAAATCATGACAACCCAGTTCGTCATTTGGAAGATATGCCCAAATCAATTTTTACATTTTTTTGTAGAAAAATAACATGTATGAGAAAAATAAATATGAATGGCAAATGAGAGAACAAACCATCATGCACAGTAACCACCATCATGCATAGTAACCGCCCCACACTGATTGTATAGCATGTCCTCATGCTGCATTATGAAATCAAACTTAAACACAATCTCAAAAGAGATCCTTTGCAGAAAATGCATAAGAAGACAATCATCTCTAAGTACCCCTTGCTTATGTATACAACACAATCACCATCAAATTCCCTCAATAAGTTTTTCTTATACTTCAAGGAAACATTTTTAATGGGAAAACAATCTGCAAACCTTGAAGTTGGTCATGAGCTTGCTGCAAAATGATTAGTACAGGATATCTTTTACTGCTAGTTGTAAATACTTTATCAATGCTTGAATACCAATCCTCCAATCTTGGAAATCCATCAAATGTTATCTTAGAATGTGATTGAGCTAGCCATGTCATGAGTTTACCACCAAATGCTTAACCATATGTATTTGACAATCCACATACCATATGATATACCCTCCAATAATCTCAGTTTCACTTATGGGGATTGCAACCCTGTAATCATGAGATTCCAGATCTCAAAACAACTTGCTTTGTTTGTAGGTTACCTCACAGGTTTTCATTATTGATAACAAGACTTCTTTTCGATGAAAATTCATAACATTAAGACTGTATGGAACAAAGTTTTTACCATCATTATGAAGTGCTCAGAATTTGTGAATCAATCAGTGTATCATGAACCAAGAAAATGAACCACATACCTCTGTATTTCTACCCATGTGTTTAAAAGAAAATGGCTTCTACAATAATGTCTTTTACTGTAGGTTCTTGTGGACAGTCAACTTCCTTATTCAAATAGATTCTTGGGCATGCATAGTAGTTGTTCCATTCTTCATGTAATGAAGATAACTCCTAAAAAAAATGTAGCCAACCAATGACAAAATATGGAAATTCCAATAAGATTTCCCAACACCCACGTAAATTTGTTACCACATGTACCAATGGTGACCCAATTTTCTGCCATAGATTTCATGCTAGACTGTATTAGCATGCCAAAATCTGAGTACACAAAGGAGATATGAATTTTCCTTGGATATACCTTCACTTTCTAAGATTTCAACAATAAAATTATGATGCTGAGAATAGATGGTTGAATATGAAACCATGGGCATAAACTAATGATTGTTGTTGCATGCCAAAGATAATGACTCAAAGTGATTTTTTCTTTTTTGTATGGTAGCATAGGCTTCTTCTGTTTCTTGCAATAACTATGGGAAAGGTTTCTCTGAAACAAGCCACTACAAAAATTCCTTTTTAAATTTTGGGTGGAGACATTGTTTCAATTGCCTTTTAATAACTACTTCCTTCCATTAGCATTTGTGTAGACAACTACACATGTGTTTTCATAATGGCAACAGAGTCTGCCACAAAATCATCATACTACCACCCAAGAGAACCATTATCATGCTCCCATGGTAAATCTTATGAGCACATAACCCTCTTTTAAACAATGATGTATATCGACAAGTGAGAAAAACAAACACAATGTTCATATGGGAGGGCTAGGCATTAATGAAAGGGTTAGCATCGTAATCATTCTTGGGACATCCATTAACTTCATAGCCTATCAAATCCATATAACATGTATGACTCAAATCCATATAACACATATGTTGTATCCTTTCATGAATCCATAACAACAACTTTTTGAAGATGTGCAATATGTAGGAGAACCGTGAGTCAAAAGGCTGGAAAAGATAATTGGAAACCCATGAGATGAATGAATACATCATGGAAATGAACCAAAGAAACCATACCTCTGACTTTTAGAGTGCTTGTATGAAAATGGACATCATGATCTTCTTCCTTTCTCTATTCTGGTTCTTATGTGGTAGCAACAAATCAATTGCTCATGCTTGGATGTTAGGAGATGTAGGGAAGGACTTGACCTAGGTGTTGGGAGTGCATGAGGTGAAGGTTGATATGGTAATGGATGGATAAGAGAGGTAATAGATGAGTTATGATATGAAAATGGAGAATAGAAATATTCAATGGTTCTTCATGACATTTTCCTAAATCTTTAATAAATCAAAAAATCATGCTATTTTACCTCAAGTTTTACCTCCATGAAATATTTGATTGGCATGGATGGATTGATGTCTGTTGAAGCTGATATAAGCCAAACTAATGCCGAGATAGATGTATATGAGAGCTGAAATAGAATGAGGTTGAATCTGATTTGAAATGATGTTGTGATGGCTGCATGTAAGACTACTATTGTTGAAACAAATGATGATGAAGAATTCTGCTACAAAAGCATAAATCTCCTTCTCTTATTCTGAAAATCAAATGATGAAATGAAAATGGAAAGGGACTACAGAACTACTGAAACAAATGATGCCACAAATCACTATTGAAACTATTAGATCACATAATCTTCAACTGCTACAAAACCGAGGTACAATTCTTACCATGCGAATGAATGTGCTGAAGTCAAGCATGGAAAGAAATCGTTGGATTATCGGCCATTAATGTATGCCATTAACCAATGTGAAGAAACTCACCTTTGATGACAGTGAGCTCTAAAGTACCTTAGTGCATCTTGACAGGCACGAATGGATTTTTTGGAGTCGAGTCACCTGCAAGATTTGTCAATCAAGAGGCATTGATGAATCCCCATGATTAACAACAATGAGATCTACCATTGATGTATGCAGATCTTAGGGCACTATGAAACTCTAACCTCCATCCCAGATGATGTGTTGGAGTCGATGGGATGATATTTGTTAGAAGGAGGGCCTTAAGGAATCCCACATCATCCAATGCGAGCATAGACAAAATGATTTGAAGAACTGAAGATGAAAGATTTTCATTAGCAAGTGGTAAGGGAGATAAGTGACTTTATTCATGGGTTAGCAGTGATTGGATTGGAAAGTATGGAAGTGATGAAATGGAGCAGAAGGTAATGGAATGGATGGAATGGTAGAGGGAAAAAAAATGTATAGGCATATCACGGTGTTGGTGAATGAGCATGATGAGCATAATGTCTTCTTAGAAGGATTTTTGGCATGGTTAATGTAGCAATGAAACTTGACTTCTAAAACATTGGTCTTTGTATGGTTTGCACATCAATCTCTCCATTTGTTGTGTGCTCAATCCATTTGAAAATTTGAGAAAAAAGTCTTCAAGAATCACTCATGCATGTATTAACCTTCTTTGATTTTCCAAGGACCTGCAAAACATAAGCACTTACCTGCAATAAAATGTGAGATCATGGAGAAGAGAGGTGTACGAGCTCTCTTCATCCAAGACATACGCAAAAAAAAACATGTAGTTACTTATAAAACAAATCCAAAGAAAATAAATGAAACAAAATTCATTTTATACATGTTCAGGAGTGTTGGCCAACATATACTACTCAACAATATTTCAATCATAACTTCTTTGTTTCTTGTCCGATTTGAGTGATTCCAAATCCAAATAAAAGTACATTTAGAGGTCTATTTCCATTCGAAACGGGTTTTGAAAATTCCATGTGATGATATGCCAAATATGCTCAGTAACACCCTGCATGACAAGGTGTTTTTCGAATTTCGAGCTAGACCAATAGTCACGGTTTTAGGCATACCTTTTTCATTTGATGACGAATTGATGTGATTCAAATTGGAGATGAAATTAGATTCATGTAGGTATCTCCAATAGAAACAAGTTTTAATGACAAGAGGAATTGATGACTCAAATTTACCAATGAACATCTGGGAAGACAGATTTTTCAAAGTGCAGATTTATGACAAGCAACCAGTGTTTTGGTCATAACTTCCTCATATGATATAGGAATTGAGTGATTCAAATTGAATTGTAAACTAGACTCATAGGGGAATATACCAATGAAACAGGTTTTCAATATCTATCCAATAAGGCATCCAAAAAGTGTCTGTCCCAGCTCTGTTCCTAAGCTGTCTACTTGACATCCCGTTGGTATTTTGACCATAACTTTTTAGTTTGATGCCCAGTATCAAAAATTCAAATTGGCTTGAAAACTAGATTCAAATGGATACTTGGGATGTAAACAGGTTTTGAAAATAAATCCATTTGGTCTCCCAAAAACGGACTGTCCCAACTGTGTTTTAGTAAAAATTTCAAGCCAAAATGCCGCAAAAATCCAATAAATGAAATATGGCTCCCCCAAAAGTGACCGAAATAGCTGTGAATGTTTTTAATGATATAAATTTCAATGGAATACATGCCCATACCAAAAATTTCAAGCACTGAGTACCTGGATTGACTTACACAGCGTGTTGCAGCAAATGCTAAAACTTAAAAAAAATGATGATTTTTGAAAGAAATTCTATGAGATCAAGGCTACAAACGATCGAATGATGATCTCTTGAAGGTGTCTCATTTTTATTTCTAAACTAGGCTACTAATGTTTAGAACTAAACTAATCAATTCCATTAAGCATTTATTGAAAATTCATTCATTACCCTACCCTAGTTTACTTGAAAAATGAATTAACTCAAGTATAAGAATACTTCCAATGAAGCCACTTACATAACAAAGCCTCAAATATGCTCATACCCACAACTGAAAAATACAACTTTATGAATACCGGGATATGAAAGACCAACTTCCCTTGAAATGATGGTGCCAAGAATTGTTGAAGTATAGCATGAAGCTGCGGATTGGTGACAGATTGAAACCAACATTCAATATACTCCTTGTTCCCTTGATTTCCTATAGATGTTACACCATGAATCTCTTTAGAAAACTGATCTTCCTGAATGCAGAAGAGATTCATATCCAATGACCATGATGTAGAAGATGCTTCACTTTTCGGTTCCAATGTCTCTTTTTCTTCAGATTTGTTGATCTTGTCGGCTTGTTGATGATGATAAAAAACTTCATTTTCAAGTCTTAGACTTACAACCTTCCCATGCCTCATATGGATTTGTTGCAATGGTGTAGGTGAGGCAGGATAAGTGGTAAATGTAGGAAAGTTGTGCAGGTCAGCACTGTAAGTATATTGCACTACTTTATCATGGTTAGGGTGCGAGGTGGGTTGAACAGGAAGTTGTTTAGGGCATGGAGGATCTTGATGAAAAGTTAAGTATGGAAAGTATAACTGATTGGTTTGTGTGGATGACCTTAATGGGAAAATAGGATGTTGTTGAAGAGCTTGTGGAAAGTATGGAGGATTGGTGTTTTCCGCAACATGAGGGAAAGTAGTCATGGGA
>ML783346.1:568920-579728 GCA_009831015.1 Picea engelmannii | reverse complement strand
AATGATTGCTTGTGAGAGTAAGGAAATGGAGGGATAGAGTTTTGAATCATACATGTAGGCCATGGTTGTTGTAGTGAAATTGCTACAACTCCTCGATCTCTTTGATATATTTCTTTTATCTTGGGTAAGGAGGGGCAACGATCGGTTGAATGACTCAAGTCACATATGCCACAAATTATGAGACTATCCAAAGGACAATCCATTGCAAGATGTTTCTTCTGGCACCGAGGACAAATTGTTTCTTCAGGTTCCTCCCATTTCTTCTTATCCTTCAAATATCCAATTGTGAATTTAATGAGCTAATGATATCAACTTTAAAATTTTCAATTGAATTAATGATTTCAGCTCCTATAACTCTTGTTTTTGCAGCAGAATTAAAATATTGAGAAGAAGGCTCACTAGAATTCTTACCAATCTTGAAGTTCCCTCTTGAATACCTTCTACATAACTCACAAATATCATCATATGGTAACTGAAATACATCACMTGTTCCCATCAAATTTAAGATTTCTAAAGATTCATCATAGATTCCTTTGTGTAGGAGTATTTTCAAGGTCTCTTTTCCCAACTGTTTTTGTTTGGATCTTTGAAGGTTGTATTGAAAGCGCTCCACATATTCCTCCAAAATCTCTTCTTCTCCTTGTTTCATTCCAAAGATATCATCATTGACCCTGCAATAATCTTGGTACCTTTGCAAGAATACATATTTCATGTCTTCCCAAGTTTGTATAGAATTACCACCGAGGCTCATGAACCATCGAAGGGATGTTCCTTTTACAGTAAGGGGAAAAACATTCAACTTTTGATCATTAGTAAAATAACCATAACCTCTACAAAGTACTTCAAATTGAAATAAGAATGCATCAGGGTCTTCATTTGTCAAACCGTGAAAATTTGGTAGATCGGATGGGGGTATGCTTTGCATTTGTACCACTCCTTTAGGATCTCTAATGGGGAATTCAAAGGTAACAACTTCTGTCTCCTTCTTACCTACCATCTTTTTGTTGATTTCTTCATGTGCTATCTCAAGGCTCCTTCTTCAAATGTTCATGTCAACTTGTGCGTAGGATGGGTGGTGCTTACATCACCACTAAGAGAAATGATAAGATTTAGGATCAAAAACTAAAAACTAAATGCAAAGAAATAAACAATCAAGAACCCTACATGCCTTGACCCTTCACCTCAGAGTCAAGAACATGCAACTAAAAAAAAAATGTCAATTGGACTTGTGCACCCTTGATAACTTCCCCGGCAACGACGCCAAAATGTTGGGCTCTAAATATGTCCTAAAATCAACCTCTATGCATCAGCCAAAGGTAGGCGCTGGAAAAAACATTTTATTTGTTGCCTACGTGGGTTCTTACCTTCCATTTTCAATACCCAACCTCTAGAGATGAAACACCTGTAAATGAACAAAAATCGTAAAGGGAACGATAGTTGTTCCGTTCAAATGAACAACAATGATACTCAAAGGAACAACAGTCGCGCGAAAGGAACAATAGTCACGCGAAAGGAATGGTAGATGTTCATTTCAAATGAACAACAACTACACTCAAAGGAACAATAGTCACTCGAAAGGAATGGCAGCTGTTCCTTTCAAATGAACAACAACTACACTCAAAGGAACAACAGTCGCGCAAAAGGAACGACAACTATTCCTTTCAAATGAACAACAAATACACTCAAAGGAACAACAATCGCATGAAAGGAGCAACAGTTGTTCCTTTAAAATGAACAACAACTACACTCAAAGGAACAATAGTTGTTCCTTTAAAATGAACAACAACTACACTCAAAGGAACATCAGTCACTACATTGGGTTGAACTAATGTTGAATTAATTGCATTGTAGCATTTGCCCAACTATTCAATTGTCAACCTGAGGAAGTCTTTTATTTCAAAGTTACCATGCACAATATATGCAAGCAACAAATTCCAACTAACACTATTATCTATTTAATAAAATAAAACACATAACTTAAAATCAATCAAATTTTCTCTTGCTTGAAAATACACTCAGTGGAAATAAACCACTACCGCACTCTTACATAAATTAAAGGAGTACTAACAAAATGAAGTAACAACAACATGAATTGAATCTTACTGTAAGAACAATCTAGTAAACAACACACAACTGTAAGTAGTGATCAACTAATCATAAACCAAGATAAATTAAGACAATGAAAAGAAAAATACAAGTAAATGAATAAGACCAACACATACCAGATTGAGGGGGCCCTACCTCACCTAGCATGCGTGGCCAAAAGACTTACAAGATTAAGAGAAATTTGCACATAATTGCAGATCCATCAGCTCCTTTGTATTATTGAAGAAAACTCAGAAATTACATAAGTTCAGCTCTTTCTTACAAATAAATTCTATATAATTTCATGAATGCCTCTCTCCAGATTGAAGAGGTTTTATTTATACAAATCAAATCCCCAAATCCCTGGGTTGCTCAAACAAATTGCTAAGTTTAGAGAACTAGCCGCAACTGTAAATCTAGAAAATACCCTTTTAAAGAACCAACAATCTCTCTCAAACTGTAGCTCCAATTGGAAAACGACCCACACTTAACTCAATTGGGACCATGTTGAACAAAACCCATGTCTCGGATTTTTGAGATTCATCCTCATCTACTCACAATATTCCACACAAATTCGTCTCTCCTTATCTACCACATTTTTCACTAAAAACGGTTAACCACGAGATGGAACTCACATGTGTCATTTGGAGGTTGGAACCTTGACTGCTATAACTATTGATACATAAAATAACTCGTCAAACCATCATCATAAAAATCATGCATAATAGTCTTTAATTCATTAAAAATGAAGGAAGAATAATCATTATTAACCACTAAAGCATAACATGAATGATATGTCATTTTATGAGTAGTTGTAGCAAATGTATGGCAAATGGAATGAAAAATGAACGATAATAGGACGGAGAATGGATGGAATGGATGTCTATAGATGATGAAAATATGGACAAATATGTGACCCAACATGAACCCTTTCCTGTACTTTGAGTTTCTCTGCGATCAACTGTTCCTTGTTTTTCTGTAGAGTTGCTTTCTCTTCATCCCATTTTGCTTGTAGAGTGAGATTTTCCTTTTCTACAGTACTCCTGTGGTCCTCAAGGTATTTCTGTACTTACGCTAAATCCTGGGTGGCTTGTGTTGTCTCTTCTTGAGCTCATCGAAGGTGAGCTTCAACTGTATCAACAATTCGATGTAGTTAGGCTGGCTCATCACTTAATTCTGGTGTTCCTGATGGCAGGGGTGCAGTGGAAACTACATGGCTAGACTGTATTGCTTGCTGTACTCCTTGAAGCTCATCCCTAATGTGACTAAACACTTCCTCCTGCTTGGCTTCCTTCATTTCTGCTATCTCTAGCGAAGTATCGTTCAGTGCAACGATTATGAAGTCGAAGTCATCTGGAGTGAGAACAGTCTCAAACATGGTTCTGGTTGCCTTAGCTTTCTTCCTGGATGAATTTTTTGGTGGGGTAACCTTTCTTTTATTTGATGGGTCTTCCTCATCATTCTACGGTGTAAACTCGCCTTTGTTCTGGTCAACTTCTGCGCCATTTAGCTCTCCACCATCTCTTTCTTGCTCTGGTGAAATGGACAGTCCTCAGAGATGTGTTGTCTATATCCTGAACTTCTGCAATATTCTTCGTCTTACTAGGTCCGGGTGTATCTTGCACATCTTCCGGGCTGTCTACATCAGAAAAATCCATAGGGTTGGCTAGAATAAGGAAGTCCGCTGACCATTCCTTAGTGATTTCCTCTAAGTCTTCCTCTGTAAGTTTGTAGTAGGACTGTAACTGCTGCTTATGGCCATTTGCGCACGCTGTTATATAAATAAAGTGGCGGTCTGTGCTGAACTTCATTAAGGGCCAAAACCTGTGGAGGGTATTCGAGGTCATCCGAGGCTCGGACTGGGTGGCTTGCTTCAATTGATTGTAATAACTATGGAAGACGACATTGGATTGCCACTGCTTGTTCATATCATTAGAGTACCACAAGGTACTGAACTTCGCAGTGAAAGGTTCGAAGGGCTCAATGTCGGGGAAGGTTGCTCCTTCCGGCATTTCCCATGCAATGAATGCGATCAGTATGAGAAGTCAGCTAAAGTGGAACTCATACCCTTGGTCTTGTGCTTCCCGGCAATCATGCTCTAGCTGGTTTACAAGGTACTGCGCCCAATTCATCTGAAGTCCTTCTGTGCACTTCCCGATGAGGTCAACAATGAATCCAGTTACTTGGGTGGGCCGGTTCTTGCGAACTAGCTTTCCTACGATCAGCTGACATGCGAGGTGCACTACGCCCTTCTGGATAGAGGCTACCTTGTAACCTCACGTGCCCTTCTCGACATCGCCATAAGTCTCTTTGATTCTCTGCGCTAATGCTCGGTCTGAGCTCTTTCCAGGGTAAAAATCTCTTGGGTCAGGGCCTTGCATGCTCAACCTTGTGATCCGATTGATCAAGGTCGGATCCACAGTGATGTGACGGTTCAACCATAAGTAACCTCTGTGGTAGCAGGATAACAAAAATTTCATGCATGCGTTTACTTCCTGGTGTCAGCCAAAGTGCGGGATCTTCATCACATTAAGAAGTGTGGACTGCGCGAGGTTCTGGGTCCATGGTTGTGGGATAATCTTCGAATTCTTGCCTTTGGTCCTGGTCAAGTGCTTATGCGGGGCAAGAATGTTGTAATATTTTCGGTCTCCAAGGTTGAAGTCACTAAAATTCAAGGCTGTGAGCTTATCCTGGTCAGTGCGAACTGTGCGTATCCCTTTCGGGAGGTATGTTGTGACCAAAGAATAGTCAAAATATTTGGGCACACTGTCTTGATTGATGGCGCCTCTTAGAGGGGTTAGGTAGGCAGGTAGAATGCTCAGAATCAGCTTAGCATTCACGATATCTACTCTAGGCTTCGTTCTCTTCTCTTTCACGATTTTGGAAGTTCCTACTCCATGAGAAATCGATGAAGAAGATTGGACTCCTGCTTTTGATGATGCTTGCACACCTACAGACATCCTTCTTTCCGACATGACTTTCTCGGTCCTGATATCAGTGAGTACTTCCTTCGCAGATTATTCAAGTGCACTAATCTCTTCGGACATACGCGCTCGGGGTTAATATCAGGGTCACAATGATCTTAGACACTACACAGGAATGAACAACAACGACACAATGATCACTGTATACACTTGCTAGTATGTGGGCTTCAAATTCTTACTTGGAAAAAGTGTTCTTCATGCATGGTGCGACGAGATAAATAGGCAATCTTGGTAACGGTTTACTTTGTAACGGGTATGAGCCTCATTAATTCTTGTTTTGTCCATTATGGCGCAGTCCAGTGGTTTGGTGATGGGCCATCAATGCGTCCTGACCCATTCAGAGTGGAAATCGAACGGATATATCGACCTCCAACGACTATATTGCTTCTCCATGGCGTAGTGCTCTATGTCGCTGTTATGATATTCCGATGAAGCTCCAATTCTGCAAAGTTTCTTTCTGCGAGGTACCCTTTGGAACCTACTTTTACTTTTCAATATTAGCCTTCTTCTTACTTAGCTTCGTAGCCTTTTTCCCCATGAGCTTTGTATCGATGGTTCTTTTCCCATTCTGATTCTTATTTTCCTTGGACATAGTCACTTCGCGCTGCTGAGATTCTTTCCTAGGATTCGGGTGTATCACTTCTTCTTTATCTGGGGTAGAAATTTCATCCTTCGGTATGTATTCCGATGTTCCTGTAGCTTCATCATTTGGGCTTCTAGTGTCAGGTAGCTTAGATCTGTTTTCCTGTTCTTCAATCAACTGTGCAATCTTTCGGGTCATGAAATCTTTTAACTCTTGTCTCCTCTGTTCTAAGACTTCTTCTTCTTCCTTCTTTCTAGCTTGATCTCTATCAATCCAAGATTTTCCTAGTAACATGGTAAACGGGGCCCTGTCTTCAATGAATTTAATAATCTAAAAGTCTTCCTTTGTCGAAGTTCCATTGACTATCATAGGTATCTGAGCGATCTTTCCACATAACATCATCAGTTTTCCTTTGAATAGTCCTATTCCTCCTAATGAAGGAATCATAGCAGGCTTCCCTATAGCTTCCCAAGTTCTTTCTAGCATAATGTTCACTTATGTCTCTTCATTAAGGACAAAGTCAATGTCGAAGTTTCCTATTCTTGCTTCAATGCATTCTTTTTCTTTGAAAATCTCTGATAGTCTAACATATCGATGGTCATTCAGGGTCTCTTTCATTTGTATCAATACCTTCTCTGATTCTTGCTGAGTTTCTGCCTCTTCTGGATCTACCTTAGGGTTTTCTTGATTCAGATTCATTTCTTCGAGCCTAGCGATCATTCTAGGGCAATCCAACACCTCATGGTCAATAGATTTGCAACAAAGACAACTAGATTCTTTGCTAGGGTAGTCCTTAGCAAGATGTCCAGGTCTTCTGCAACTGTAACAGAGGGTCACTCCTCTCTTTCTTTTAAATGATCCCCAACTTCTTCTATACTGCGCACTAGGATCATGGTAGCTAGTCTGCAATTTTTTTTTCTAGGATCCTGCATCCATTTGTTAGCCCAAACATTCTTTCTATGCATAGGTATAACATATCTATCACTATTCTTATCAGATCTACTCATATCAAACCTTCTTTCATCTATGAGTGCCCCAGTTTTCAAACTAGGATAAACTCTATTAAACATACCTAGATCCATACCTTAGAAACAAAAAATTTCACTTATCTTACTTCTATAGAGCACAAAGCCTCCAGATCTAAAACTTTTAACTAGTCTTTACCTTTATCAGAGCACAGAGCTTACAGATCTTACCTCTTTTAGTCAATAATTCCCACTTTTACCTTTCTCGGAGCACAAAGCGTTCAAATCTCGTTCCTTTTATTCAGATCCAACCTCTTTTCTTTCAAATCGGGCCTCTTTCTTTCAGATCGAGCCTCTTTCTTTCAAATTGGTTAGAATACTGTGCACTAGGGCACAGATCATCGCACAAGACTTCCAGGTTAACCTTTTTGCACTGAGCTTCTTCTTCTCAGTTCCTAGCAATCACAACTTTAGGTCCCGACAACGGAACCATTTTTTGGCACAGGGGTAGACCCAGGGTTCAACGCTACAAGAGCGCACCAACAAAACCCTAACTACCGACCCTTTCGTCAACACCTGCGAAGCAAATGAAGTCTCGCTCGAGGTAGAGGCAGGGGTGGTTACAGGACTCAAGGGTGTGCAACCTAAGCTGGGACACATATCTGTGATTATGCTGCTTACATGGCACCTAACATCGACCATTCATCAATATTCAAACCTTATCATGCTTCGCAAATAGCATAGAGCATCGCGTCATTCATTTAGATATAAAGGATTTGAGTACTTAACAACAGTAAAACAGATCAGATCCAGTAGACCAGCACTAGGCATCTTCATACATGTCAGATCCACATTCGCATACATATAAGAAGCACAAAGCATAAATAGATCTATCTAAATATATCAAAGCACTTAGCAAATAATCACATCAATGCATCAGAACAAGGCACAAAGTGAACAGGACAGGATTTACGTGGTTCACCCCCACCCTGGGGCTACATCCACCAACTCTTCTTCTCTATTATCATCGACCAAGCGGTTACAAGCACAGAGCCACCAAACCGTACTACGCATAGGAAAAAAGATCTGCACAGCTTGCTAGATCCTTCTTCCTTGCGTTATAGCACAAAAATCCTCCTACAAATTCTTACAATAGCTTGCACTTAGCTTCTGCAAGTCTCATATAGGCACTAAGCTCTTACAGATCTTACTTGCACTTAGAATATATCACATAGACATACTATTCGACTCCTCCCTTACATTGCCTATCCTTTTATTTATACATACAAAATGGGCCTAAGCGTGGGTAAACCCAAGGGCTGACATCCCTTTCCCATTACATATTCCCAAAAACCCAAAAGTGGGGTGAGATTCCACAATCTCCACTTCGTCTGTCACTCCATCTTTGATAGGCTGTCGAAGTCCCAAAAATGGTCAAATATGACCAAGTGTTCCCAAAACTTGGTCAAGGGCCAACATTGGGCTTTTGTTGTTCCATTCCCTACAAATAGCATAGAGAGTTCCGGGATATACAAATTGACAAGCGGTCTTGCGGACTATTTGAATTTTTGGATCGCGGGTTCTCAGGCTGGCGGGCTGAAAATTGGGCTTCTGTTGTTCCGTGGCCTACAAAAATCAAATATGTAATTTGATTAAGTAGATATATAGATCATGCATGGAAGCTTCATTCTGGGTTGTCGGGGTGGTGGGCTGAAAATTGGGCTTATGTTTTTCTATGCCCTACAAATGGCACCGAGAGTTCTGCGATATACAAATTGACAAGCTGTCTTGCGGACTATTTGAATTTTTGGATCGCGGGTTCTCAAGCTGGCGGGCTGAAAATTGGGCTTCTGTTGTTCCATGGCCTACAAATAACACCTAGAGTTCCGCGATATACAAATTGACAATCGAACTTGCGGACTATTTGAATTTGAAGGGGCTCGTGTCGAACAAGTTTAGCATTATTGAATTAGTTTTCCTTTTTACATATGTTGGTGGACAAAAAAAATAAAAAATAGTACTGATGTCTGTTACATAGGCTGGTGGACAAAAGTATGAAAAAAATAGCATTCCCAAATTAGTTTTCTTTAAAAGAGTGGGTTCTCGACTAAGCCAGTTTTTGGATCGCGGGTTCTCGGGTTGGGGACCTGAAAATCGAGATTTTGTTGTTCTGTGTCCTACAAATAGCACTGACATTTCCATGATATACAAATTGACAATCAGACTTGCAAACTATTTGAATTTTAAGGGGGTTGTGTCCAAAAAATTTAGCATTCGCAAATTAGTTTTCTTTACATAGGTTTTACATACATTGGTGGAGAAAATGACAAAAAGTATAGTACCAATGTATGTTACATAGGGTGGTGGATAAAAGGACCAAATAAATAGCATTCTTGAATTAGTTTTCTTTAAAACAGGGGCTCCTCGACACAAGAAATTGAAATTTATGAAATTATAGGTTCCTGGATACCATAAACTATACATAGCAAATATGTAATTTTTAAAAGTAGATATTTACTTTTATTCATACGAAATATTTACTTTTGTAAAGTATGGGGATGAGATTTTATAGAGCAAGAACGAAGCCCTCATTCCATACTTGCACGAAGGATTGATTCTATACTTAGGCAGTTTTTGGATCGCGGGTTCTCGGGCTGGAAATTGGGCCTCTGTTGTTCCATGGCCTACAAAGAGCACCCAGAGTTATGTGATATACAAATTGACAAGCGGGCTTGCAAACTATTTTAATTTTAAGGGCCTTTGTGGAAAATAGTATGAAGGACAGGTGGTAAAGATGCAAGAAATGACATACTCTCTATACATTTGAGTAGAAAGAAAGTAGTGAACACAATTTTATGACATTTATATAAAAATAATAATAAAACGTGTTACATATTCCTGGAAATTTAAAGAAACATATATATATATATATATATATATATATATATATGTGAAATATGATATCTCAAATTTGAGTGAGTGATTTATGTCATACTTAATTTTGAAAATGACTAGGCAGGGGAAAATATGCATCCAAAAAAAGAGAATTGAGATAAAATAAACAAAATGACTTCACATTCAGCATAGCTGAAGATACAAATCTAGGAACACATAAATGCAGAGAAAAAATTAGCATTCCCGAATTAGAGCATGGACGAAACCCTCATTCCATACTTAGCCAGTTTTTGGATAACGGGTTCTCGTGCTAGGGACCTGAAAATCGGTCTTCTGTTGTTCCATGTCCTACAAATAGCACCGAGAGTTCTGTGATATACAAATTGACAATGGGACTTGCGGACTATTTGAATTTTAAGGGGCTCGTGTCCCAAAAATTTAGCATTCGTGAATTAGTTTTCTTTACATAGGTTTTACATATGGTGGTGGACAAAAGCACAAAAAATATAGTATCAATGTCTGTTACATAGGGAGGTGGACAAAAGGACCAAATAAATAGCATTCCCAAATTAGTTTTCTTTAAAATAGGGGCTCGTGGATACAAGAAATTGAAATGTATCAAATTATAGGTTCCTGGAGAGCATAAATTATACATAGCAAATACGTAATTTTTTAAAGTAGATATTTATTTTTATACATACGAAATATGTACTTTTATAAATTATGGGGATGAGATTTTATAGAGAATGCATAGAGCCCTCCTTCCATACTTGCACGAAGCCCTGATTCCATACTTAGGCAGTTTTTGGATCGCGGATTGTCGACCTGGCGGGCTGAAAATTGGGCATATGTTGTTCCATGGCCTACAAAGAGCACCCACAATTCCGTGATATACAAATTGACAAGTGAACTTGCAGACTATTTTAATTTTAAGGGCCTTTGTGGAAAATAGTATGAAGGGCAGGTGGTAAAGATGCAAGAAATGACATACTCTCTATATGTTTGAGTACAAAAAAAGTAGTGAACACAATTTTATGACATTTATATAAAAAATAATGAAACGTGTTACATATTCCTGGAAACTTAAAGAAACACAGACACACACACACACACACACATATGTGTGTGTGTGTGTGTGTGTGTGTGTGAAATATTGTTAAGGTCCTAACCCGCACATAGGTAGATCAATGTATTCAGATGTAATAAAGGTCAATATTAATAAGACCTTTCAATAAAATATAATAAGGCGGATGTAAGAAGACCTAATAGAAGCTTCCGCTTCTAGAAGGATCTTCC
>ML783346.1:507342-563877 GCA_009831015.1 Picea engelmannii | reverse complement strand
GTCAGAAGCTAGAACCCAAATTTTATGGCCCTTACACAGTTCTAAAGCATGTGGGACAAGTCGCATATCAGTTAGCTCTGCCCAGTCAGTCGAAGCTACATCCTGTTTTTCATGTTTCATGCTTGAAGAAGGTGATTGGAACCCGGTGCAAAATTCAAACCAACCTTCCAGAGTTAGCTGAAGAAGGATCCATTTGGCTACAACCAGAAGCAATTTTGGACCAGCGGGAGCGTCGCCTGCGTCAGAGAACCATCAAGGAAGTGATAGTACAGTGGAAAGATATGACTCCAGCAGATGCCACTTGGGAACCAGCTACCATTCTGCAGTAGTTTCCACATCTCAAGCCTTGAGGACAAGGCTGTTTTTAAGGGGGCAGACATGTTAAGGTCCTAACCCGCACATAGGTAGATCAATGTATTCGGATGTAATAAAGGTCAATATTAATAAGACCTTTCAATAAAATATAATAATGCGGATGTAAGAAGACCTAATAGAAGCTTCCGCTTCTAGAAGGATCTTCCCCTAGATGCTTCTCTTAATAGACATATTTAGTATAAATAAGGGTTGAGGGTATGAAAACCCTAGCTTGGAGATTATTGTAATAGAGCGCTGCTCGACTGGAGGTTTCCCCCTCGAAGAGGCCTGTGAACATTGCTATCTGATTCAAAGTGCTATTTCTGTTGCTATTTCGTATATCATTTCTGTGTATTGTGAAGATTATGCTGGATATTTTACTGTTATTCTGTCATTTCTAGCATTTCATTTCTGTTCTGCATATTTTATATATCTGGTATCTTGCAAATATGATATCTCAAATTTGAGTGAGTGATTTATATCATACTTTATTTTGAAAATGACCAGGCCGGAGAAAACATGCATAGGAAAAAAAAAGAATTGAGATAAAATAAACAAAATGACTTCATATTCAACATAGTTGAAGATAAAATTCTAGGAACACATAAATATATAAGAAGACAAAATAATAGTTTTATTTGGAATATATGAAAAAATAATAGTTTGTTACATATCCCTGGAAATGTAAATGTGTTTGTCTAATAGACTGGGATTGGGGCTCCCGCGGACCATAACAGAAATATGTACAAGAAATAGGACTGTGGAAAGAAGAAGTTGGACACGATAGAATGTAATACCTGAAAAGTAGAAATGGGAAGATCAGTTTTTGGTTATAGATTTCTACTCAGAAAAGGTGGAATAACTGGATTGATAAAGAAAGGACTATTAGTATACACTTACAGGGATGGTACGTATAAGTAATTTTGGTGTTTTCTTGGTCATGCCTTTCCCTGTTGGTTTTTGTGGGCGGCCCGCTTGAATAACTGGATTGATAAACAGAGGATTTATGCATTTCCCTGTTGGATTTCGTCTTTGACCCACTTCAAGTTCTCTTCAATATAGCTTCTCAAGGGGCGACGTTGATGTCATTGCGGATTTTAATGCTGAAAACTTCATTTTCTAATTCTCTTAGATCAATTGAAAGTTTAAATAGAGCTTCATGAATGTATCCATTCTGTACTGAATACCAGACTAGCTAGTTGTCCACCTCTTCTTCATGATATTCAAGAATCCTGTAAAAATTTTCTAAAGACAAGGCCTTCAAATTATCAACTTGTTTATCGAAATCTTGCTTGGTTAATGCCAATGAGTTGAGGATTAAGCTGGGGTCCTGGAAGTCGTTTGTCTTTACTGCTAAGTCTATTTTGGTGAGATTTGTGAATAATGTTTCTTTCTTTGATATTGCTTGCTCACATGATTGGACGATGAGATACAGGTTCTTCACTTTCTCTTTCCAGCATGCTTCTAATTGAGTGAGTCGTTTTTTGGACAGGAGATCATGTTGTCTTCTTCTCGTCTCTGGCATGTTGTTGACATGAAAGGAAAAAGGGATGACCATGTGCACATAGAAAGTTTCTTCATTTTTTAAATCCATCTGCAGAAGTAGGAGCAAGTTATGTGCCCTGTTCCCCAGGGAATCCATATTCTGTGATGTTTCCTAGGCCTTAGTAATCAGTTCCATTCTTTTGTTGATATTTTTCTCCAAATATCCTCTACACGATGAGAGGAAGCTAGAGGACCCTTTTAGATTTGTTGCAGGGTGCATGTAGTCGCATGCATGGATATTTCCAAAGAACTTCCAAGCAATGGCATAGGAAACAAAGCTTCCTCTAATTCCTTAATCTGGTTCTTTAGTCTGGAATTTTTGTCTTCAATGACTCCAACAAAATCATGAAGAGCATCTCCAGTTGCCATGTGAAGTTGAGAGAATTTGGACACCTACATATTGGTAAGGTCAAGTTCTGAACGATGCTTTTTTTTATTATTTTTTACATCTCTTTTTTCAATGATTAATTTTTTTGATTCGATTTCGAAAAAAACACTCTGGAATACAAAAGATTCATCTTCGTAAAAAATTTCAGTATCAACCATGTCCATTGAACAGGAATGCTGAATTGCGTCTCTGGGTTGATCAAGTTTGCAGAATATGATTTCCAGATCAACATCAAGATCCATGTTTTCACTGTAAATTTTGGGCTGCTCCACCTCCTCTACAATTATTTTCCCTTCTTCTACACGGGAATTTCATGAGGAATATGTTCACTGTATCTCTACAAAATTGTTGTGGAGCTGCTGCTAGTAGTTTATGAAAAAGTTGGTTTGCTCTAGATGCTACTTGAAATGAATAAATGTAGGGGACAATACAACCCCCCAGAAACATTTCCTCAATACGTGCGAATGGAAAATATCCTCATTAATGACAATATCTATGCGTGTTGTATGGTGACATGTTAGAAGTAAAGCTTAATTATTGCATACTTTGAAGTGAGAAGGTGGCAATTTCGACGAAGAACATTTAAGGATTGGAGGTTTCATGAGCAAACCAAGATGGCGGCGTGCGAATGACATTCCATGGTATTTGAAATTAAGAATGGGAAGCGATTGGAGGTTTCGTGAAGGAAGTAAGTTGGCGGCGTGTGAATGAAATTCCATGGCATTTGAAATTAAGATTGAGAAGGGATAAGAAAAGCCCTTGCAAAATATGCATTAATGGCAGAACTTCTCGAGCCTTGCATGCATTAATGACAACTTAGATGGTGCCTACACGATGACCTATTAGCATTAAAGATTTAGAAAGAAGACATATATATATATATATATATATATATATATATATATATATATATATATATATATATATATAAACACTATTTCTTATTATGCACACGTGCAAAGGTGACGGGCATAGGGAAGAGAAAACAAGGAAGGAACGACCAAGTCTGAAAGTGCATGGTGAAACTGTTGAGTGTCCAATGCTGAAACTGCATGAGTCGGAATTGTTCAGCTAAGAAAACCAAAGGGCTCGGTCCGACTCCCAATGCATATTTCATAATTCATGTGCAACACCAACTCTATGGTTACCAGATTAGTATGTGTAGAAACGAGGCAAAACTAAAAATGTACCTTCATAAATTATGGACATGAGATTTTATAGAGCATGTATGGATATGGCATTCGATACTTGGCCACTTTCGGGATCGCGGGTTCTCAGGCAGGCGGGCTCAAAAAAAGGCCTCTATTGTTCGGTGTTCTACAAATATCACACACAGTTCCGCGATATACAAATTGAAAAGAGGACTTGCGGGGTGGTTGAGATTTTATAGACCATCCACAGTTTCTGGATTGCGAGTTCTCGGGCTTGCGGGGTAAAAAACGAGCCTATATTGTTCGGTGCCTTACAAATAGCTTATGATAATAAATTGACAAGTGGATTTGTGAACTGGCTGGCTCAACATTCTACTCCAGGGCTGGCGGGATCCCAGAAATGATCAATACATACCAAATATGCAAATATCCCTTATTCCATAATTAGCCACTTATTTGGATCGTGGACTTGCAGGCTGTACATTGGGCCGATTTCCGCCATATAGAAATTGGGTTCTCAGGTTGGCAGGCTCAAAATTGCCTAATCAAAGCAAAGGGCTCCGTCTGACTCCCAGTGAATATTTCATAATTCATGTGCAACACCAACTCTATGGTTACCATATCAGTGTGTGTAGAAACGAGGAAAAACTAAATATGTACCTTTATAAAGTATGGACATGAGATTTTATAGATTATGTACCGATATCGCATTCCATACTTGTGGGTTCTCGGGTGGGAGGGGTAAAAAAATAGGCCTCTATTCTTCCATGTTCTACAAATAGCACATACAGTTCCGCGATATACAAATTGACAAGTGGACTTGCGGGGTGGCTGAGATTTTATAGACTATGTACAGTTTCTGGATCACGGGTTCCCAGGCTAGCGGGGTTAAAAACAAGCCTCTATTATTTAGTGCCTTACAAATAGCTTATGATAATAAATTGACAAGTGGATTTGCAGGCTGGCCAGCTCAACATTTGTCAATTGACAAGTGGATTTGTGAGCTGGTCGGCTGAACATTCTACTTCTAATGATTTCCGCGATATACAAATTGACAGACTCCAGGGCTGGCGGGCTCCCAGAAATGAGCACTACATACCAAATATGAACAGATCCCTTATTCCATACTTAGCTACTTATTTGGATCAAGCACTTGCGGGTTGTACATTGTGCCTCTAATGTTCCATGTCCTACAAATAGCACTCATAGTTGGGCGATATACAAATTGACATGTGGACTTGCGGGCTGGCTGGCTCAACATTGCATTTCTGTTGGATGGCAGATGTGCAGGGTAGCGACCTCTAGGTGCAAAAAAAAAAAAAAAAAAAAACATAGCTGCAAACAAGTTTGATAAATACAGAGAAAGTAAACGAAAAATTGTTTACTATGGAACAACAGAAAAAGAATGCACCTTTACATGGATTCGTCTACATCTCTGGGTAGGATTTCTTTGCACCGTCTAGTTTTCTTGTCTGTTTCTATCAACAAAAGTACAAAACAAAAAGGATATGAACATAAGTTCATATGTTAAGAAAAAGACAACTACTATGTACATATACAAAAAAAAATAGAATAAGATGAATAGAGTCACAAATAGTTTTTGGGGGGATGTACCTTTTTTTTTTTCACAATGTATATTTTATAATTCAAGTAGAACACCATTTGTATGCTCACTAGAACGATATGTGTAGAAATCAAACCAAGAAGCTAGATAAATATTTATTTTATTTTTTTGATTTTTTTTTGCAACAAGCTATACAAATATGCTTTGAAACATAGAAATATGAGTTTGCAATATGTTTGATGTATATATTATAATTCAAGTGAAATACCAATTGTATCGTCATCATACCAATATGTGTCTAAGAAAAACATACTATATTGAGGAATGGACACATTGGACCAGACATGGTCAATAAGTGCATTTTGCAGATGGCCTATGTTGTTCAAAAGAAAGCAGAGACTGTATTTGCACATGTAGTTTTCCAATTCTTTGGTTCTGCCAATATTTTGTAGCATGTCAATATTGAAGTCTCCTACAAGTACAATGGGTCCGTTCAGATGGAAATGGCCCAATGCATTGGAAATAACATGCACTATGTTGGAGAATGTTGCATGGGGAGCAACATACAAATTCAGTATTGCAACTTTTGTTTCATGGGAAAATTTTTTTGCAAGCACCAATTCAACATTCTTTTCTTCAATATGTATATGGTCCAAAATTGGTACATGTTTTTTCACCAGTATCATCACCCCATGTGTAATGTAACTTGATATGCAATTGCGATTTGGGAATTGTTTGTTCTGCATGAATAATGCCATGTGTGTTTCCTGCAAGCACAGAATATCGGATTGCATTATATCATAGTCATTCAGTATATCATCCTTGTGTGCATTTAAGTTGCTTGTGTTAAGCGAGAGAATTGATACAGATGAATTTGTTTGTATGGATTGGTAATCATAATGCAGTTGTCATTTTGCGGTGGTCCTGAGTCGTTCCATTTCAATATCAAATTTTTGTTTCACTTTGAAGTTATCTTTTGTGAGAGGACTTAGTAAATACAAGGAGTCTATGCTTTTGACATGGGGCAATGCTGTGTATACAAGTCCATGTATCCAAATTCTAGCAGGCTGAAATGCAACATTATCAAGTGTTAGTCCTTTTGATCTGTGGACTGTACATGCACATGCAAGTTTAATCGGAAACTGTTTTCGAATCTTTAGTCGACCTGTCTTTGTTGATGTCGATATTGGCTTTGATATTCGCAAAATAGGTGTCCAATCAATTCCAGTGTTTGAATTATATAGATAAGACAACTTTCTTTCTTATCGCTTGCCTATATGCGGTTCATGGAACTTAATCCAAAGGACATCCACTTTTTCTATCTTCGTATAGCCTTTGAGTATCCCATCTGCACCATTCACCAAGCCATCCTGTGAATCATAGTTATAGGCATATATTTCAACCAACATTTCTAATTTGAGGACAAGCTGCAAAGTTAAAGTGACTGAATGTTCATGACGTGTCACATTTCCATGGTTGTCTTCTTCTAGGCCAATCGAATTGATGATGATATCATCGCCAGGCATGAGCGACAACATGTGGCTGTTATGCATTGCAACATTCTTATTTCTATAGAACATGTAAGGGAACGCTGGGTTTGTTGGTGCAGGCCGTAAACACCTCAAATTGATATAGGTCAAGTCATCATATGTTTGGTTGTTTGTGTGCATTCTATTCAAAATTGCAATGAATGTTTCATCTGTCTGGTGCATTGTAGTATGCAACTCAAATCATTTAATATTGTCTCTCCAAAAGTCATGGGTGATTGTTTCCATGTTAACGGTAGATTGTTCAAATATCAAAGAATCTTGGATGGGTTGTGCCTGGTAAAGATCCCCACAGAATATCATGTCAATGTTTCCAAAGTATTTCATCTGCACATGTTTTATGCTTCTTAGTCGGTTGTCAATGGAATACAAGAACCGACTCCCAATCAAATATGCTTCATCTATAAAGACAAGTTGGAGTTTCTCATAAAGATTAGATAATGTATCCAACATTTCCTTGCTAAGTAGAAGAAACTGTGACTTGTTAAAATGCATTAAAAATGCAGAGTGGGTTGTTGTTCCACCAAAATTGTATGCAACTTTTCCTGTGTATGCAACTATTAGCCTTTAGGCCCTTTGATTTCATAGGATCAGAGGAATTGTTTGAATCATAGATTCGTATAAGCATTTGGAACAATGCTTTCACTATGAATGTCTTCCCTGTTCCTGCTCTGCTTGTAAGGAACACGTGCACATGACTGTTCATGTTCAAGCGTTTTTTAAGAGCAATGTCCTTTAGAATTGTTTGTTGTTCACAATTCAACAGACGTCTTATTATGTGGTATTCAATATTTTAAATTAGGAAAGGATGTTTTGTAACTTGAAAACCAAGATTGATATGTTTTTCACTTCTAGCCGCTAGAGGAAGAGGCAACTCCGCTTGTAGGTCATAGGACTCGGAAGGAGTTCTGGTTGTTTTTGGGTTTCTGAATGTCTCATCATGATTGCCAAGGTTTTCTAGGTCATTAAGTGCAACTTATAGATCGCCCCATGTTGGATTAACATTGTAGGTAAATCTAGCTTCATTGATGTGCACTATAGTCTCAGACGCAACATACACAACCTCTCATGTAGAGAAGTTATGTATTAATGTCTCTTTGTTTTCATCGAACAGAATGTACAACAACAATTTTTCTCTACAATAGTTTTCATAGTCATAATGTTTATTGTATTTGACAAACCATATCACAGAGGGTTTTTTTCTTTTTGATATGGGTGCACCATTTTTTTTGTAATGCGATACGAATTCTGCTAAGAAGATATGCCTAATAGGAGATGGACGCTAGATGTAATAATCAATAATAGAGCGACATACCACATCCTCTGAATTGTCAGGCTCTTGTTGTAGAAAAAATGGTGGTTTAAGCACAAATGTGCATTTTTCAAGTGGAAATGTATTTATGAAGACACATTTTCTTGAACTACAAGTGAGGGGCAAGGAAAGTGCAATGTGAACTGTTTGTTGAGCAGACATTTGTTGAAGATTAAGCAATGTATTTCCAAGTGTGCATATCATTTGTATGGCACCAATATGACTTCTTTCATGTTCTTTGCGTATTCTTCTAAATGCACTTGTCATATATTTGTCAATCTTCGTCATATATGAGGTACAATACGATGTTGCAGCATATGCATTCAACACATACTGCGCATCTGTATTTGCTTTCCACATAACCTGCATGTCCTTGGAGAAACTGTTGTTCCAAATATGGGAGAGTTTTCGTTTAAGGAAAAGTGTTGGTTGCCTAAGCGTACATTGTATGGCTTGGATGTACTCATCTTCTGATATATTTACCTGTGTCAAGAAGGCATCAAAGCTCATCATTTCATCAAATCCTCCTTGTTCTAGAAATGCAAACAAGGATTTAGATTTCTCAACAACAACATTGTCCTGTAAACTAAATGGCTCTATGATTCTTGTAGCTCTCATTGGCGGCACGGGAAAATTGTATTTGCAATGCGAGTTTTTTCATTTTCTACAACTTCTTGTATGGTAATGTCTATGGACTTTCACAAGTTCTGGATCCAAATGATTTGTGTTTCATGTTATGTATTTATCCACAAATTGTTTGATCTCTGAATTGTTATCAACTCCATAGACCGGTGCACCCTCTATCCACAACAGTGCATGGTCATGTTCATTTCCCCTATTCTGGAATTCAGTCACAAAAAAGTAGTTTGAAATTTTTTCGAAAAACATTTCATCATGGCATATCAATTGTCTCAAAGCATTTATTCTATGTCTATAGTAGCGAATACATGTCACTAGGTCTTTTCTTATGAGGTAGTCAATGTCGTTATTTTCCAGTGTATTAGTTTCTTTTTTACATTTCCTGTTCTTATGCAGGTCAGATACGACATCCACCAATGGATCCCAACAATGCTCTGCACTTGTAAATGTGATGAAAAATGTTGGCGAGCCCAATTGCCGGATCATTGCAAAAATATTTTTTTTTGTTTTGTTGTAA
Organism: Picea engelmannii; assembly: GCA_009831015.1. NCBI lineage: Eukaryota > Viridiplantae > Streptophyta > Pinopsida > Pinales > Pinaceae > Picea > Picea engelmannii. The sequence continues at coordinate 554,860 of ML783346.1, read as the reverse complement.
ATAGTCAGGAGAGGTGCAGATGTTTTTGAAATCTATGTATCCAATATTAGATTTCAGAATTTTTTCAAAGTTTACTTTGTACTTCACATCCTTGTCCAACAACTTTCTTCCTTGTAACTGGCCTTTTCTTATTCAGACCCACATGCAGGACAAAACTTGCTCTATTATTATGCACATTGTTTTGAAAAACAAATTTGTTATGTGACAGGAGAAGTAACTGCTTGAATGTAGCATCTCCCATCGGACTATTTTATGATAAATGAATCATTCTGTAATATCAGTGCAATGTGGATCTCCATAGAAGAGTGTTGGAAAGTTCATTTACTCAGTGAATTTGTCCTTGAATATTCCAAGTGGACGTTGCCCCTCGGCAGGTGCAATTTTGACAATTTTGTCTTGCAAGTCACGAATGCACTGTGAATCAGTGAATCCATGCACCAATGTTTCAGAAGGTGTTTAATTCTCCGATTCATCACTTGTATCAAAATCACTAGGATTTTCGAGAGTGTCTGCAGAGTTGCCATGTTCTTCGGCGAGAACACTGTTCCAGTTGCCATTTATACAAATGTTCTCTTCTTTGTACAGGGCCCTAGAACATAATTCATTTAATGCTTTCATAACAACATGCACATGAACTTTTCCTGTCTGATAGGAATTTTTGCATCGCAAGCATCTTTTCAGAGCCACAACGATTGTAATTGTATTGTTAATAAATTGCGGCAATGCTTTTTTCACAACATCTAGCTGAAAAAACACATTAATAATTGATCCTGTTAAGCCCATACGAGTTCGTTTATAGCCCCAAGGTCTAATTTGAGAAAATGCAATTCACAAGGACACAAGTCTCTCCTCAAGTTCCGTAAGTGCATTTACATCTGCTAGTGGTGTATTACATCTTTTTTAGTCAGGGGTTGCAAACTGTGGCAATTTTCCATTTTCAAGCGATTGTTTTCATGGAGGACAAACTTTCCCACTGGAAAATGGTTTATCGTGCGTTGTCAAGTGAAGTTATTATGCTTGCAAATCAGGCATGAAAGACTTACTATTTTTTGAAAAATTCAATTGTTCAGAAATTGCACATGCAATGGAAGGTGTGTCTTTCAATTGTTTCATGTAGGTCTATCTTGCATTTTTCTTTCGTAGGGAAGTATGGGTAGAAACTGTTTCCTGGTTTTCATTGCTACTACTGCATGGTGTTTCTTGTAGACCATGAACTGTCACAGTCGCATGACCATTATGGGATATGCGATCGTACATGTTTATGTTATGTTCTGCACGAAAAAAATTCTTTACATTGTGATATGTGAGTTTCTATGTAAAAGGAAGTGTAGCAATGTATTTTTTTCTCTCGTGCATGACCTTTTTCAAGTTGTGGTAACTTACTCTATGTTTCTTTCCCAAGGGCAAGATGAGCTGGTGGAAACTAGGATGAATTTCACTCACACTCAACTTCTGAGAAACTACTTTACGTTTTTTGTTTAAGGCCTCTATGGCCTTATCACAAGTCAAATGAATTTGATGAATAAGTTTTTTCAAATTGTTGTAACTTAATCTACGTTTTTTGTTTAAGCCCTCTATGGCCTCATCAGAAATGTCATGAATTTTATGCATGTTGTTTTTGTTCAAGCCCCGTCTGCCCATATCACAACCAGGAGGAGTCTCATTTTCACTAAAAAACATTCCACGCGTATGCAGATTCGATGTCGTTTGGGTGGCATGGACAATCAACCCTGAACTACCGATATGTCCAAGCAAAGGTTCATAATGGATATGTGTTGTATCTGTTTTCAACGAGAGGATGTCAATTGTTCGATTGTAATTTGAATTAGTAACCCAGGAATGGACAGTGCCATCAAGCAAGGGCGACCATACCTGGATATTCACCCTGAATATCATAGACAACCATTGCAAACATAATTTGCAACCCTCCATATTCCCTTTTTCATATGTAAGCGCCATGTTCACAAGGTATTCCTACCAACTTCCAACTGTCGGCATATTTTCTACGAGATATGGACAAAGGTGCTTGTAAAAACCCTAATTAATTATGTAATTATCTTGAATAATTAATATTAATTTAATTAATTATTAAAATGACTTTATGAAGATTTTATTATAATATTATTAACATTGGTAGATGAAGTAATGAATGTAAGATATAAGGTAGTTGAGAGATTAATGGGGAGATAAGGCAGTTGAGGAATTAATGTGGGGATAAGGTTGTTGGGGGATTAATGAGGGGGACTTGAGAGAGGAGGATAAGAGAGGAGGGGAGGACTTGGAAGAGGATCTCATTTTTATTTTGGTTTGAGAATTTTTTAAACATAGAGGGAGAAGGTGGAGGGAAAAGCAGTTTTGGACTGCATCTATATTTCTGGTTTTACTGGTAGCTTGTTTGAGGACTTTCACAGGGGGCACCTATTGCTGGGAATTTTGGGCTCGGGGGCTAGGAAACCATAAGGAATCCTGGGGCTAGGGAGTTGGAAAGGTTGTTCCTAGCTGGCTATGAGGTTATTCAGTTTTGGGCAGAGCTTCAGCTTGGGTAGAGTTGGAGAACAACATCAGTTTGAGGTATTTATTATCATTATTATGTTGTTCATTATTTTATTATGCTGAATATGTTATTCATTATCATGCTGCTCATTTTTAAATTCTGCTGAACAGTGAATTGTTATTATGCTGAATAGAGAACAGTAAAGAAATTATGATAGCATTTATATATTTAAATTTATGTTTTATAAGGATCTGTTTGGACAAGCCTTACATATGGTATTAGAGTCCGGTTTCAAAACTGAAACCTGGGCTTGACCACCCACAACACTGGGATTTTGTCTTTTTCATGTGCAATCGAATTTGGGTTCAATTTGGGTTGAAAATATTTATTCATCATGTCTAGAGTCTGGACTATGGACACACTAAAGGCCTGCATCTCTCTGATCTGGAGAACCAACAGGAACTCTGTTTACAATTTAGATGAACATCACATATAACATTAGAATTCTTGTAGAACCCCACAAGCGAGCACTCACATGAAACCAAAATAAAGAAAATAGCTGGTAGTGGTATTTATCAAATATGAAAAGATACACCAAAGACAACAGGCAGATAGGGAGTCACTGGCAGGACAAAGTCCCCAACAATAATGTTGAGTTTCACACGTATCACAGAAGCTTCCCGACTGTCCCCATCCATGTCCATGCTGTCATTTTCACTGGAAGCTGAAAGCAATGGTGCTTGAAAGAGCCTTTTCAATCTAGTAGTGATTTCTCTTAGTCCTTATAACATATCATGCTGTGGTTTTTGATGTAAAGACTCAGCTATAGAGAGACTCTCCTCCAAGTCTCTTCTAACTTCATGTTTGTCGATGTCACTTACCTCTTCCACTTTAGAGTCTGCATCAGCCTTCACAACGGTGATGAATATTTTCCCCCTCATACAACCCAGGATGTTGTACAAAAGGAACATCCACTGAAACCCATAGAGAAGAAGTTTCTATGAAGCCAGTAAGACCATGTCCTAAGTCAGGAACATAGTTATTAAAAAAACTTCAAATGCAATCTTAAGATTCATCTGGAACCACCTTAAATAAAAATAAAAATAAAAATCAATATTTCAATGACATCTCAAACTCAAAACATAGTATTGCTAAGATTTATTTGTAGAAGATAGTTCAAATGGGTCAAGAAACTCTAAAACTTTTGGAAAAGAGATCTGCCCAGGAAGCAAGCTAATCCATGCATTGGGTAAGCTCACTGGGACAAGCGCATAAGGAACTCGAAGAATTGGTACCACACATCTTAAAGTCAAATATCTCCCAACTTCAAGCCTCTGGCCAGAACTAGAACATAAATCCGAACAATGAACTTGCAATTTTTTTGCATTGCCATCGCCAACCCAAGAAACTTTTGGATGTAGAGCAATCTGTGCACTTTCTCTCCCATTCCTTTCTACAAGCATGGAAATCGGTTCTAGGGGTCTTGGGAGCTCCTGATGCCCAATTGTTGCTGTGCAAAACATACTAACAATCTCTTTTCCAATCCTTTTCCATATAAATTCCAATTGGGTGCAATAAAATGTACTTCAGATTGTCGTTCAGATTAATGGTCATGGTTATTACCGATCAAATGGTTTTCACCCTGTTACAAACTAGACACATTAGGCCCGTAAGTCCTCTATTCTGGTCCCCATGGCAATTGTCCCATTAGTTTTGTATGGGTAGCGTGGTTATAAATTTCAACTCATTGCTACAAAATTTATAAAACAAAAATTTGCCAACCATAATTATGGCTTCAACATCACCAATAATCCCTACAAGAACTATTCCCATTTTTGAAATGATGTAAGCAGTTCACATCCCTTATAACTTTTTCTCTTCCAACTATTTTAGATATGAATTTTATAGAATTGTGACAATCGGGACATGCACGAAGGTTTTTGACAACTCTAAGAGGTGTTCGAAGGGAGATATTTTTTTTATAAGTAAAATCGCAAAACTAAGCAATTTTTTTTGTTTATGCCCTCTCACCCCAGATGCGACAAGTGAGATGGATGTATTTGGGCATAATGGTAACCCTCTTGGCATGGATGGCATGCAGGTTGGTTTCCTCAAAGAGCCCAACCAGATATGCCTCTATGACTTCTTGCAATGCGACGACTGGAACCTCAAATCCGTCTTGAAGTCCTATGCGATCTCCCTCACCAGGCACTGAAATGGAATATTTCTTATCAGTAGGTCGGTACTCTTTTGGTACTTTCAAATATCACGGAGGGAAATAGTATTGGGCCTGAATCTGTGAGGTTTATTCACTCCACCGGTCGTCGATGCCGACTTCCTTGCCGACTGCTTCCTCGACATCTTCCCGCATTTACTCAACATTGCAGGAGAATACATCGTAGGTTTGAATCTCATTAGGAATGATTATGGGAACCTTTTCATGGGAATCCACATATATGTGATGGGGTAGCCTTAAAGGTGCATTTACTTTACTTAAATCATCCCATGTGAATGCATGGTAGTAGTATAGGGATGGACGTTGGAACTGGTATTACGATTGATCACCAACCTTACGTTCTTGTGTGTTAGTTGTCTTTAAATAATCCCCTTCATTAATGGGGAGTGGACAAAAAAATGAGAAATGGCAAGGCTTAGCTAGTGATTTTCCCACTTAAAACAATAATTCCACCTATCACCACCGGGCATCAAATAGGATGGTTACCAATGTATATTCAGTTGCCTAGGTCTAACAACATATACAAATTGAATATAAAATTGTAAGATAAAAGGCTTGGGGTCGTCTTCTTTGGATTTCCCAAATTTCAATTGATCTGTCCTTGAATGCAATACAGATTTACAAAATCTAAACCTCACCTAATAAATTAGTACGAGTCATCCTTGATAAGGCCATCTTGTATACATGCCAACTATCCCATCATTTAGACTAGACCTGTCAAGAAGGACAATGTCGAGTCATAAGCATTTCTATCATACCCTCGAATGGGTTATGTCCCTCTGAAACTTCATAAAGTCGTGTGTAGCAAAACAAAATTGATGGAGAAAGTTGGGGGAGGACCAAACTCGTCTCTAAATTAGCTCCTTAATAATTAATCTGGCGCCTCCATTACAAGTTGTCATTCTAAGCCTACGAATAGATTTAGGCATAGGTCTACCTATTGTCTTAAATTATTGACCATTAAACTATTGTGCAGTGCAACACGTACACTCTATTACTTAACGTGCAATCTACCAATTACTTAATGTATACTCTAACATGAGTATGTACCTAATCTATTGACAACCCAAGAAAATTGTCTAATAAAGGCTTGAAGCTATTTATCTTGAAGCTATTTATCTTGACCCTTCCTACTACTCCCATTAAGCTTTAGACCTTTATCACATCAAATCCTAACACATGTACATGTGCCTCAACAATTCTTATATCTTGAATTCTCTAAGAATATCCATGCTACACCCACCATCGTACTTTCTATCAAAAATAAAATAAAATAAGAGAAATGATTTTATTATAACATCATCATATCTTTTACACTCATTTTGTTATTATCTTTGCCTCTAACTTTTAGTGGAATATATTTTAGTTAACTATTTACACAATTTATATGATAATTTAAACCTAAAGATAACAATGTATATATGCAACCATGAAATAAAGGTAATATCATATTCATTTCATTTTAATTGTTTTTTTATTGAATTTAAATTAATTATAAAATATTTCTTATTTTGGAATTGAAAAGCTCATTATATGAGCAATGCAATGCATGGGTTTTATTGTATAAATTGCTAATGTTGTTTGGCACTGATATTGACATATTGTTTAAAAATAAATAATACACATATTGTTGTTAAAAGGATAAGATGTTTAAAAATAAACAATGCACACATATTTGTTACAATTTTTCTGGAGCGTTGTTATCCATATGTACATGAACAATTATAAATTTGTAAATTCAATTTATTTATTTATTTTCATAGTAAATTTTCTTTAAAAGTTATAAAAGCTTAGTGCATCATTTTCATGGAAACTAGATGAGAAAGATGTTTTAAAATCTTACAGGAATGGAAAATTATTAAGAGGAATTCAACAATTATAGATATAGATAGTAAAGCTAAATTTGTTTGTAAAAAGAGATTTTTAAAATTAATAAATGATGAAAAAAAAATAAAAAAATTTAAAGGAGAGTAAGGAAAGTTGTGGTATCCATGACCATGATAATATCATATGAAAGTAATATTAAACAATTTTATATTTGAAGTAAAATTTTCTATATAATATATTTATAAATTAATAATATATATATATATATATATATATATATATATATATATATATATATATATATATATGTGTGTGTGTGTGTGTGTGTGTGTGTGTGTTCACAATAATAACGAGAGGTAATAATGATGTATAAATATATCAAACAATACTTATATTGTATAAGTTGAGTAAATTAATAAGTGGTTTTAAATTAGGGTAAATGAAATGTGTTATTTATATTCAAACTATAAACTTATAACGTAAGTTGTGGTGTATGGTGTTGTGATCGTGAGAAGGAATGTAAGTGTAGTGTTATATAACCTCTACAAGCTTGGTTGTGGAATCAAATTCCTAGAGTGGAGAATGAAGCACTTGATTTTCACATTATAATTAAACTTGTTTTAGCCATTCTAGTCCAACTTGACATGTTTTAAGGTTTGGTGTGGAGTAGTGAAATAAATCTTGTAGGCCAAAAAAAAATAAAAAAATTGACACACGAAACGTGGATGATGTATAGATTAGGGGTCATCCTCCACTTAATGAGTAAGGGGGAGGCGAGGAATGAACCTAGTTTCAAGTGAAATCATAGGCATGCGTATGAATTTGTATAAATGGTAAAGGACACTATGCGAGTGGATGCAAGGTCTTGGTTAGAATCATCTAAAGTAACCAATCTCAACATTCCTAAGAGTGAAGGATGTATCATCATTGCAAGAGATACAATGACAACTTGTGAGGCAAAAAGTGGTGGGCTTGATGGGGAGGTCAACGAATGTTATGGTCTCCATAATAATTATGATTATCAGAAACAACTAATGATGTGTTATACTCTTAATTATTGTGTATTATATGTCTTGTGTGTGAGAATATCTAGATTAATTTTATGACCTTTCTGGTGAGACTTATTCTCAGTAGAGGGAAGGTCATGTAGCAATTTACCATTGGCTAGTAAAATATTACTTAGTTAATGGATAAATTGGTGTGGTGTGCTATTGAAGGTTTTGATAGCTTAGGATTGTATCTTATGCACTTGGGTTGCTTTTATACTTAGGAGTGAGTGGGAAAGAGTATTGAGCCTAGAGAGAGTGTAGTGCGAAGGAGGAAGTTGTGCATTGTACTTAATCATTACATAGGTTAGTATGGTGATATTGACAACATAAGACTGTAGTGGGTGCTTATGTTTAGTTCCACATTCTAATGAACATTCAAATGGATATTGTAAGGGAGCCTATGTTGTGAATTTAAAACTTGAGTTAGAATGATAAGTGAAGTATCATGAAAAGGCGTTTTATTATGTCATAAGGTGTGGCATGGTATATCAACCGGGTTCTATTAGTCACTATGTGTGAGCCCGTTGTACGAGGGGTGAGTTATCTAAATGGGAGGACACACCTTGAAATGTATTAATTGGTCTAGCAACTACTTGTTCACTAACAAGGATTTTTCCCTATGAAGAAACTCTGTTTGAAAATAAATAAGTAAATAAATAAATCTATATGAGGAATGATGAACACATGCTTCCCATTGTTAAAAACGTCTTTCATGGTAGGATAAAGAACTTGAAAGTGCTAGAAATGGACAAGAAAAGAGCTAGTTACCAAAGTTGGTAAGTACTATGTAGGTATAGAGGATATAATTTTGAGACGTAAGAAGTACAATGCTGAGAAGAGAAGACCTCAAGGACAAATGACTAAATATTTTGGAATGAAATCTCGTAGTAAATTTATTATTGATATAAAATGTTCACTAACCCACGTGTCAACAGGGTTCTCTTTATGTATAGGCATGTTTGTAATAGTGAATTGATGATAGAAAGTAGGATTTTCCTCGACCGTGATGAAGAGAATCCTATACTAGACAATTAACTTGTTTGAGATATAATTTATATAACTTAAAGAAAAGAGAGATATTGAGGACAATGGAAAAAAACAAACAAACCGTGAAGTAACAACATCACATGACCATCAATTAGCAGTATCTTAGTCAATGCTTGTAAGCAGGGAAAGTTTTGGTGTGTCAATCTCATGAGTGATGGAATATGTGTTATCAAGCTAGAGTGATGATCAAAGTCGACAAATGCGTGTCTTTAATTATCAATATATCTCAAGCAGAATTGTATGTATGACTTAAGGAAGTTTATATCGAACTCAATATAAGATTCACTTAACTAGAGAATTGATGATGAGCTAACGTTCTAGCTAGTGAACAAACAAATAGACTATACTTTATATATGGGGGTCATATATGGAACTTAGGAAGAATAAATATATAACAAAAGTGTGTCTTATCATTAATTAAATTAAAAGTGACAATAAAATAGAGTCAAGACACGGTAAGGTGCTTACTAAATAGGGGTAGTTGTAATAAATATATTAATAGACTCAACGTGTTTTAATTAGTGAAGGTACAATGGGACCAATATAGAATAGGGTTTGCTATCATAGATGACACACATAAGTTGTGTCATGAAATTTTCCTTATATTGAGAATGACCATAACTTCAGGAAGAAGTTTTGTTTTGAAGGGTGGGTGTATGTAATGCCACCTTTTGACTTAGATAGCGAGAATTACTTAAGGCCTAATCACCCTTTATTTTCTATTCACAGTGAAACTATTAATGATACACTTGAACTTTTAAGACGTAGGAACCTTTATGAATGTTTAAACATTATTTGAATGATGATGGATAGGATACGATCTATTATGTGAATGTAAAATTCTATGAATGTTTAAATGTTATTTGAATGATGATGGATATGATGCGATCTATTATGTGAATGTAAATTCTATGAATGTTTAAATGTTATTTGAATGATGATGGATATGATGCGATCTACTATGTAAATGAAGATTCTATGAACAAGTAACGTTATTTGAATTATAAAGGATATTATGAGATCTATTTTGACTTGAAAACTTTGATATTAAAGTTGTTGGTACGTGGATACCGAATTGAGATTATGGTTGTATGCAATTACATGATGATAATGCATAGATATGTATGAGTTTGTGTTATAGACTAATTTGCAGGTCAATGGGATTTGAAATAGCCAAGGGATAATGGTAATAAGAGTGGATGTCATGACCACCGACCAAGAAACAATATGGTATGAATCTTTGTATGTGAAATTATATTGGTACAAATGCACTGTTATGATATATGGACCAGTGCAGGTTTTCAAGTGGTGTGACTGCCCAAAAACTGCATAAACAATGACAAAATTCCCAGCAACACGGTGCCACTGTATATTCCATTGTCGGGTGTGGACCCTAGTCCTATTAGGAGGGATGGAGGCATTTCTCACAGTGTATCCTCTGAAACCTGGAGTCATGGGAGGACAGTGTTAGCTCATGCTCCCCTAGACGTGTGATGATGACTGTCAGTTGTCTGCTGGGGAAGCTTGGTCAAGATAGTGACACTTCCGCTTACGGGTTCTATTTGGAGTTAGATCAATATAGTTGGTGCTCCAAGATAGTCCAGCAGAGGAAGGATATGAATGGAAGATGGAAGTAAGTTAGGGAGGAAGGATGAATATAAATAGTTGAGAGTGTATGGAGATTTACCTTATGGTGGAATTTATTGTTTTCCCTTGTGAAAAGAAAATATGTATATATAAATATTCATAATTACTTAACTGAACTACAATTGTCTAAATAAACGTTGTTGAGCTAGATTATTGTAATTAAAGGATTTTGAAAAAATTTAATGGGATTATTATCTTTTATAAAATGAATAATCTTGTTGATTGGATTGGATTCATACAAGACTTACTATAGAGGTGATAGTTATCATCATTAGTACATACGCGAGCCTTGTATGTGCTAGCTACACATGCATTTCTTGCACATGTACACTAGTATCTATAAGTTTTGTTGCTTACGGATAATGTTGTTTATTTGATGCGGGGTATGAACCATGTGTCATTACCCTTGTATTGTAAATTACTCTAACTTCGAGACGAAGTTCCTTGAAGGGTGGGTGAATGTAACAACCCTAATTAATTATGTAATTATCTTGAATAATTAATATTAATTTAATTAATTATTAAAATGACTTTATGAAGATTTTATTATAATATTATTAACATTGGTAGATGAAGTAATGAATGAGAGAGATAAGGTAGTTGAGGGATTAATGGGGAGATAAGGTAGTTGAGGAATTAATGGGGGAATAAGGTTGTTGGGGGATTAATGAGGGGGGCTTGAGAGAGGAGGGGAGGACTTGGAAGAGGATCTCATTTTTATTTTGGTTTGAGAATTTTTGAAAGATAGAGGGAGAAGGTGGAGGGAAAAACAGTTTTGGACTGCATCTGTATTTATGGTTTTACTAACAGCTTGCTTGAGGAGATTGCTTGAGGAATTTCACAGGGGGAACCTGTTGCTGGGAATTTTGGGATCGGGGGTCAGGAAACCGTAAGGAATCCTGGGGCTAGGGAGCCAGATAGGATGTTCCTAGCTGGCTGGGAGGTTAGTCAGTTTTGGGCGGAGCTTGCGCTTGGGTAGAGTTGGAGAACAACATCAGTTTGAGGTATTTATTATCATTATTATGTTGTGTTCATTATTGTTATGTTTTTTCATTTTTTTATTATGATGAATATGTTATTCATTATCATGCTGCTCATTTTTAAATTCTGCTGCACATTGAATTGCTATTATGCTGAATAGAGAACAGTAAAGAAATTATGATAGCATTTCTATATTTAAATTTATGTTTTATAAGGCTCTGTTTGGAAAGGCCTTACAGTGCCGATGCAAGCACCTAAAATCCTGTTGGATGCTGCCTATAATTGCATTGCAAAAGGATTGTACAATGTAAATCCATAGCGACTGAACATCGAACTTTGCTGCCACCAAACAACAAATTGCATTGAACAGACTATCTCCACAACTAGACACAATATTTGTTGTCAGCTATAAACCATGGAAATCTATGCCATGTAAAATCCGTTTCCATTGCGATTGAAGGTCTTTGCAAATAACGGACAAGTAAATATGAGGACCTTCTATATTGCATATGGAAATTTTTCTGTACAGTAGTGGTTCATAATGGCCACTGACGACATTGGCATCATGGAACAAGATGCAATATGGATTGTCAGATGCAGTTTTGTTGAATAGTAGATATCTTGTTTTTCTTGTCAATGACCATATTCCAACTGATATATTCATCCAGTTAGACAACCACTGTATACAAAATGTATCTCCCCAAAGTCCCCTCTCATGTGCAGGAAGAACTGGAGATGCAGACAACTGGATCTTTGAAAAATAGGTAGCGACATCATGTATTCCATGCAACTGCCGAAGAAAGTCAAATTCCAGTTCCTATTCATAGGATTGCAAAGCCTCGGCATCGCCATTTTTAAAACAGGTCAAGAAATAATCTATCAATCCATTGCGCAACTCAGTCGATGAATAATGGAAATGCAATCGAACCTGGAATGTATCGAAAAGGCAATCCCCAACAGTATACGAGAATGTATCCAATCTAAAAATCCCATTGCTATGCAAAACCACGTCAATGTTGTCATGTATAATGGACTATGTATCTATTTCATACGACTCAACATCTATTACTTCTTTCATCTCTTCAACTGTCATTTTGAAGCTGTTTGCTACATACTTTCAGTTTCTATGAAAACAGAGAAAAGCAGGGGAAAAAAATAAAAGGTAGAAAAATAAAAAAGGAAATAAAAATAGGGTACCAATCCTCGTATGTATATTTGAACCTTCTTCTTCTCAACTTGAATCCCCCCTAGTCCCCATAGCAGATGAGAAGAAAATAGACCGACACTAGAAACTGAACCAAACAGAAGAAAGAACAAAAATAAATAAAACCACAACTTTACTCAATAGAAAGAGAACAGGTAGACACAGTTTTCCGACCCACAGAATAAAAACATACCCTGTGTCTACACCCCGCCAAATGGTTCCCTCTTCTGATAGCTCCCAACTACTTTTTGTAAAGCCCTCTACATTGCAATTTTCGGAAAAGATATGGATGCGACAGTTGGCATATGAAGACGCATGGTTTCCAGGACCAAAAACTAAGAGCATAGACAAAGATGGTCTGCAACAGAATTTGGAGGCAGGGACTCCCACCATTGAAAAACAACAACAACAGGGAAACTTACTCGTCAACAAAGGATGAAAAGATCTCAGCCCCAAAAACTGCAAACCGCAACAATAGGTCCAACAACTTGCAAAGTTGAAGAACAACAAACTAGTGAACAACCACGAAGAGCTCGAACTACAAGTGCATGACCTCAACTTTGCAAAGTTGAATCAAACAAGAACCAGAATCATGGAACGAAGCAACGAACAAGGATCGAGCACTCGAGCAACGATGTTGACCATGAACAAAATTGTATTGCAATGCATCTGTACAATAAACATTTAAGACTACCAGAGCTATTAGGTAAACAATTAAGACTAGCAGGACCGTCGAAGGGCGTAGGCCTGTGCAAGCATTTAAAAAAATATGCAGCGTGGCAGGACTGTTCTCTCGAAGCACGCAACAATAAAGAAAAAATCACACATAGTAATATGGTAGAGAATGTATTCTACCCAGCAGAAAATGCTAAGGGAAACATTCGAGCTAATGCTAGCATTAATCCACCTTCGACCAATGCATAGTAAAATATATGATTCAAAAAAACCATATACTATCAAATACTTTGGATATGCCAACATATTTAACATTGAGAATAGAAAAGGCGACAATAAGACCTTCAATCCGTTGTCCAATCAGATCTTGCCAAACATGATACTTTTTATTATATAAAAATCGATGTTTTCACTTCCCTTATTCCAACAATAAACAATATGGAAATATTTATGGTCAATGCACAATCTAATACCAGATCAACGATTTATCGATCGCTATAGTCCCTCTATACCTACGACAGGGACTAATAATTTCTTATACAAAGAAAATCCAAAATTCCAATTGTAATGTTTATTCTTACTTTTTTAATTTATCAATTATATTAATAATATATACAAAAATATTTTAAATAAAAAAATAAATGATATCAAAAATTTTAGTGGGATATATTTCCCTTTAACTCTAACAACAATTCAGATTTAATGATATCGAATTCGTACGTCTCCATCATTTTTTTAAAGTTAATAATGCATTTTATTACTTTATCAATACATCTCATCAAATTTAATGATATGGAATTCGTACGTCTCATTCATTTTTTTAAAAACTTAACAATGCATTTTAATACTTTATCAAATATATCTCATTTAAGGTTCTTCCCTCCTTAAACTTGATTCATCATTGGTGTGCCATGGACCCCGATTTAAAATACAATAATGACCTTTATTGGTAGCAAGAACTCTAGAACTAATTATAGATATATCATGGACCTTAATTTAAATTAAATTAATGATCTTTATGTGCATGAAGATCTTTGAATTTTTTCAAAGATTATGAAAATAAAAGGAAAAGATGCATCATAATTTTTCCAAATTAAATGTTATTGCTTTGTTTAAACGAGTGAGGGGCATTGTTTTATAATTTAGTGGTAAGTGTGCATCATACTAAAATACATTATTGGTGGATCTACCAAATAATAATTGACAAAACCATGTGGGCATCACTTATTATTTATATGTTGGGATAAGTGTGAGTTATATTTTGATAGATGGTAATTTGTGCTTATTGTGTCATTGGGTGTTTATGATGGTGTGTGATATGCATTAGCCATTAAGTTAATGATTGGCAGTGTGCCATTTTCATCCTATTTGTTAGATGGTGTACTAGAATGCACACGAATGAAGATTAGCATAGAATATTTTTTATTAATGTGATACACATATAAATACATGTTCTATGACCTTTGGATTCATCTTCCAAGAGGACTCTTGGACTCCTCATGACAATTGCTATTCACTTGTGACTTTTCATATTCCTTCTCAAGTGAATAATACAAAATTCCATAACCCTAGCGGATTACGTTTCCAACATTCCTCCCCCCCCTTAATCCAAAGTGGTGTATGTGAGTCCAACTAGAGAGTTGAAATCTAGAAGTGTATAGCTGCATATGGATGAATGTGCTCTTTGAATGTGGTGGTTTTGGGATGAACACAAACCAAATGGCTAATAGAAGTTGATGTCCTTTACTAAATGGTGGTTTGAGGAAGACTGCAAACTCTGGAATTTGGCTCTAAGACTCAGTGATTCCTAGAACATTTCCTAATTTAGCTAGAATTTGATGTCTTCTTCTAATTGGAAGTTCTCTCAAATGGTGGTTTAAAGATGACCACAAACTGTTGTCTAGTAGAAGCTATAAGTCTTCTACTAAATGGTGGTTTAAGGAAGACCACAAACCAAATCATGTTGATGGAATATGACTCTGAATCCGGTTCACTTGTTCTTATTCAATTGATACGACTTTGAAACTCGAAGCCTTATTGTCAATCACTGATATTATTCTTGAAACTTACAAAAAGACTATTTGAATGTTACAATCATTCTTGATTCAATAGTTGAATTGATATTCAAGATTGAATGTGCTATCAAAGCTTACAATATGAAATTCAATGGCCTTTGGCACATTGAATTTTCTTGTGCTAAAATAAATTTCTTTTACTTGCAACAAATACAACCAAGCTCTCAAGAATAATTCCATTAAACTTGTGGAAATAAGAACTAATATTCCTTATCTAGGTGTCAAAATCATTGATTCAAAAATATCCAATGCACCTCTCCACATGAATAATTAGGGTTTATTAAAATAATTGGAGACAACCAAGAAGAAACAAACAATGAGAATACACCGACCATATAAATGTGAAGCTTCCCATTATTGAATGAAAAAGGGGTGCATTCTCACAATGCTGCCAATGGTTTGATTTCTACACTTGGAAAAAGATGAAAGGACAAGGGAGATAAGGGAACTCCTGAAATCTATCATGAACAAGAACAATCCCCAACTCAAATGGATTTTAGGGCCACATAGAAGAACTCTAGATGAGAAATCAACACCAACCCATCATAGTAGATGAATGCCATCTCATTTGATGCCTATGTGGATATCCAGTATGCGAGAAAAGTTGAGGAAGGAAAGAGCGAGACATATCTTATGAAGAGAATATTTGGACGTGACTTGGTGGACGATTGTAATGCGTTTATTCAAAATTTGTCAAGTAACAGTTAATCTATGAAAGTATGATCCACAATGAAGGTGAGCATATAAAAGCACGTGATATTTCAACTGATAAGGTTCTATATGTGCAAGGAGATTCAAAAATATTGGGAGTAATTACCTCGTATGAGGATATCTTCAACCTTGAATTGAGTGATCCACATATACGAGAATGGAATGCATGCTTGAAACCACTTGTGCTTCCTTTTGTTGAAGGATGCCAACCTATACAACAAGATTACCCAAAACAAGAAGTGTATATAGGGTTCAGAGGGAGTCATTGAGTGGAGGTAGTGTTGTGTGTTTGCATGTACTCCAACCCAATATTTAATGTAGATAAATTTCACCCTCGAGCACATGTTGGAAAAACAACCCTTGCTTGATCACTTTCATCTTTAGCGACAAATCCATTTCCAAAACCTATCCATGCAAGAGAAAATGTGTCATCTAGAGAAATAGCTCTGTTGAAGTATCGACATGATTGGTCAAATTGTCATATAAAATAGCATTATAAACCAAATACAAACCATGATATGTCTCACTTTTGAGTAAATCAAAGTCATCGTGGATAAGTCAGTGTCATTTAAACATCTATATTCCCCTTTATGAAGAGGAGTGGAGGTGTTAGGATTAATTCTTACTTAGAGATTGGTTTGGGTTTGCTAGATCTAGTTTGTTGTGGTAAGATCTTCTCGAATTATCAGATCCTATTTATGTGTGCGTGGTTGAGAGATTCCCTCATGAGTTTGCTATGCTATTGAGAAAAACCTTCATGTATAAATATATGTTTTATTGAGTAATAAAAATATATAGAATTTTTCTGTACATGTTGTTTTCCTAAATTGGTATCAGAGCTAGAATTTCTTGGTGTAAATCCCTCACGAGAGTGACTTGGAATGTGTGAGAGTATAGGAATGTGTGAGAGTATATAGTTTCCACTGGAATGTGTGAGAGTATATAGTTTCCACTGTGAATACGTGGGTGAGAGTACATTATGTGTTGTGCGATTGATTGCTACAAGAGTGTACTGTTATGTGTGTTAATATGCATCCTTCAAATCCAATGAACTACGATTCTGATCATTCAAAGATCTTCGAGATATCGAAAAATTTCTTGGTGAGGGCTCAACCTTTCAATCACGCGGGTAGGTAGATTTTGTTACAATTGATGAAAGTTGCGAAGATCATAATGGTTCGAATCCATATCATGAAATTTCATGTTCTGCGTGCCAAGATCATGGAGGGGTGTTCATAACTGGCCAATATTCAATGATTTCAGCCGAAATTCCAAAGTACCAACACAATGTCAATAAAGTGTTTGGGTGGCATAAGTGTTGGGTGCTTTGAGCATATGGCAACAGTATTTGTTATATTGTTGTGTGTCATTGGATTTATATTTTCAGAGTAGAGTGAGTAGCGCTATGTTGTATTTGTAAAATTATTTGATGTAACACCACTCATAAAATAGAGGAACATAATTTAAGTCAATAGTTTTTGACATTATTTGGTGCCAAAAGAACACATTACTAGTTTGAGTATGTCTAAACTATGCTTTAAGTTGGAGGTTTTTGTTGTGCTTCGGTGCTCCATAAACAATGGTTACATGTTATCTTTGTGTGTACGTGAAAAAAGGTCAAGTTGTATGATTGACTGTTGGATACATTCAGTATCTAGACTACTTTCCTATATAACTGTCGAAATATATAGTTCGTTGTATTTTCACAGATGGAAGTATGTTCATAGAGTGATTCAATATCGAGACTATTTTTCAGGGTAGTCGAGAATCATCCGTCCTGCAAATATGTCATTGATGGTCAAAAGCAATTGTATCTTAAATGGATCAAGTGGTAGCTCGAAGTTGATGATTGAGAAAGACCGTAGTCTATGAGATTTCAGAGTGGGGAGAAATGTTGATGAAGACCAGATCAGACATAGATCAAAGTTTTCAAAAATAATTTTATGTGATTTCAATATTGTTATTTGTGATGTAAGCATTAAGGGAGGGTGTTAAAATTAATTCTTACTTAGAGATTGGTTTGGGTTTTCTAGATCTAGTTGGTTGTGGGAAGATCTTCTCCAACTACTATCACATCCTATTTATGTATGTGTGGTTGAGAGATTCCCTCATGAGTTATGTTGTTGAGGAAAAACTTCAACTATAAATATTTGTTTGATTGAGTAAGAGAAATATATAGAATTATTTTTTGCATGTGGTTTTCCTAAATGAAAAATGGTTGATGAATGCACGAAGAAATCACCATTCTACATGAGGTATTGTTTAATCTCCTTTTGAAGTGTTTATGACCACAATGTACTTAAAACAATAAATATTATAATGGACAAGTTGCTTGATTTCTTTTTTGTATCATATTGAAATCCGTTAGCTTGGATCACTGGTTGATACCCACTAGTCATTGATTAACACATGTATTAGAGCACATGCACTTCATCTCACCTAGAAATTGATTGGTTATTAATTATTGCAACAAACACATTTGCAATGGCCTCTTTGATTCCCTGCAACAACAATCTCAATCGACTTACCATCTCTCAATTCCCAACTCTAGTCATCACTCAAAGTCCATGTGTGCTCTCTAATAAACTACAAGTTTAGTGTTTACCTTCTTGTACGTTGTGTAACCATAGGCAATATCCCATGATGGAATCTTATGCTATGTAAAAGTGTAGGGAATACCCTTTACAATGTCCCTTTGATTTTTCCACACAATAACCAACAAATCGTGTGGGGTATGTTTAACCCATGTTAAAATCACCTTTCCACATCATCCACTCCATGCTCAATGCGTGGTGAATACTACAACCACCGCCTTTTGCACTATAGACAACTACCATAGCTTAATTCATGAACTATAAGCACGTTAATACCATGTTAAAATGTATATGAATGAAGATCATAGTGGAATATATTTTATTAATATGATACACATATAAATAGATGGTCTATGAAGATTGGATTCATCTTCCAAAAAAATTCTTGAACTCTCAATAATAATTCTTATTCACTTACAAATTCAACTTTCCATATAAGTAAATAATACAAAATACCATAACCCTACAAAAATTAGGGTTTTAACTAGGTTTTTAACATAGTGAAAAATATGATATCCACCCCAGAAACAAAAAAAACACGGTACATACCGAGCATCAACTTAATGAATGATGCATAATTTTCTTTATCCGTAATTTTTTGAGTGCCCAAGAGTACAATGTGGATGATGATGTTGGATGGTATAAACAAATGAACGTCAATGAATGACAATGGGCAATGGGGTATAGAAGAAAGAGATGATACCGTGGGCTGCATTGTTAGAATTGATTCGAATCAAATCATATCATCAAATATAATTAAAGATTGTGTGTCCATTTAGATACCTTGTAATTCTACTCAATTAAAATAAAAAGAATGTGAAACAAACTTGTATACCACTCCTTGGCATGGCATAATAATTAAATGCAGCTCATTTTTCACGTAAAATAAGTGGATAAATGAAGCCAACGCATGATGAGCTTCGATACTAAACCAAAGCATGATAAGCTTTGATATTAAGCTAATGTGTGCAATTATGGAGAACATAAGAATAAGTGGATAAATATGAAGCCAAAACATGATAAGCTTTGATATTAAACCAATGTGTGCAATTATGGAGAAGATAAGTTCTCATTTTTATATTAATGTGAGAAATTATGGAGAAGATAAGATTTGATATTTAAATGCCCAACTCATTCCAATCTATGGAAAAACGGAAGTATGATATTACATATCACATGGGGAGGAGAAACGTTGATATGTGAATAAATGAAGAGGAAATGCTTTGATATTAAATCAACATGTGAAATTAAAGTTTGATATTGAATAAATATATTATATCATGTTGTTTTTTAATATGTTTTTCAAAGTATATCATTAGGTAGGTTATTTCTCAATATCTAGATTTGAAGTGTAATTTTTTTTTAATGATAGTTATATCACATTTTGAGATTATAATTTTTTTTAAGAAGGTTTGTGTGGTGTTTTTAAGTTTTATTCGTGGTTGTAATAACTTTATTTAGGGTTTAAGGTCTTTATTTTTCTTCTTTAACTATAGTCAAGGCCTCAAGATCCATATTTGGTGTCCAAAACTTCTTAATGAAATCTATACCTCACTTGGACACAAAAAAATCCCATCTAAAGGGTCTTTGTCATGGACCTAAGAGTCTTTCCCATTTTTTTTATTTTTGTCTTCTCTAGTCATGCAACATTGCCTTTTCTTGACCACAATGGATTGACCAACTTGTGCCTACTACAACTAGACTATGCTTCTTAAATTAAAGTACGTCCATAACTTTTCTTTAAGTTACAACAAGTTAGGAGCACAACTAAGTCCAACACAACCTAGTTCACTCAATAGTAGGCATACATCCAACCACAACCTTAAAATATCCCAATGATACTTATGCTTGGAAAATATTATAACTTAACTAATAAAAAGAAACGTAAGGAACATAAGATCCATCCAAGTAAAGAAACCATATTACACAAGTATAGGTGGGACACAAGGTGGATGCCTTAAATTGATTTATAAGAAGAATGTTACAATATACAACAAAGGAGCAAAACCAACTACTTTCGGTTCATTTATAGACTACAATTGCAAAAGGAAAAAGTGTTAACAAGGACTCTCAATCCCAACCCCTAAAGCAACTGTGGGTCTGCCTCTTACAAGTCATGTCTTCTTCTTCTCGTCACTCAACTCGTACAATTTTTCCTACTATGCCCAACCCTAAACTTGTCACAACCACAAAACTCCGTACACTCCTTGAATGGATTTTTCTTCTTATTATTATTTAGCGCTTTGAGGCATCCTCCTTTTTATATAATACTTTATGTGCACTTGCAAGCCCCTTCATCCTAATGTGGAACCAAGTGTCATCTTGTCCCTTGAGTCATTCCTATTCATCTCGAGTCTACTCAACTTGTACCAAGTCGACTCAATCCATCCTAAGTCCACTCAGTCCATCCATCAGATTGATCCATTTTTTTGAGCATACTCAAGTACACTCAACTATGCCAAAGTGTCTCTGATTGCATCTAAGTCCATTTGAAGGAAACTCTTATGACTAAGGGATGATTCGCCCCTTAGGTCCACATGTCTGGCTTGTACACCCAAACATAGTTCTATGAGGCTACTATGGGTGCAACCCATCAGTGTTGGGGTTCATGAAACGATGGAAAGACATATTGGAGATGGCTCACATTCAATTGATAAGCATAATAGAAATGGTGAAGAATTGGGTGGAACATGATAGGAGGGAGACAAAGTTTCAAGTTGGCAACTTGGTCTTACTTAAGTTGGGAAGAGAGTATTCCAAGCCACCAAGTGGCATGTCTGGTGCTTTGTTGTGACAATTTGAATGATCGTTCAAGGTACTTGATAAGAATGGAAATGTCACTTACATATTGGAGTTGTCAAGCCACATGAGAGCTCACCATCCAATTTTCCACATTAGTCAATTGGATCCTTATATGATTGATGAAAGTGATCCTAGTAGAGTGACACCATCTAGATCTTTTGTGTTGATCATAGACACACTAGAGTTGGAAGTGGAGGAGATACTTGCACATAAGACATCCTCCTTTGGTAAAAATCAAAGGCATGCATACTTTGTTACATGGAAAGATAGACCTAAAAGATAGTCACATAACTATTTTTCTTGTTGTAATTGAATTTGGTTTCTTCCAACAACTGTAGTAAATTTTATTGGTCTGCATTGTTAGCACCATGATTTGCATAGCTAAGGTTAAAGGTTTTTCAACAGTTTGCAAAGTCATGCCTATTAACATCAATATTGTTTTTAGTGTTTGGCATCATCCAACATCTCCAAGGGTCAGTTTCAAAAGGAAGCTTTATCATTTCTTATTTTCATTTCCATTTGAAACTGTGCACTGCAAAAATCATTGTGCACTACAAAACTCACTGCGTGCTGCAAAATCACTTGGTACACAGAAAAGTCGTATTTTATCATAACTTTTAAATGTCAATCTGTTTTCTTTTGAATTTTTGTTTGGAGATGAATAGTAATATCATTGACTTGTTGACCAAAAATCAGCCTATCCCAGTTTGTAGTTTTAAAGAAAAGTGGAAATCATCACCTATAGAGAAGTTTGCAGTGAATCCTGAAATTTGGCTGGAAACGCTAACGATATGATAAATCCTCACTGTAGGGGGATTCCACCTGTCTAAGGAGGTTCAAATGGGTTCTCAGAGAGTATTTAGATACGAAGGGACAATTTTACCTAATATTCAACTCCACTAAATCTCCATGTAATGAGTTGGCTGCAGTTGTATTTATTATAAAAGACAGTTTCCAGGAATCAAGGAATTAGTTTGATTTTATGTTTGCCACATGTCTCTAAGGCATAGAATATGATGCATGGAGTAGGATTAGACATACTAAATATATTAATGATGTAATTTTGTATTAAGAGGTGGGGGGGACTCTCTTGTGGAAGGGGGAGGACTATTGTATGGGCGGAGAAAAAACTTGTTTATTTCTTTGAAGTTAATGCAAAAGTTTCTTTTTTTGAAATTTGAGATTCATCACGGTGTTTATGTTCAATATGTGTTTCTTGTATATCATTTCCATGATTATATTTTTCATCTATCATTTTATGAGAGTAAGTGGTGGGAATTCATCCATGTTTGATGCTCCTTTCACACTGATGATGCTTGTTATGTGTAAATGATTACTTTTACAGAATTCATATTCATTTGATGCTTTGTTTAGTAATTAATCTTTGTGTCCTTTCTTATAAAGCTGCACTAGAGATTCATCCACTGATTGATGCATGTAGTGTAGTGGTATTTCTTCTCCTTTCCATATCTCATATCACATAATTTATTTGTTGACGATAGCACCTATTTTTCCTTAAATCTACAGGAAGAAACCAAGCAGTTGTTGATTGTAAAAACATTGAAATTCAGTCCTTGAATCTATTGCCCAATGGTACCTTTTCCTTGTTTGTCCTACCAACCATTTAAAAACAAAAAAAAACCTGTCCTATTGCAGAATCTGACCTCTGTGCCTTTATTGATGAAACCCTTGAGTTATTACCAGTCATTAGACATATGAGAGAGCCCTCTCTGGTTGTATATGTCATAATACAATCTAAAGTTGGTTGAAATAGTTACCTCGGGGTTTTCTTTGATACATAACAAAGAAATTTCTGAGTGTTAACATTTTGGCGTTGTTGTCGGGAAATGATTGCTATTATTGTCCTTGGGAAGGATGACATTGTTTTAGTTCTAAGGTCTGAGAGAAATAGAAACTTAGACACATATTGGCTATATTTCTGCTCTGGCGACTCCACACATCAGAAAATCAGTTGGAAGGTGATTCCACTTGTAGAAGAATCTAGAGCTAAAGTTTTCACGACAACTTTATTGTTCAAAGAGATCCAGGTATGAAGAATTTCTTGTCTTCAGAATGACAAGATTAGCTTTCGATCTAGGTACTTCATCAAAGAGAACAAGGTTGGTGGCAGACCTTGTTTCTTTTCAAAATTTTAGAAAATGGATTGATTTGTCTTCTAAGCATCATTGGTGTGAATATTTTTCGTTCCTTGTTATTATCTTATTTGGATTCATGTCACATCCTTAGTCAATAGGAAAAGTTATAATGTTTACAGAATCTCCTTATGGAACTTGAGATAGAAAAAGAAGAGAATGAAATGAAAACACATGAAACACTACTCGTTGATTCAAAGTAGTATAAAGTAGGATATCAGACTGTAATGGCTCACTGTTACAAGTACTATGACCTTATGCCTAAGGTTAGTACTCCAAGGTTTATTCTTCTTGTAGAAAATGAATTTTCAGCCAGCAAGCAACCTTCATGTCAAAATACAAGTGCTGTTAATTTTTTTTTTTATGACATAGATAATGTGAATAGTCAAAAAGAACCATTTAAAGATGATCTCATTGTTGGTGATAAGGAAGTGATAGTTGTTTCTTCTCTCAAGGACCCTTTTTCAGCTCTATTAGAATATTCAATGGAAATTAGCTATGTAATGTTTAAACATGGAAATAGTTTCATATGGTGGAATAACTTGTCCTATTTCAGTTTTGACTTTACGACTGGAGGAACTCAAAGCAAGATGCAGTTAAGAAACCACTTACTTGACTAGCTTTAATGGAAGAATGAAATCACTTGATTTGACATTTGTTCTTAATAAAGTAGGGTAGGTAGGAGTGTGAATAAGATCGGTACTATGAACATTTCTTTCAACAATTTCCAGTTTTGATTTTCAGCATGAGTTTTCAGTTTTCAGTTTGGAGTAATAGATTTGGCTTGGATTGTCATTGGGTTTCAAATGGATAAGGCACCTAGTACTACTATTAGTTTCTACCTCACAGGGAGGATAGAATCCCCATTGGATCCAGATGTTAGCACCATGATTTTCATATCTAAGGTTAGAGGTTTGTCAGTAGTTTGCAAAGTCATGCATGTTAACACCAATATTTTTTTAGCGCCTGGTATCATCCAACATCTCCAAGGGTCGGTTTCAAAAGGAAGCTTTATCATTTCTTATTTTCATTTTCATTTGCAACTGTGCGCTGCAAAACTCACTACGTGCTGCAAAACTCATTGTGCACTACAAAATTCATTGTGCACTGCAAAATCACCTAGTACACGGAAAAATCATATTTTTATCATAACTTTTAAATGTCAATATGGGTTCTTCTGAAAGTTTTTTTGGAGATGAATAGTAATATCATTGACTTTTTGACCAAAACTTATCCTGAACCAGTTCATATTTTTGGAGAAAAGTGGAAATCATCACCTATAGGGAAGTTTGCAGTGAATCCTGAAATTGCGCTGCAAACGCTAATAGTCTGGTAAATCCGAGCTATAGGAGGGATGTTGCCTGTCTAAGGAGGTTCGAATGGTTTTTTAGAGAGTAGTTAGATACCAAGGGAAACTTTTACCTAAGATTCAACTCCACTAAATCTCCATGCAATGAGATGGTTGTAGTTGCCTTTATTCTAAAAGACAGTTTCTAGGAATCAAGGAATTAGTTGGATTTTATGTTTGTCACATGTCTCTAAGGCATAGAATCTGATGCATGGAGTAGGATTCAACCTCTTAAAAATATGATTGATTTAATTTTCTATTAAAAGGGGGGAGGGGGGATTCTCTTGGGGAAGGGGGAGGACTATTACATGGGCGAAGAAAAAAACTTGTTTATTTCTTTGAAGTTAATGCAGAAGTTTCTTTTTCTGAAATTTGAGATTCATCATGGTGTTCATGTTCAGTATGTGTTTCTTGTATATCGTTTCCGTGATTATGTTTTTCTACTAGCATTGTATGAGAATAAGTGGTAGGAATTCATCCATGTTTTATGCTCCTTTCACACCGATGATGCTTGTTATGTGTAAATGGTTACTTTTATAGAATTCATCTTCATTTGATGCTTTGTTTAGTAATTAATATTTGTGTACTTTATTATAAAGATGCACTGGATATTAATCCACTGATTGATTCCTGTAGTGTAGTGGGATTTCTTCTCCTTTCCATCTGTCATATCAAATCATTTAATTGCTGATCATAGCACCTATTTTGCCTTAAATCTATATGAAGAAACCAACCAACTGTTGACTATAAAAATATTGAAATTCAGGCCATGACTCCATTTTCCAATGGTACCTTTTCCTTGTTTGTCCTACCAACCATTTTAAAACAAAAACAAACATGTCCTATTGCAGAATCTAACCTTTGTGCCTTTATTGATCAAACCCTTGAGTTATTACCAGTCATTAGGCATATGAGAGAGCCCTCTATGGTTGTATAGGTCATAATACAATCTAAAGTTGGTTGAAACAGTTACCTTGGGGTTTTCTTTGATACATCCCAAAGAAATTTTCGAGTGTTAAAATGCATGAAGAAAATTCCTTAGATAATCCTCCAAAATGTAATTGATACATTTTGTTTTCCCATCAATCTGTGGATGATAACTTGATCTAATAAGCATCTTGGTTCCGAAAATCCTAAATAGCTCAGTCCAAAACCATCCCCTGAACCTTATGTCTTTAACTAACACAATGCTTAATGAGAGACACTATTAATTCAAAACATTATTAAAGAACAACTTTGTAACTTCTTCTATTTCGCAAGGCATCATCCTTGGCACGAAGATTGCATACTTGGAAAATTGGTCAACAACCACCATAATCCCATTACACCCTTGTGAAACCAGAAGTTATGTGATGAAGTCCATAGAGAAACTTTCCCAAGGTCTCTAAAGCATTGGCAAAGGCTGTAGTGGACTAGCCTGCATTATGGTTTCTTCCTTGTCTTTTTCTTGTTCACACACAAGATAAGTTTGGACATATTTTTCCACTTTTCACCTCATATGTTCTCACTAGTAACCTTGTTCCAACAACACCATTGTTCTTTTCTATCCTGGGTGGAATACCCAAGGAAAATCATGAAACTCCCTCAAGAGTTCTTTTTGAAGCTTAGATGACTTAGGCACATATAAGCGATCACCAAATTATAAAATCCCATTGTCCATCCAAAAATTCCTTTTTTTTCCTTCCTTCACCTGCTTCATGATATTCAAAGTTATGGGATCCTTGTGTAATCCATGTTTGATATATTCTTGCAAGTCTATGAGAACTTGTGCTTGACTATCCATGGGCACTAGGAACTTGTCCTCATCTAAGGATATATGGTGTTCCTTCCTACTCAAGGCATTCACTACAGTGTTCAACTCATCTAGTTGATACTCAATGGTCATGTCAAAATATTCCAAGAATTCTTACCATCGTACGTGTCTGGGTGAAAACTTTGGTTGGGTGGCAAAGTAACTTATTGCCACATTATCCATATTTAAAAAAATGGTTTTCCTAACAAGTAGTGCCTCCATTATTTTAGGCAATGTACAACTGTGTTCCTCTCTTTCTCATGATGCAGGGTAGCTCTGTCCGCAATTATGTAACTTTCTTCTCTCGTAGGCCACTGGGTGACCTTCCTATGAAAAAAACCCTCCAATGGAAAAAATTGAAGCATCTATTTGCACTTAAATGACTACTCAAAGTCTATAAACTTCAACATAGGTGTTGACATAAGTCTATGCTTTAGTTTGAAAAATGTTTCCTAGCCCTTCTCCATCCAATTCCACATTTTTTTTTTCAACAAGTCATTAAGTGGAGTCAAAATCTTATACTAACCTTTAACAAATATATGGTAGTAGTTAGATAAACCAAGGCCCAAATCCTTGCCTCATGAACTATTCCTATTTTTTTCCAATCCTCAATTACCTTATCTTCATAGGATCCATGTGGATGCATCCTTATCCAATCCAATGCCAACCCAAGAATGGAAATTTGATCTTCCCAAAGACACACTTGGACTTCTTCAAGTACAATTGGTTCTAACTTGGTGCCTCAAACAATTCTACCAAATTAATCATATGGTCTTCCATGTTCTCACTGAACACCATAATGTCATCTAGGTAGACAACCATTGACTTATCCAAGAATGGTTTGAAACATTGTTCATCAAGGTGAAAAAGGTAGTTGGAGCATTGCACAAACCAATATGCATAAAAATAAATTCAACACTTCCATACATTGTCACCATGGCTATATTTTCCTCATCTCCTGCTGTAATCCACCCTTGGTATTATTCCTCCCCCAAGTCTAGCTTTGAGAAAACCTTGGCTTTACCCAACTTGTCAAATAAATACACAACCAAATGTAAGGGGTATTGGTTTTTTATGGTGTTTGTTCAATTAATGATAGTCCAAGAACATCCTCAACTCTTGGGTTCCCTTCTTCTTTTGGAAGAGGAATGATGCTTCATACAATGACCTTAGAGGCTTGTTTAAACCAACATCAATAAGATTAGTTAATTGCTTCCTCAACTCTTCCAAATTGGGTACATAAAGTTGATAGGGAGCTCTATTCAAGACCAATATGATGGTCAATCATGAATCTAGGTGGGAACACTTTAGGAAAAGAATTAGACATCCGATTTGCAAATTCTTTCAACACATTGGACAAAGTTGGTAAAACATGCATCCCTAGTCCACCCTCATCCACTTCTATAACAATTGTTGTAAAACTTCGTGAATCTATTATCTTGGATGCCCTATTCATGTTCAATGTAGATACAATCCACACCCTTCCAACTTGCTACCCTAATTTTGTGTGCAAAACACAAGTCTTTCTTCCACCAAGCACCACTAACTTGTCCACAAATGGTATGAAAATTGACTAAGTTCTCTTTAGAAACTCTTTCTCAAGAATGACTTCAAAGTCATCCATCTAAAATTTTGTAAAGTATACATGGACCTTCCATTTGACCAAATTTTATGTGAACTGTGGATGCGACCCCAATTGTTTCCTTAGCCTTAGAATTTACCACCTTGACTAAAGCACCTCTTGATCCAACTCTAAGTTGGATTTCACTTTCCAAATCCTTCTTCAAGAAGTTGTGTGAGGCACCAGAATCCACCGATGCATGTATTGTCCTTTTTTTGATGATTAAATCCATGTAAAAAAGTTGATTGGGATTTTTTCCTTGGTTTCTAGCAAAGGAGGTTATCTGTTGCAAAGACTCCTCCAAGAAGGGCTTCTCCCTTCCATCCATAGAAGCTTGCTATTCAGAACTTGTTAAAGGAAATGAACAGCTACAAGAATAAACATTATTTCTATCTCGAGTTAAAGTGGCTTGCCAATGGGTACTAAGAACTACCATCTTCAAAAGGTCTATGGGGAATTCCTAGGCTCAATTTCACTTGAACCCAATAAACTTCGAGATGTGTCCTCTATGACTACAATGTGCATATTGACTTGGATAAAATTCACGCTAAGGTGTGATTAGACACTCAACCAATCTACTCCTAGACTGACCACAACCTGTAGAAATAGCATAATGTCAACCTCTGCCTTCATCCAATATCCAATACCTCCTGGAAATGTTTTGAACAAGGAGGGGTCACTATAATAGTTGTGTTGCTAGATGTTTACTCCATGAGTTCCCAAGACTTCCAAGCAACTTCCTTGCCAAAGCATGATCATGAAGTTGTCTCAAACCAATCAAACCACCTTCCCAACCTATTGTTTCCTTTTAAAACATGGTGAAGAGTGTTCAACAAAGTTCTCAGACCAACTTCTTGAAGAATTGGAGATTTGAAACCACTTGTCATGAACCTAAGAGTCTTGCCTAAAAATTTTCTTTTCATCATCTTTGTTTATTTGACATTGCCTTACCTTGGTCATAGTGGCTTGACCAACCTATGCCTACTACAACTAGACTATGCCTCTCACTTAAATTCTTCCCATAATTTTTATTTAAGCTACAACAAGTTATATTCACAACTAAGTCCAACACAACATAGTTCACCCAACAATAAGAATACGTCCAATTTCATCCTTAAAACATCCTAGCAATACTTATAATTAGACAATATTTTAGCTTAGCAAACAAAAAACAATGCAAGGAACATAACACCCATCCAAGTAAAGAAACCACGATACATAAGTATAGGTGTCACCTAAGGTGGATTCCTTAACTCTATTTATAGGAAGAATGTTACAATGTACAATAAATGATAGCAAACAACTGCCTACAACTGGGGATGATTTTGAGGATGGAAATTTATCTCAAAATGTATAAACCTTGGAAAATATTACTAGTCCTTAATATGAAAAATTTAAAATGTTTGGCGATATTTTTTAAAAATATTCAAATTTCTAAGGATTTTATATAGTTTCTATAAAATTTGGGCTATTTTGATGCTAAAATAATTTTATTCTATATAATTTTAGTGAAACATTTTTAGTAAAATTGGAAATTGGTGAATCTTATTTTTGGAAAAGCATGGAAAATTCTCCCATGAATGAAATTTATCCCCTAAATGTTTCCCCTCCTGCAACTCATTTATAGATTATAATTGCAGAAGGCATAAGTGCCAACAAGAATTACCAATCCAAGCCTTGAAGAAACTGCAGGCCCACCTCGTATAGGTCCCATGTTCTTCTTCTTGTCACTTAGCCATTACAATTCATCCTACTGTTCGCAACTGTGAACTTGGCATTACTAAAGAACTCCTTACACTCCTTGAATAAATTATTATTATTATTATTATTATTATTATTCTTTATCACTTTGAGGCATCCTAATTTTTATATGAGACTTGTCATGCAATTTTAATCCCATTCTTTCTAAGGTGGACCCAAGTGCCATCCATTGTCCTTATTCACATTGATGAATTGTTCATTGAATCACTCCAATTTGTCCTGAGTTTTCCTAGGTCATCCCAAGTCTGCTCGATCCATCCCAAGTCTACACAATCTATTTGTTCAATTGATTTTTCAGTTTGACCATGCCCAAGTGTACTTGATTATGCCCAAGTGTACTTGATTATGCCCAAGTGTGTCTATGTCCATGTGAAGGAAAATTTAATGGATAAGAGATGATTCACCCCTTGGATCTTCATGTCCATCTCATGCACTAAAGGCATCCCAACTCATATAAAGGAAACATGGAATAGTTTACCACTTCGTGCATCAATCAGGATGGCAATGTTTGGAATTGCAACCTTCTATGACATCCCTCCATTCCCACCTAGACAAAATTTATACTACCATCTATTGGTGATATCCTTACAACTTGTGGGGTGGTTCCAAGCCTCATTCATGGCCCACAAGCCTTGGAAGTTTCATTTAAGGTCTAAAGGCCTTGATTTCCTCCCCTACCATGGTCAAGGCCTTGAGACCCATCCTTCATGCATACAATATTCTAATGGTGCCCATATCACACTTAGAGACCAAAGATACTCTCTATAGGACCTAGGTGGTGCTTTGAAGCCTCATTTATAGCCCATGAGGCTTTCATGACAAGCGATTTTACATCTTAAATCGATAGTAGGTTCATATACTCACCATAAAATGCCTAACATATTAATAATAATTATGCACATATTACATGCCTCACATCTTAACATTGTAAATGAAGTTTAAAACAATAAGAATGTTGTGGAATTTGAAATCCACTAATTGAATTAATTATGGAAAGTGTAGTTTTCAAAAAGAGAGATATTGAGAGAAAACACGTGGAATGCAAAGCCACTTTCTTCCATCTTCATGAGCTTCTCTAATCCAGATTATTTTCAGCATGAAATGAGAGCAGAGATATAATAAAGAAATGTATAGAGATATCTCAGATATCCAATATTATAACATAAATGTATCATAGATGCAACCATAAACACAGATATACAGTAATACACAATTTTCTATTAATGAGCGAAAATGTACAAAGACTGTAAAATATAGAGTGAAAGACTCGCTAGAATGATGGCAGCTTATCTCTAAGAAAAGATGTGACGACTACTCACATCCGTGAGAACATGATATTACAATGAGTCTCCAAAGGATTTTTTATCATAAATAAAATCCAAAACCCTAACCTCGGAAGATGAAAATCCAATAGTTTTGTGGACCCCGTTTTCGATAGTTTGGTGTATCAACTTCCCGGGGGCGTAACTTTGGAATACGATCTCCATTTGGGGTGCACGATAGCTTGTTGGAAAGGTATCATCGAGGAGATTCATTTTGGGGGCTCAATCAAAGCTTTTGGCTGTCATTGAGAAGCTCGATACTGAAAAACCTTCATTTAGGCCCTCAAAATGGCCCCAGAAGTTAAAAACTGCTAAAAATAGTAAATTGCAAAAATTGCGAGAGAACTACTTTGAGCGAGTTGGAAAAGGCGGGTGGCCACCGATATCCACTTGGATCATTCTAAAATATAAATTATTTTAAATTTGAAATATTTTTTTTTAGAGGAACAAAGGTCCAAGATCTCTAATCTCATTCATTTTTTCTCTTCTCTTAAGCATTACACTCATGGAGGATAGGGTTTGAAAGTTCTTTCATGGGAAGAGTTTTCAAGTAGGATGTGAAATATTCTTTCTTCTCTCATTTATTATCTTCTTCCAATTTACTCTTGTTTCTCTTTCATGGTATTTTACTCATTGTTTTGTGTTTATGGTTTTGTATCTTTAATGGAGGCTAAAGACATGCTCAAACACTTCTCTTGTCTACCAATAAATATTTATGCACATATAAAGGGAAAATTAATGTCAAAGTAAAAATTTCTCTCTCACTTATAATTTAAATATCTTATATATGTGTTTCAATGGAAGTAAAGAATGAGTTTTTTCCATTTCTTTTCATGTTGTACTATTTTTTATTGTGTTGGAAGGAGGGAATTATTGTCCCCTCCCCTTGTTTTATTTGTTTTCCTTTCATATGGTCACCCTAGATTCTTAGAGACCCCTCCACTATGTTTATGTCCCTACTATGTCCCTTCTATAGCTTGTATGTTTTTCATTGGAATCACATCATCTTTCTATATGGTACAAACTCTTTCCTTATACATAGGTTACTTCTCTTAGATGAATGGTAGTTCTATTCTATCCCACAACTCTCAAAGGGATATTGCGACCTCTCCTTTAGGTTATTCGCATTACATGAGGTCGTATATTGGCTCCCAAGTCTCTCACGGGAGCCCATACCTTCAATAAGGATCCACAAGGATTGACCTAATCTACCTTTGTATCCTAAAGATAGTGCCTCCTAGTAACAACCCTCTTGACCTCCAACCCCCCACCACCCTCACATGATCTCCTATATCATAGCTTATGTAACCATTAATCAGTTTGATCTACAAAGAATAATACCTCACCACATGATTTTTAGGAGAATACCAAGGCATGTGCAAGATAATTATGGTCTCCCATGATGCATTGATGGAAATGAAAACATGGAAAAACACCAATCTATTAACTTAGAGGTATTATTCAAGGTACTTTTACAATGAATTTGAATATGGTGTAAAAACATGAAACATTGGAAATTGAATTATCTTTTCGAATATAGAACTTTTATTCATATAAATTGTGAATAACTATGTGAAATTTGAGTTTTTCTAATAGTGCTATGCTATTTTTCTAGCAAAATATAAGGTGTATGTCTCTATTAGTGCATGTGTTGAGTACCTTAATGATGAAATTTCCTTCCAAAAACTTGTATGCAGAGAACCCATTGTTTTAGCGTGGTGTATTTTAAAAAAAAATATGATATTAATTTTATATATTTTTTAAATTATGAAAGTCAATATATCCTTGAAATTACAACACCTTCCATTAGTGTAGGCTACTAGGGTCTTAACATTGTAAAAAAAATTTTTTTTTTAGATCATAGATATCGGTCTCTTCTAGTGTGGCATATAACTCATTTTAGAAATGGTTAAGCTAACAAAATGTTATAGCATAAATAAAATAGGTTTGTATTATAGGATTTTGATATATGCGAAGATAAAAATAGATTAAAAATAGTAAACAATATTAATTAAAAAAAAACTATATATTTGGAATTGGCATAACCGACTCTATCTATGCATGTAGTTTCATCAACAACGGATTTAAGTAGACTATAGAAAACTGATTTCAAAAACATAGATATTGAGAGAGTTATTCATAAAAAAGGAGGTTTTTATCTATTTGCAAAATGAACTGATAGGTTTTTCATCCCGAACCTAAATCTGAGGAAACCAAGTCAGCATACACGTATGCTAAAGTTGTCATTCCTGCCCAAAAAATATTGAATTATAAATAACATGTGTGCATTCCTAAGAATACACATGTATTTCTAAGAACGTGAATGCTCTCTAGAAACGTGCACATGTTCCAGGAACATTCACACTATTGGTCCTAAGGTCTGCACCTGACTACTAAAAGGCAGAGCTAGGCCACCTCAAGTTTTGGAATGATGGGTTTTGATGAATTGAGTTTGTTGTTCAGTTGAGGGATAAGTTTTCAAGGGCAAATATCTAGTTGGACTGTTCAACAATATCATTGTAGGGTTTACCCTATCTTATGGCATGCAATTTGGTGAGAAGGTAATGATATGAAGAATAAAACAAAGAAATAAAAGAAATCATACAATTTATTACTTGTTGTATGAAAATTCAGATTTGAAATAATGTTCGAGATCTAAAACATGTATCTTGACACAAATCATCCAAACAAAGTTGTATTACAATAAACTATTTACTGAAAACAATAGTTAAAATTAGGTTGCATAGTAATAAACAATTCATTGATACAATAGTTGAAAGGAAGGGAAACAACACTTTGCATACATTTCCAATTTGCATCTAGATAAGATTAAGAACACACAAAATATTTGAGGAGAAAACAAAATATCTCACCAAAGATTATATTCACCAAGGTAGGAAACCTAATAGTCTTCTACTTCAAGTTCTAGCCAAACTTTTGATTCTTGATCTCCCAAAATTGAACCCTCTTCACATTCATAGATCTATCTATTTATCCTCATCAAGAGGAGGTTCTATTACCTATCTAAGATCTCAACTTTGAAGTTCAATCTTTAGATTTCAGTAATACCTCGTAGATACAACTTAATTGTTACTGCCTAATTACAATGTGTAAGTATTTCTTCAAACTGAGTGGATTTGGGTTGATGTGTCAGTTCATACTCCTCATCAATTCGAACTTAACAAAAAACATTGTTTTTATAAAAAAATATCAACTTATTACAAGTGGCATCATTACATCTAACTACACCAAAACAAAACTCTATTAGTGCAACTATAAATAATGTTGATAACTGAAGTGGAAAAGATTCCTAAAAAATGTATTCAAAAGTTGTAGCTGGTAGTGACTTTGCATTGATTCCCATTTGCGACAATAACTGGAGACAAACCTATAACACTAGAACAAAACTCACCCATAATTTGGCGAATTTCTGGGAAAAATGGCCTCAAATATCTCTTTGATTCTACCAACCCATGATACCTGTGTAAAACATGAGAGAGGTTTTTTTGAATGGTACCGTTACATAAAAAACCTCTTTCAGTTTTAAAAAATTCACCTCCATTTGTTCGTAAAGTGCACCCAAAGACAATGACTAAAACAGGGGGAAAATAGAGCATTTGACGAATTTATGGAAAAAATGACCTCAAATATCTCTTTGATTCTCCCAAACCATGACACCTGCATAAAAATGGAGAAACGTTTTTATGAACATAATCATTCCCCAAAAAAACCACTTTTTGTTTTCAAAAATTCATCTCCATTTGTCCGGAAGGTGCACTGAAATACAATAACTAAATAGGAAAAAGAACCAGAGTATTTCAAAAAATTCGGGCAACACCTTTTGATGTTTCTTCTACAACTTCTGATAATTTCTTTGTAATTTAGTGTGTTGCATTTCAAGATCTTGCTTTTGTTGTTGTAGACTCTGAATTTGCTGCTTCATGTAATCATTTTGTTGTTTCAGAGTTTTCACCTGGTGGTTGTATTCCATCTCCCTGTCAGCTTCAACTTTTGGTTTGATCAATGTCTTTACCTTGCTTCCATTCTTGAGCCCTTGTTCTTCCTCTATAATAGGTTTTTTGAGGCCAATGGAATGTTTGGATTTCCTTGGCCTAATTTCATATATGGGTGCTTTCTCAACGTTTTTATCAATTTCCTCTCTCACAAGTTCCTGCATCTTCAACATTTTTCCTTTGATATCTGGTTTAACACTATGGGGAACCTACTCAAGGTGTCTACTAGCACAATTTCTGCTGCAACAATCTCATGACTAGCTGGTTTAGTCCTCTTCTATCTGCTTGTTTTTTACTTGGGATTTTTGTCTTGTTGCATGGTAGTGGGCATAGTTTTATTCTCAGAATGTTCATGTGACAATGGGCCTGTTGGGATGGCATGTTCTCCTCTCTGTCTAATATAGTTCCTGACATACACTTTGTTAATTTCCATATCTCTTTATTTTTTGAATGGTGGTGTCCCCGAGATAAGTCTGAAACCCATCAAAATTTTGCGCGAAGAGCAAGTCCACTCATGTGTGATGCCCATTGAAAGAAAATATAAAATTGAACCATTCCCCTCTGATAAATATATCTTTGATTTCTAGTATTGCTTCGAACAGTTCGGGCTCTATTGGCTCTGTTCTATTCAATTTCCAATGCTCTCGGGGATAAACCATTGTGTTCTAGCTACTTCTGATGGAAGTGATGGTCGAATGTATGCATTTTTTTGGGTTCCTTGACCACCTGCAATGATTATTACACACGATCTCGTGATAATAACCACTCAAGGTGCAAACATGCATGATCCTTAGCACAAATTTTGTAATGATTGTTAAAATGGTGGAAACATGCATCATCTCAAATGCACAAAGAGATGCAAATGCATGTTAGGTTCCAACACACCTTAATTCAAACTTTTAAATATTTTATGAATGTTAAAACTCATAAAACAACATTTTTTCTGTTGTTTGTAGGAATAGAGGCATTCTTGCAATCAATGTCTTTTTGCATCAAAGGCCTCAGTTAACCTGTTTTCAACCCAATAGTGACATAACTATGGTGATGTGTCTTATTCAATTAAAACCATGACTTGTATTAACCTTATAAAGAGAAAGGAAATGATGAAAACCAAATAGGAAGATGAAAACAAATTAAAATTACTCCACACACCATTGGAAAGAAACTAAGCATAAACTAGGTTGACAGATGGATGGGATGATGGAGGAAAATAAGGAAGAGTTGTAGACCTAGGATTTAAGATTGGCTCCATCTAGGTATAACACTTCCCTATGAGGTGATAAAAACAATAGACTATGTGGCTTAGTTATTTATTTCTTCCCCCTACCACCAATCCCTTTACTCTGTTTACCGTCCCTGTTACCTGCCTTATTTCAATTGAAAATAAGATTTGCATCTATACGCAAGTTCCTTTATTGGGCTATGTATTCTGATTGTTGATCTACTATATAAACAAACTGAAAATGAAATGCTTGAATGATGAGTTTATTCAACACACCCCTACTCTACTCAGCTGAAAACTAGTTGATCATGTGAAGTGAAACTTCCAATGTAGTAACTTGAGCAACTGATTAACTAACTGAAACTGACCTTCATGTTTAAGAAAAACTAGGAAATCGGAAAATTAAAAATATAACATCAATCTACAATTTGGAAGCCCATACTTATAGTAAAATTCTGGCTTTACAGAATGAAGGACAAAAAATTTATTGCTCCAGTTCAACTCCATATAAATGGCCGCTGGATCTAGAAATTCGTGAAAAAACTATGAATGACCCAAGAGAGAAGGATACCTCTATATATTTTTTGTCCCAGGGATGATATAAGAATTCTCTTCTTGTTGTTCAAAATGAATGAAATTCTTTTCTCCATTACCGATTTTTTCTATTTTTCACTCAATGATGTCACATCCAGTCTCACCGATTTCTTGAATTTTCTACTCTTGTGTTTCAGTATCATTATGCAGAAACAAAATTTTCTATTTTATTATATAAACAACAAGATGAGTTGGAACAACAATGCATTCCTCAATCTTATTTGTATGGCTAATATGTTTGTGCAGGTTCTCTATTTTATTGATGAAAGCACATGATTTTAGTTGTGACATGATTTGTAATTTATGGCTAGAATCAGAGCATTTCCCGCCTTTGAGAATAAAAGGTAGCATTTCTTTCTTCTGAATATAAACCAAAATGTAATCCTTATCCAAATCATCTACTTCATAAACAACACTACTATAACAATGTTCTTTTTGTTCACCTTGAAAAAACTCTTGAAAGTCATAAATATTTATAGATTGAACTTCAGAAATATGATCTTCATGATCTGTTTGAAAATTTTCAAGCTTGAATGGACAGTTGAAAAATATTTCTTCAAAATCTTGATGTTTTTTCTGTAATGAAAAACATTGATAGGAGTCTGAAATCTAAAATTATGAATATCATCATAAACAACCAAGGGTTATTGATATTGAATATAAACAACAAGACATTTTGACCCAACAATTTGTTTCTTAACAAGTTGATCATCATCCTCTACTAATTCATCCTTATGATAATCATCAATATAATTAGATTCAAAAATATAAAAAACTAATTTATAGTTTCAGGATCTGGGGAAGAATAAAAATATGAAAGTGATGCATTAGTATGCCAAAGAAAATGCAAACCTGGATCAGATTTTCATTGTACATATCCTTTCTTGGATTCCTATGTATCCAAATATGATTTCTACTTCTCATAAACTTGTTCTTGTTCCAAATATTCATCAAAAACTTGATTTAAGATCCTTCCACAAGCTCAGTTGTTCTACTCAATCTCCTCATAATAAAAAAACATTTGTTCTAAGAACGAAAACTTCCTCTGTATGAGATAAAGAACTAAATCAGGGTGATGATGAGTTGTGATGTAAAACACCCTTGCAAAAACTTCAGATTGTCGGATGACAATAGGCACATTGAGATAGAAGATGCATAATCTCTTATTGAAATTGGAGAAATTTTCATCCTTCTCCTTCTTCAAAGAATAAAACTCAGATAGGTATCGTTCATATGAATTATTCTCACCCGAGTACTTCAAGAAAGCATTATGAAGATCATCCCATGAATCTGTCGAATAAGCCGCCAAATGTCTAAACCATAGTCCAACATCCCCATGTAAATATTGACAAAAGGTTATCATGAAAATATCCTCATGGATGATATCAACAAGGTATGTAAACTGCTCAAAAGCATCCATATGTTGTTTGCATGACACATGGTCTTCTCTGTTGAACCTAGGAAGGTAATCTAAAACTTTTGGAGGATAATCATGAATTTTAAAAGGAAGCTTCAAAGGTTTGTAACCTTCTCTAATCCTGGACTAAATTTTAGTGAGTTGGTTACAAGAAGGAACAATGATCCGAGGGGGTGGTAAATGAGCTTTATTTTCACATGGTTACATGGTTGATCATTTTCAGGAGGAATTTGGATACATACATCATCCTTTTCAATAGGTTGAGGTGAAGGAATCATATAAAAATCAACAATGTAAGGAGACGAAAACTCTTCTTTGTTCAAGGAGGGATATACAATAGTGGGATTATGGTCATCCGAATAGACAACAAAAAAGATGATTCTTTTCACACGTAAAAGAAAATACAGAAATGAACT
Organism: Picea engelmannii; assembly: GCA_009831015.1. NCBI lineage: Eukaryota > Viridiplantae > Streptophyta > Pinopsida > Pinales > Pinaceae > Picea > Picea engelmannii. The sequence continues at coordinate 515,859 of ML783346.1, read as the reverse complement.
AATGAAGAAAAATATGAGCTCTTTGAAAAAAATGATGGATTGGTACCTGGTATGTTCCTTCCACCTTTTCATTTTTGTTTAGGTGGGATCATCCTCTAGTGGACTCTTTTGATTGTGGAGTCACCAGGTGAATGAATTGCAGTCACAATTTGTGTCTAACTCTTGTTTAGTATCAAGAACTAGAACTGATCATTGTTGTTCTCCTAGGGAAAGATGCTTCATTACTATGTTCCTCGACAATGGTGCAAGAAGATGTTGGTCCTAAGTTCTGCACCTGATTGCTAAAGGGTAGAGCTAGGCCACCTGAAGTGTTGGAATGATGGGTTTTGATGAATTAAGTTTGTTGGTGAGTTGAGAGATAAGTTTTCAAGGGTAGAGACCTAGTTGGATTGTTCAACAATATCACTGTAGGGTTTCCCTTAGCTAGTGGCATGCAATTTGGTGAGAAGGTAATGATATGAAAAATAAAACAAATAAATACAAGAAAGCATACAATTTATTACTTTGATGTATGAAAATTCAAACTTGAAATAATATTCCTGATCTAAAACATGTATCTTGACACAAATAATCCAAACAAAGTTGTATTACAATAAACTATTTATTGAAAACAATAGCTGAAATCAGGTTGGATAGCAATTAACATCTCATTAAGACAATAGTTGAAATGAAGGGAAATAACACTTTGCATACATTTCCAAATTGCATCTAGATACGATCAAGAACACTTAAAATATTTGAGAAGAAAACACAATCTGTCACCAAAGATTATATTAAGCAAGGTAGGAAACTTAACAGTCTTTTGCTTCAAGTTCCATCCAAATTTCTAATGCTAGATCTTCCAAAACAAAACCCTCTTTACATTCATAGATCTATCTATTTATCCTCATCAAGAGGAGGTTCGATTACCTATCTAGGATCTCAACTTTGAAGCTAAATCTTTAGATTTCAGTTAGATCATGTAGATACAACTTAATTGTTACTGACTAATTACAATGTATAAGTATTTATTCAAACTGAGTGGATTTGGGTTGATGTGTCATTTCATACTCATCAATTAAAACTTAACAAAAACAATTGTTTTTATAAAAAAATTCAACTTATGACAAGTGGCAGCATTAGCTTTAACTACACCAAAACAAAACTCTATTAGTGAAACTATAACTAATGCTGATAAATGAAGTGGAAAATCTCCATAACAAAATTCTTCAAATTTTTTCACTGGAAGTGACTTTGCATTGATGCCCATGTATGCCAATAACTGGAGACAAACCTTTAACACTAGAACAAAACTCACCTAGAATTTGGTGAATTTCTGGGAAAACCGACCTCACATATCTCTTCTATTATCCAAAACTGTGATACATGTGTAAACAATGAGAGAGGTTTTTTTGAATGTCCCCATTCCCAAACAAAAAATCTTTCTTTTAAAAAAAATTAACCTCTATCTATTTAGAAATCACGCCCAAAGACAATGACTAAAACAGGGAAAAAATAGAGCATTTAGTGAATTTCTGGGAAAAACGACCTCAAATATCTCTTTGATTCTCCCAAGCTGTGATACATGTGTAAACATTGAGAGAGGATTTTTTGAATGATCTTGATTCCAACAAAAATGTCTTTCATTTTTCAAAAATTCACCTCCATTTGTTCGGAAGGCGTGCCAAAATCCAATGACTAAAACAGGAAAAAAAACAGAGTATTTCAAATAATTCAGGCAATGCCTTTTGATGTTTCTTCTATGGATTTTGATACTTTCTTTTTAATTTAGTGTTCTTCATTTAAAGATATTTTTTTTGTTGCTATAGACTCTGAATTTTCTTCTTTATGTCATCATTTTTCTATTTCAGAGTTTTCACTTGGTGGTTGTCTTCCATATCCTTGTCAGTTTCTTTTGATTTGGTCAATGCCTTTATGTTGCTTCCATCCTTGAGCCCATTTTCTTGATATATAACGAGTTTTTTGAGGTCAATGTAAAGTTTGGATTTCCTTGGCCTCATTTCATATATGGGTTCTTTCTCATATTTTTTTATTAATTTCCTCTCTCACAGGTTCCTGCATCTTCAACATTTTTCCTTTGATATATGGTTTGACACCATGGGGAACCTGCTCAGGGTGTCTCCTGGAACAAATTTTGCTGCAACAATCTGATGACTGGGTGGTTTATTCCTCTTTTGTCTTCTTTGTTTTTACTTGGGAGTTTTATCTTGTTGCATGATAGTGGGCATAGTTTTATCCTCAGAATGCTCAGCTGACAGTGGCCCTGCTGGGCTGGCTTGTTCTCCTCCCTGTCTGATATAGTTCTTGACATACACTTTCCCACTTTCAATCCCTCTCTATTTTGTGAATGGTGGTGTCCTCGAGCTGATTCTAAAACCCATCAAAATTCTACATGAAGAGCATGGACACTCCCGTGTGATTCCCGTTGAAAGCACATATAAAATCAAATCATTCCCCTCTGATAAACATATCTCTAATTTCTATGATTTCTTCGAACTCTTTGGTCCTTGTTAGCTCTGTTTTGTTCAATTTCCAACACTCTCGAGGATAAACCATTTTGTTCTAGTTGTTTCTGCTAGAAGTGATGGCCAAATGTATGTGTTGTTTCAGGTTACTTTACCACCTGCAATAATTATTAGACACGATCTTGCAATAATAACCACTCAAGGTGCAAACATGCATGCTCCTTAGCACGAATTTTGTAATGATTGTTAAAATGGTGGAAACATGCATAATATTGAGTGCAAAAAGAGATGCAAATGCATGTGAGGTGCCAACACATATTAATTCAAACTTTTAAATATTTTTTGAACGTTAAAACTCATAAAACAACGTGTTTTATGATGTTTGCAAGAATAAAGGAATTATTGCAATCAATGTCTTTTTGCATCAAAGACATTAGTTAACCTATTTGCAACCCAATAGTGACATAACTATGGTGATGTGTCTTATTCAATTCAAAATATGAATCTTATTAACCTTATAAAGAGCAAGGAAATAATGAAAAATAAATATGAAGATGAAAAATAAATAAAATGACTCAACACACCATTGAAAATAAACTGAGCAAAATCTAGGTTGACAGATGGATGGGCTGATGGAGGAAAATAAGGAAGAAGTGCAGACCTATGATTTAACACACGCATTCCAGGAATGTGCACGCATTATAGAAACGTGCACACACTCCTATTTCCTATTATATTTGTCTTAATACCCTCCTCCCTCCCATTATCTCTCATCTCTCTCTCTCTCTCCTACATCTACCCCTCTCTCCCCATCACTTTGAATCCCCCTCCCTCTCTCTCCCCGAATCTCTCCCTTTCTCTCTTTACCTCTCTCTACCTCCCTTCCCTATATTTTCCCACCTTCCTCTCACTCACTCTCTCTGTACCCCCCCCCTCTCTCTCCCTCTCACAATCCTATAAATGGTAAGACCTAGACATGGAAAGGCATGGAAATATCTATACCTAAACCTTTCCTTGCCATGTGATCCAGATTATTTTCGGCACGAAATGAGAGAGAAGATAAAATAAATAAATGCACAGAGATATCATAGATATCCAATAATATAACATAAATGTATCATATATGAAAACATAAACACAGAGATATAGTAATACATGATTTCTATTAATGAAAGAAATGTACGGAGACTGCAAAAATACAGAGTGAAAGACTCGCTAGAATGGTGGTAGCTTATCTCTGAGAAGAGATGTGACGGTTACTCTCATTCACAAGAGTATGATTGTTACAATGAGGCTCCAAATACATTTTTAACATCAGTAAAATCCAAAACCCCAACCCTGGAAGATGAAAATCCGAAAGGTTTGCGGGCCCCAATGGGGGTAGTTGATACATCAACTTCTCGAGGGCATAACTTTTGCATATGATCTCCATTTGGGGCGCTCGATACACTGTTGGAAAGGTATAATTGAGAAGAATGATTTTTGACTGATCCAGGGTAGTGCCTTAAGTAGTCACTTGGGCCCCAAATCCCCGAAAAAACGTCATTTAGGGCATCAAAACGTTCCCAGAAGTTTGGAACCCGAAAAACTCCCTAAAAACTGCCAAGATGGAAGACTGTTTTTTGAGCCCATGGAATAACTGCGTATTGGCCCTTGACCAAGTTTTGGAGATCCTTGGTTATGTTTGACCTGTTTTGGGACATCTACAGGCTGGTCGAAGGCGAAGCGCAAGTTGAAGAGGAGATCGCGGGATCTTGGCCCCTTTTTAGGGCAATTTTTGGGATTAGGGTTTATGTAACGGGTATGGGATGTCGGCCCATGGGTTTACCCATGTTTTGGCCCATTTTGTGATGTATAAATAGATAGCTAGGTGATGTAAGAAATTCAAAGATGCTAAGTGCTAGAGTTCTATCTATGTGATTGCAAAGACTTTGTGCATAGTGTATGTTGAGACTTGCAGACCTAAGTGCAAGTGATTGTAAAAAGGCTTTGTGATTAAACCTAGCCCGTGGAAGGAGGATCTAGAGAGGTGCACACAGATCTCTTGTCCTATGTGGAGTGGGTTCTGAGGCTTTGTGCATGCAGGGAGATTGACAGAAGATAATAAAGAAGATGAAGAGTTGGACATAGCCCCACGCTAGGGTGAACCACGTATATCCTATGTTATGGTTTCTTTGTGCATTTTGGTTATTGTCTTGTGTATGTAATTTAATCTTAAGTGCATTAATGAATGTTTAGATGAATCTAGTATGATATCTTAGTGCTTAAATGTTGTGAATAAATGTTATATATGATCTTTTTCCATATGCTAAGTGCTTAGATGTGTTAGATATGGTAGAATACTGTGTTGTTATGTGATTAGGGTTTGGATATACAATGTGAATAAGGGTTAATTACTGATGAATGTTAACTGTTAAGTGCTTTTTTAAGTGGTATAATCACAGATCTGTGTCCCAGCTAGGTTGCAAACATTTGAGTCTTTCAACCACCCCTGCCTCTACCTCGGGTGAGACTTCATCTGCTTCGCAGGTGTTTCCAAAAGGGTCGTTAGTTAGGGTTTTTTTGGTGTGTTGTTGAAGCATTGAACCCCGGGTCTACCCCTATGCCAATAAATGGTTTCGTTGTTGGGACCTGAAATTGTGATTGCTCGAAAATGAAGAAAAGAAATATTTATGCGTAGATATGTGCTTTAGTGCGCAGTATTGACTTGCGAAGCTCTGTGCTGAGAAGATAAGTCTGATTTGAAGAAAAGAGGTAAGATATTGAAGCTTTATGCTCTGCGAAAGGTAAGATAAATGAAAACTTTTGTTTAGAAAAAATTGATCTAGGTATGTTTGAGAAATTTTGTCATAATTTGAAAACTAGGGCATAGTTAGAGGAAAGAAGATTTGATATTAGTAGATCTAATAGAAATAATGAAAGGTATGTTATTCCTATGCATAGAAAGAATGTTTGGACTAAAAAATAGATGCAGGATCCTAGAAATATTTTTTTTTAGGTTAGTTACTATGATCCTAGTGCGCAGTACAGGAAAGGTTGGGGATCATTTAAGAGAAAGAGAGGATTAACCNGATATTAGTAGATCTAATAGAAATAATGAAAGGTATGTTATTCCTATGCATAGAAAGAATGTTTGGACTAAAAAATAGATGCAGGATCCTAGAAATAATTTTTTTTAGGTTAGTTACTATGATCCTAGTGCGCAGTACAGGAAAGGTTGGGGATCATTTAAGAGAAAGAGAGGATTAACCCATTGTTACAGTTGCAGAAGACCGAGAAATATTTCTAAGGAATGCCCTGGTAGAATACCTAGTTGTCTTTGTTGTAAATATATGGACCATGGAGTTTTGGATTTTCCTAGAATGATTGCTAAAGTTGAAAAGATGAATATGAAACAAGAAAACTATGGGACATGCCAAGAAACTAGGGATATGATAGAACCCCAGAAAGAGTCAGAGACTGTATTACTACAGATGAAAGAAACCTTGAATGATCACAGAGATATCAACTTATCAGAGGTATTAAAAGAGAAAGAGTACATAGAAAAAAGAATAAGAGACTTTAACATAGACTGTGTCCTGGGTGAGGAAACACAGGTGAATATCATGACAGAAAGAACTTGGGAATTTTTGGGAAAGCCTGCTATGGTTCATTAGGAGGAATAAGATTATTTAGAGGAAAGATGATTACCCTATGTGGAAGACTTACCCAGACATCTATGCATTCTCATGGAACTTCGATAGAAGAATAATTTGAGATCGTTAAGTTTGTTGAGAACATCGCCCCATTTGCTATCTTGCTAGGAAAAACCTGGATTGAGAAAGATAAGATACAAAAGAAATAAGAAGAGGAGGATCTAGAACAGAAAAAGAAAGAACTAAGAAATTTCATGGCTAGGAGAATATCACACTTACTGGAAGAATAAGAGAACCATTCGAAGATACTAAAGACCAAATATATGGATGTCGAAGTTGAAAGGACACATGGATACTGGAGACACTTGTCTATACAAGAGAGTAGAGAACCTACCCCAGAAAGAGAAGAAGTATTACCTTTTAACCCTATGAAAGACCCTCCTCAGTGAAAATTTATCATGCCAAAAGGAGATAAGAACGATAATGGAAAGAGGAAACCAGTAATTCAGATCACAGGAAAGAAGGCCAAAAATCTCAGTAAGGAGAGGGAAACATTAGAAAAATTGCAAGAAGTTATAGAGAATACTTCGCAGAAGGAAGGTTTCCAGAATTTGATCTTCGCCGGAATATCAGTACAACACAGAATGGAACTTCACCATGGCAGAGAAATATGACCACTGGAGGCATTATGACCATTCCATCGATGCTCCCGAATGGTTAGGGAAGCAATTATGGCTCGAAAGTTCACCATTGGACTATTGGTACCACGTCATAATGGATGGAATTGCATTGAATAAGGCTTTGTGACCCATTGAAAGAAACCATTATGAAAATATCTATTTATCCTGTCAAGAATTGTACCAAGAACACTTTTTCCAATTATGATTATCCGAGTCCATAGAGAAGTAGTTGATTTCACGCAGTGATCATTGATACCTCCCCATTCATTTTGTTACATTGAGCATTGTTCACCGAACTAAGATATCAGATCTCAAGTGTGCATGTCAGACAAAATTAGCACAGCAGAAAAATCCGTTGAAGAGATTCTAATAGACCTCATGGTCGAGAAGGTGTTGGAGCCGGAAGTCACTACTGGATTGCTTGCAGGAGAAGAGCCCGAAGCCCATCAGTTTAATGTCACGATTTGTTTGAAAGGGGTGATCAAATGGAGGCAAACTCAGAACAGTGGTCTCAACTCAGAAACTAGGCCAGGCATGCATGAACGAGTGAGGTCTTGATAAACTTCAAACAGTGAGTTGCAATAAAGGGTGAGTAGGGGGAAGACTTCATGAGAAGGGTGCAACGGTCTGCTATAGGCATCAATCTTCTAACAGACTGTGAGAGTAGGCATCTGAAAACAAGATCTTCTCACTTCCAAATGCAGGAAACCAGAGAAAATAACAATGCAACAATAAATCATTTATCATAACAAAACTGTGTTAATTCATACGAAGCATTCGATCATGAACTCTCCAGCAAGAGATGAGACATAGATGGAAAAGGAAAATTGTTTGTTATAAACCCATAAATCTCAAACATTGATACATAACCCAGAAAGATAGAATGTTTACTAAAACTTTACAGTCGGGAGCTTAGCTATACCATCGATAGATAGGAAAATGGCGAAAACGCCTTCATATACTCAAACTAACAACAACAACAAAATCGAGACGTAGCATTGAAAGCTTTGCGTCTGCATGGCTTCTGACAACACGGAACTGAAATCTTTGAATGGTCGTGCAACTTATGGAAGACACGATCGATCTTCTGACAGTTTCTTCGGCGACTCGACGTGCCTTTAAGTCATTGCAGAACCTTCCCATTATGGCAGAGATGATGTTTAACCACCATCAACCACTTCAATAACTGCTTCTTGGGATTGAGGACGATCTGGACAACTCAACGCTTTGGGATATGGAAGACTCCTCTCACCGCCACTTGGAATAACTGAATAACTTGACGAACAGGCATGAAGGCCAGCACGGAGAATGGGGCTCATGGTAGGGGGGGGGATGGTGTCAGATTATGAGGACGTGGAAGAGGAGTGGCGAGGGATGAGGAGGGCAACAGAGGAAGCAACAGGGCGGAAGACAACAGGCGGAAGGGGAGGAAGACGAGGGATACTGGACTTGCTCTTTGGCAAGAGGTTGACATGGAAAGGAGCGGGACACATGGCCAGCGGCAAGTGGATGATGAGAAGGAGGGAGGAACACGTGGACTGAAGAGGGGAGGCGGATGGATGACACATGGCAGCACGAGAAAGGTGGAAAGGAATATGACGTGACGAGAGAAGGGCCCACACGGGTTAAAGGCAGGGTAGCTGAGAGGGATGAAGCCATCCATGAGCCGTTGATCCGGGCTCTTCGATCATGGCCACTGAAGAGTTGCATCCCTGATTCCGGACCCCCCCCCCCCCC
>ML783346.1:492543-507327 GCA_009831015.1 Picea engelmannii | reverse complement strand
CATCACCGTTGATCCGAGCATGCCGATCTGAACCGTTGGAGAGGTGCGCCTCCGATTCCGGACCCCCCCCCCGGCTTAAAGGTCGGAAGGCAGGGGGGGTCCAGAATTCACTGTGCGCCACTGATCCGGGCGCGCAAATCCTAGCCATCCAAAATTGATTCATGTTTAACACAGACACATAGTGCCCAAAACTTAGGACAAGTGGGTTTTAACCCATTCCTTTGCAATCTAACCCCCCTACAATAAATATCGCTAACATTTGGCTCCATGGGGGATAGAGTCGTCCCTGTGATGCTCTAAGAACTCTTTTGCAGATTCAGTTCCTTTGTTGTTGGGCTATGGAGTCATTTATTAGTCTAAAAAACAGAATTAAGAACAATATGTACAAAACAAAACAAAAAGAGCCAACTGTGGCTCACAGAAAACATTTTTTCAAGAAATGCCCATTCACCGGGCCACTAAAAACTTCCTCGCCTTCCAGATCTTGCAACCTGTATGTGTTATTTGCAAATACTTCAAGGATATTGAAAGGCCCAAACCAGAGGGCATCAAATTTACTATGTTTTCCCTTGTCCTGCCTGGGTACGTCCCACTTGAGCACCAGATCACCCTGCTCGAACTCTTTCTTTTTTCTCTTTCTATCAAAAGCCTGCTTGGTCTTCTGCTGGTGATTATAGGCTCTGTCCCTGACCTGTTCTCTGATCTGTTGTGCTTCCACCATTTGATGAATCCTTCTGAGCACATGGTTAGGCTCTCCTTCAAGGTCTTGGAGGAATTTGGCCACAGATAAGGAGAGCTAAGTGGGGAAAACAACCTCTATTCCATAAACCAGTTGGAAAGGTGAGATGCCCAGTGATTTCTTTGTTGTTACCCGATCAGCCCAAAGAGAAAATTTGAGCTTTGAGTCCCAGGCCCTTTTATTTTCTTCCAGTATCTTCTTGATAAGCTTGATTAGGATTTTATTGGAAGACTCTGCCAGTCCGTTCCCTTGAGGATAGTAGGGAGTAGAATGAATCAGTGAAATTTCGAACTGTTCACAGAACTTGACCAGAGGCTCAGACCGAAAGGGAGAGGCATTATCAGTGATGATTCTACTGGGACAACCGAACCTTGTTATGATGTATTCTAGGAAGATGATAATTACTTTGTGAGAAGTGCTTATGGTAGGGACAACTTCTATCCATTTGGTGAAGTAGTCGGTTGCAGTCAGAATCCATCTGTGCTGGCCACTTGAGGGAGGATGAATTTCCCCGATGAAGTCCAATCCCCACTGCTGAAAAGGTGCTGAGACTACCACAAGTTTTAAGGGCAGGGATGTGAGCTGCTGCTTTCCTGAGAATTTTTGTCACTTGATACAAGCTCTGATTTCTCTACAGACATCAGGAAATAAGGTGGGCCAATAATACCCGGCTCGGAGAATCTTGTGCGTTGAGGTCTTCCAAAAATGATGACCTCCACAGAGTCCGCTATGGAAATCGATCATAACCTTTTGTGCCTGCTGTGGGTACATAAACCTTAGTAGTACCCCCAGAGGGTCCTTCTAATACAAGGTTTGGCCAATGAGGAAATACCTGACAGCTTTGAGCTTTAAATCTCTTGCCTTTCTTTTTTCCATCCCATCAGGAGGCTTCAATTCTTGCAGAAAGTACAAGATATCCTTGTACCAGGCACACGTTGCTAGTGGTAGAACTCTTTGGGAACTTCTGTTGGATGACTTAGCTTTCTCGCTGATGCAATTGATTCCCAAGACTCTGCAATTGGATTCATCCAGCAACTTGGCTAAACCCTGCCCCTTTACCAGCTTGGTGGGCTTAATCTCCAGATCAAATTCTAGGATCTTAGCGATCCATTTACCTCTTCTCCCATCTATTTCAGGCTATATAAGAATGTCCTTCACAGAGGTTGAAGGGACATATGCAGTGATTTTTGAATGCAAGACATAGACTCTGAAAGCCTTGAGGGATTTCACCAGGGCATAAGCCTGCTTCTCCATGATCTCGTATCGGAGTTCTACATCTCTTAGTGCCTTGCTAAAGAAGGCAATAGGCTGCTCTTGTCCTTGATCATTTTTCTTCAGTAAGACTGTTGCTACTGTATCAAAAGAAGCAAAAGAAAATATCAGAAAATCTTTGGAATAATCGGGACTGACTAGCACAGGTGCCTCAGTCAACGCCTTCTTTATTTGATTGAAATATTCCCTGGGTGCAGGGGTCCATCTGACTTCACTCCCCTTCTTGAGCATGACTATGATGTGTTTTACCAACTCAGCAAAATTTGAAACAAATCTCCTCAGAAAATTTATCCTTCCCAAAAATGCCCGAACCTCTTTCTTAGATCTGGGAAGGGACAGGGCCTGAATCGCTTCTACCCTGTCGGGATCAATCCTTACTTCATCTGTTGATACTATATGGCCTAACAGATTTCCCTCCTGCATGGAAAACAATGATTTTTTGGGGTTTAAAGATGGGCCATACCTTCGACACTTCTGGAAAACCTTCTTCAAGTGGTGGCGGTGTTCTTTATCAGTCTTGGAGAAGACTGTGATGTCATCTAGATATATCACCACAAACTGATCCTTCTCCCCGATGAAGGCTATGTCCATGGCTCACTAAAATGTTGCTCCTGCGTTCATCAGTCTGAAAGGAATTTTGGCATACATGAATGTGCCCCAAGGAGTGGTGAAGGCTATTTTTTCCCTGTCCTCAGGCATGACTGATATCTGATTGTAGCCAGAGAAACCATCAATCATGGATATTCTGGAAGCACCAGTGACCTTCTGCAATATGTGCTCCATGTTGGGCAAAGGATAATTATCCTTCCTTGAGCTCCTGTTCAGGTTTCTAAAATCAACACAGAGTCTGATTTCGCCACTCTTTTTTCTTACTGGGACCAAATTGGCTACCCAGTCAGAATATCTCAAGGGGACAATCATCTGGGCATCCAGAAGCTTTTTCACTTCCCTCTCCATGACAGGTAGCAACATGGGATTTATCTGCCTCAGCTTCTTCTTGAATGGCTTGGCCTCTTCTTTCAGTGGGATCTTGTGCTCAATGACTGATGTGTCATATGTCTTGAGATCTTCGTAGGTCCATGCAAACACATCAGCAAACTCTCTCAGCAACTTAGTATATCCGGCCCTCTGCTCCTCAGTCAAAATTCTTGAAAGCTTGACCAATTTAGGCTCCTCAGGTGTGCCTATGTTGCACTCAACTGTATCATCATCATCACCTGAGATTCTTCCCCTTACTGCCACATCATTTCCATCGAACAATCTTTCTAATGGGATCAGACCTCTTGGTATGTGATTGCTCGGTAGTTGAATAATCTGGTGGTTATCCATTTCATTCAAAAACTCCTCAGGGTGGTGGTCACTTTCCACGTCAGAATCCTCATCTATGTGTAATGCAGAAAACTCATCCACAGATTGGAGAAACTTTTCGATCTCTTGATCATCTTCAAATACCCTCCAATGCTTTACATTGTCTGGTACAGAGGGCCTATACTTTACTTCGACATCGGACCCGACAGGGGGCAGCGCAGGAACTTCGAGCACACTAGCCGTGAAAGCTAGGAGGTCGGCTGGAATATTTTCTCCCCTTGGAATGTAGGAAATGTTAAAAGCCAGGAAGAAATTATCAACCAGGTCCCATACCTCGTTCCTGTAATTCTTGAGCCGAGGATTCTTAGCTTTATAAACGTTTTTGACTTGCTGGACAATCAACTCTGCATCCCCAAACACAACTATCTCTCTTATTTCCATCTGCTATGCAGCCCTTAATCCCAAAACCAAAGCCTCATACTCTGCCACATTGTTGGTGACTTCAAATTCCAGCTTGTATGACAGAGATATGGTCTCTTGAGAGGGGGATATGAATACCACCCCGGCTCCTGCAACCATACTGGAGAAAGCTCCATCAAAGAACATCTTCCAAACAGAGGTGGTTGGAGGGGGTGTCTCCTGATTAAGGATGGAATGCTTTCTGATCTGCAAAGGGGGTTTGGGAGTCTCAGTGAGTTGCAGTAAGCTGGAGCCTAAATCAGTGTCCAAGGCATAGATGGGATGATTAGTGGGGTTTGCTTCATCACTGACAATGTAGGCTAGCTAGGCTTCTCTGTATAATCTCCTATGTTCCCCTCCAAACACCAGGATGGTGGCATATGTAAGATCCATCTGCAAGGTCCCCCCCAGTCTCTAAATCCAAGATCTCGACAACAACATGCCAAACTTGGGGGGGACGTTAGCTACCACAATATCCATGACCATACTTTTCATGGGCAGCTGAAACAGGGAAACTACCAGGTCCTTGATGACTCCCAAACATTGTACCCTCCTGGAGTCAAAGGAATAGAGGTCATGATAGGCTCTAGTGACTTCTAATCCTAGCTCCTCCATGACGGCTTTAGGCATGAGGTTGTGGGAGGCCCCTGAGTCCATAAGGCAATTACGCAACACTTTGTCATGTATGTTCAGGGATGTGTAGAAGGGAGGAGATGAATCATCTCTGTCTTCTACCATGGGACCTAGGACAACTGTAGGTCTTTCATCTTGGAGGTTTATGGAGTCTGTGAGAGGGAATGAGGCTTCAGACTTCAACAGCTCAGAGAAGCGTTTTTTGAATTCCCCATGTTTAATTAACTCAGTTTGTGGCACAGGAACTCTCATCTTCTGAATCTCATGTTCGAAATTGAAAGAAGACATAGGCTTTGGGATTTCTTTAATTTCAGGAACATGATTATGGACAATGGGGGAGAGAGGTTGAGCCTTCTTACCTCTGTGAGCATCTGCTACTTCATTAGCAGGTTTTTCTGTTCTAGTGGATTTCTCTGGAACATCAGGTGCTGCTATCCTTTTGTCAGACCTCAGGTTGTATCTGCCTCGACCGCCACCAACTTTGTCTCCCTTGCTCAATTCATTCAGCTGACTATCCATGAGAGACTCTTCATAAGCAGTCTAAGTGAGATGGGGAAAAGGAGGAGTGACTTCTAAACTGTGGATTTCAGGCTCAGGCTCGTCTGTTTCCCCTTCTTCTTCGTCAGCCAAAAAATTGTTCTGGAAGGGAGCCTGAATTCTTTGGTCGTCTCTATCTCTTCCCCTCTCTCTGTGCATAGTTAGGGGAGACATATTATTTGGCCTTCTGAAACCCCCTTTATTTTCGGTGCTCTGATGGCCCTTATACATTTGCTTCCTTTCCACCTTTAATCTCTCCACCTCTTATTTTAGGAAGTTCATTACTTGGGTCAACTCCTCTACTTGAGGGTGGGGTAGTGATGGGCCGGAAGTTGAGGCTTCCGACTTTTCCTTTCTTCTGTCTGTGTCGGCCTGGTTTCTCAGTCTGTCAGCTGCCAATATGTTGGATTCCACTTCTATAGTTTCATCTTTCATCTCAGATAAAGAGGTGGCTCTTCTTTCTCTTAACACGAGACAAAAATTAGGATCAAATGCGCCAGCATAGGAAATTTGAGCAGAGGCCTCTCAGGGTTTAATCTCTACAGGAATCTTGTTGTACATATTATTAAATCTTTTGGAGAAGTTTGAGATAGACTCTCCTTCCATCTTCTTAAGGGACCCAAACTCTATCATGTAATACATATAATCCTTCCTGTCTCTCCACTGCCTCAGGAAAACACTATCTAGAGCCTCAATTCCAGCGATAGATCTGGGGTCTAGTCCTCTAAACCATTTCCTGACTTCACCCTCCAGACTCTGGACAAAGACTCTCAACCAAACATCTTCATTTTCTATATTGAGGTTGTCTGCATAACTGTAAAAAGCAGCCAAGTGTTCCTCAACAGTTATGTCTCCCTCCCCACTGAACTTGGGCATGTACTTCAAGTAGTCTCCAACAGGGAGAGGATTCATAGGATGAGGTAGGATTAAGGGAGCATATCTAGCAGTGACTATGGAATCCATTCTGGTCGAAGGGGGATTAACACCAGCCATAGGGATATTGGGTAGAGGAGAACTCGGAGGAGAAGGAGTATGGACGGGAGATGTTGGAACAGAGGTTCTCATAGGAGACGAGGGGGAAAATAGAGAGAAGTCTAATGGGACAGAATGCACAACTGCTTCTCTCCGTGCAATAGTAGAAATAGACAGAGGAGTAGTAAAAACTTCTGAGAAATGTTGGTGTGGAGGCACAACTCTCAGGGAAGGGGGAGTGACAAGAATCTCTCCCTCTGACACTAAAACAGGAGGAGAAAAATCAGTAGGAACACTCCCGAAATTTAGAAAATGGGACACCTCAGAGGAAGGATGACTAGGAAGCTGAAAGGAAGAAAGTGGAGTTTTTACAGAAGGAGGTGGGGAAATACCTGTTTCGGCGATGGAAACTTCTTTCACAGAGATCTTTCCCTTTCTGTGCATTGCTTCCACGTCAGCCTCTGGTGTAGCTAAAGGAAAGTGTGGATTAGACCTCGTGTGTCTACCTCTCAAAGCCACAGTTGATAGAGCAGGTTCTCCCCAGCGGAGTCGTCACAGTGGAGTCGCCAGGTGCACAGTAGCAATCTTCAATTTCTGATATCTGATGCACCTTCAAAATCAGTTGATCTTTGTCATTCAATCCCAGGGAAAATATTCAACTTCGTCCTCGGCAACGGCGCCAGAAATGTTGGATCCAGAAGTCACTCCTGGATTGCTTGCAGGAGCAGAGCCCGACGCCCATCAATTTAATGTAACGATTTGTTTGAAAGGGGTGATCAAATGGAGGCAAACTTGGAACAGTGGTCTCAACTCAGAAACTAGGCCAGGCATGCATGAACGAGTGAGGTCTAGATAAACTTCAAACAGTGAGTTGCAATAAAGGGTGAGTAGGGGGAAGACTTCATGAGAAGGGTGCAAGGGTCTGTTATATGCATCAAGCTTCTAATAGACTGTGAGAATAGGCATATGAAAACAAGATCTTCTTACTTCCAAATGCAAGAAACCAGAGAAAACAACAATGCAACAATAAATCATTTATCATAACAGAACTGTGTTAATTCATACGAATCATTCGATCATGAACTCTCCAGCAAGAGATGAGACATAGATGGAAAAGGAAAAATGTTTGTTATAAACCCAGAAATCTCAAACATTGATACATAACCCAGAAATCTAGAATGTTTACTAAAACTTTACAGTCGGGAGCTTAGCTCTACCATCGATAGATAGGAAAATGGCGAAAACGCCTTCATATACTCAAACTAACAACAACAACAAAATCGAGACATAGCATTGAAAGCTTTACGTCTGCATGGCTTCTGACAACACGAAACTGCAATCTTTGAATGGTCGTGCAACTTATGGCAGACGCGATCGATCTTCTGACAGTTTCTTCGGCGACTCGACGTGTCTTTAATTCATTGCAGAACCTTCCCATTATGGCAGAGAAGATGTTTAACCACCATCAACCGCTTCAATAACTTCTTCTTGGGATTGAGGACAATCTGGCCAACTCAGCGCTTTGGGATATGGAAGACTCCTCTCGCCGCCACCTGGAATAACTGAATAACTTGACGAACAGGCATGAAGGCCAGCACGGAGAATGGGGCTCATGGTAGGGGGGGGGATGGCGTCAGATTATGAGGACGTGGAAGAGGAGTGGCGAGGGATGAGGAGGGAGACAGAGGAGGGAACATGGCGGAATACAACATGCGAAAGGGGAGGAATACGAGGGATACTGGACTTGCTCTTTGGCAAGAGGTTGACGTGGAAAGGAGCAGGACACATGGCCAGCGGAAAGTGGATGATGAGAAGGAGGGAGGAACACGTGGACTGAAGAGGGGAGGCGGATGGATGACACACGGCAGCACGATAAAGGTGGAAAGGAAGATGATGTGACGGGAGAAGGGCCCACACGGGTTAAAGGCAGGGTAGCTGAGAGGGATGAAGCCGTCCATGAGTTGTTGATCCGAGCTCTTCAATCGTGGCTGCTGAAGAGTTGCGTCCCTGATTCCGGACCCCCCCCGCTTAAAGGTAGAAAGGCGGCGGGGGGGGGGTCCGAAATTGCCTTCATCACTGTTGATCCGGGCGCGCCGATCTGAACCGTTGGAGAGGTGCGCCTCCGATTCTGGACCCCCCCCACCCGGGCTTAAAGGTCGGAAGGCAGGGGGGTCTAAAATTCGCTGTGCACTGCTGATCCGGGCGCGCAAATCCTAGCCGTCCAAAATTGATTCCTGTTTAACACAGACGCATAGCGCCCAAAACTTAGGACAAGTGGGTTTTAACCCATTCCTTTGCAATCTAACCCCCCTACAATAAATATCGCTAATAGAAGGTGATGTCCATAGGTATCCAAGCCTCATTGATGCAAGGAGTGCAAGCGTCCCCATTGACTTCTTGTGGATGTAGACCATCCCAAGCTGCGACTGAGAAAAGAACCAAGCATTTTGATGACTTGGCGAATGCGAAGATAATTCCATCCATCCTACCCGACTACATCCCACCCTTGGCTGGTGTGGTGAGCCGTGACAGTGTCCTGAGGGACTTTGACTACACATTCATCACTGCGTACCTCCTGAAGGGAATACAAGCAGTCATACCATAGTTGGAGAGGATTTCAAACTTGAAGATCAATGACTTAACCTAGGAGACCGCAAGAGCTATGGCATGCTCTCACCTCACAAATATTTGACCAAGACCAAGGGGAATAAGTTAAAGATCATCCCCCAGTCGTG
The DNA here is from genome assembly GCA_009831015.1 of Picea engelmannii. NCBI lineage: Eukaryota > Viridiplantae > Streptophyta > Pinopsida > Pinales > Pinaceae > Picea > Picea engelmannii. The sequence goes on along the minus strand of ML783346.1, from coordinate 498,672 downwards.
GAATATGGACATCGTGAGGTCCACTGTCTTGAACGTGATGAAGATACCACATTTTGGAAGGCACCATGAGGTTAACACGTGCATTAAGCTCCTGCTATTGTGCTTCCATGGTGGGTATCTATGGTTAGACCGATGCATCACTGTAAATCTGATGTTGATCCATAGGATAACTGGATTAAGCATGTAGAGACCAGACCCATAATACTTTTATCTAGGGAAGGCTATAGACTGCTCCCTGGCACATAAGATCAAAGACACCTACGACGATGTAGAGAAAGGGATGTGAGGCTACAAGGTAGCCTCCATTCAGAATGGTGAAATGCACCTTGCTTTCCAGTTGATTGTTGGTAAGCTATTCCGAGAGAAAAGACCCACATAGGTCACAGGGTTTTTCGTTGACCTCACATGAAAATGTGTGGAATCACTACAGATGAATTGGGCCAGTTATCTAGTCAATCAGTTAGAAATGGATTTTTGTGAAGCTCAAGATCAGGGTTGTGAGTTCCATCTTAACTGGCTACTCATCCTCATCGCATTCACTTCTTGGGAGATGCCGAAAGGTACGACCTTCCCTAAGATTGATCCATTCAATCCATTAGCTACGAAGTTCACCATGCTTTGATATTCGAGCGATATGAGGAAACAATGGCAGTCAAACACAATATTCCATACCTACTACCTGCAGCTGAAGATGACTATTGAGTATTTCCCTCGTATGACGTCAAACACCCTAGACATGTTCAGGGCCCTTATGAAGTTACATGCAGATAGGCATTTTATTTATATTACTGCGCGCACAGATGAAAGTAAAGAAGAGATTCAGTCCTACTACAAGCTCATAAAGGAGGACCTGGAAGAAATCACTAAGGAATGGCCCGCAGAGTTCCTTATACTAGTCGACTAGGTAGAACTGTCCAACCCCAACCTCATTGGAAGTCCGATGGTTACTCGCTAAGATTATGATGCACCCAACAATAATAGGAAGAAAAATAAGGAATATGTACAGGAAATACACATCACATCAGAAGAGACTGCATCCTATTCACCTAATGGAGGAGGAGACGATGAAGTGGAAAAATAAGAGAAAGAAGGGGAAGAAGACAACAAGAATTAGGGCGAAGTAACACTGCCTAAGAACCCCCTTTAAGAGGCAGAGACACCCAAGAAAAGAAAGGTTTCCCCACAAAACCTACATCGTGGAAGAAGTCTAAAGCGAGTAAGTCGAAGCTGCAGAAAATGCTCATGGTCGATGACTTCGTCTTCATTATTGCAGCTGTATCTGATGCCTCAAAAGATATTTTGCAGAGAACTGAAGCCAAACAAGAATCCATGTATGATATAATTGAGACAGAGCTAAGAGGTGTACAACAATCCCTTCACTCCATCCGCACAGTGCCCATTGCGCCCTCGCCACCAGAAGAACTAGAGTTTGGAGATGAGCCTGTCCAACTCCACAGAATAGCTGAAGCGACCGAAGCTCGCCTTCATTGCATGCAGGAAGAAAAGGAATAGGCTATAGTGTCCCTGAAGCAAGCACAAGAGGAAATTATAGAAAAATGACGAGTTGCACAGCAGGAGAAGGATGACCTCCAAACCAATTTCGAAGAAAATAAAGCGCAAATATAGCAGGAGAAATAACAACTATGTTAGGACCCTATAATGTACCTTTTTGTTCATACTTTTTGCTATCATTACATCCTTTTCAAACTCACATTTAAGCCTACATTATCACCTTAACCTATCTTTCCAAAGGTATATAACGTTTCTTCTCTTTGCTATATGTTTAATTTGTTTTACATTACTCTCATACTTAGCCATCGATCAGAAACATATAGTTTCTGAAATAGTTTGAACTACAGATTATTGTTGTGGATTGAAGACCCATTGTTGAAACAGTCAACAACACGCAAATCCCGTTGCTGAAACAGTCCATGATTTGAGATGTTGGAACAACAATTCACACAGCAGTAACAAGAAGGAGCTGTTACACTGGCCGCAACAGCCATACCTTAAGCCAACACCAACCATCGCTGCTGCTTGAGACCACATTGCTGAAACAGTCAAACCGAACGCAAATCCCATTGTAGAAACAATCCGTGATTTGTGATGCTGAAACAGTATACAACAACAGTAACAAGAAGATAAATAAAGAAGATGTTACATTGGCCGCAACAACTACACATCAACCCAACACCATTCCAACTATTGTAATAGCATTTTGCTACGGGAGATCAGAATATCTTATTCCAACATAGAAGATTAGATCTGAATAAGAATAGGATTTGTATGTACACATGTAATTTTATGATCAATTGTATTAAGAGGATTCTCCTCTTTAAATAAGGGGAAATCATCATTAGACAGGGGGGATTTCTTTGGCTAGAAAGGAATTACAGAGAAGGGCGTGTTCACTTTGGATATTGTAAAATGATACAATTGACAGATGAATAAAATATTACTCTGAGAATTTCTTCTTAGTTCCTTTCATTTCTGGGGAACCTTGTGAGAAGGAGACGACCCACCTTCTTCACAAGATTCACCCATTAGTTCTGTAGTGTGTTAGTATTATTTTTGTTCACACCTTGTTTAAACTCTGTTTTGCTAAAACTCTACTTTACTGAACTCTGTTTTGATGAAACTCTACTTTACTGAACTCTGTTTTGCTGAAACTCTGCTTTACTGATTGTTACATTGTTTTCATACAATTCATTCCTGGGTAACTGTTAATCATTCTGATTGGTAATTCTTCTTGATGAATTTATGAAAGTGTGATAATCAGAGACAAGTGTTGAAGACTCTTGCTTGGGGAATAGGGTCTTGTTCTCTGTTATAGAATAGTTAGCTTTCAGTACTTGTCAATCATTTTGATTGGTAATGAGTTTATGAAAGTGTGATAATTAGAGACAGTTGCTGAAGATTCCTACTTGGGGAATATGGTCCTGTTCTCTGTTACAAAATAATTAGCCTTTAGTACTTGTCAATCATTTTGATTGTAATGAGTTCATGAAAGTGTGATAGTCAGAGACAGGTGCTGAAGATTCCTGCTTTGGGGAATAGGGTCCTGTTCTTTGTTACAGAATAGTTAGTCTTCCTTGTAGTATACTGAAAGATGTCTTTTCCTAGGTTGTTGTCTCTTAATGTAATCCAAGATTCTTCTGATAATTATTTTCCTTAAATTTCAAACTTTGCAATAGATAGATTGCTTTTCTGTAATTCAAAGTAGAACTTCAGTCTGTTCAAGGCAAGGTGTGATTAGTGTAATTTTACTACAACTCTAGATTGCTTTTGAGATTGAGCATATACAGTGTGTGATTGCCTTTGAAATAAACAGATTTCCTTGGGTTGACAATTTATGTAACACTTGATTGTTTAGTTAATAAGCCATTATAGTGACCAACATTTTGGCACCGTTGCCGGGGAAGGCAATTATAGATTTCAAAAGCACTTATGTTCTTTCAGATATATAGATTGCATGAGAGGACGCGGAGACCCGAAAGAAACTGAACCTACAGGTGGCAGGGGCAGAGGAAGGGGAGGAATAAAGACTTTTATTGATGAGATTATATCAAAATCTAAATTTGTTGCTCCTCAACGACCAAGCTCTCGAAAACCAAAATATCAACCTTCCTTTCAAGCAAACTTTGAAATAGGGAAAGAAATTTGGAGCCCTGAGACAGTTGAGAAACCAACAGAAAACATTGAGGATTGAGCAAGTGCAGTAGGGGAACAAACAGAAGAAACCATTGATGAGTATAATGAAGAACTGCACCATGAAGAACAGGCAGGTCCTGAAGGAGAGGTAAATGATGAAAACTCTTTTTCTACCTTAGGATTTCCTATTAGTGATATTCCTAGAGGAGTAGCTCCCATGAAGAATATTCCACTCTCAGCCTTATCTAACTTTCATGGTTTATCTTTAGAGGATCCTGATGAATTCCTTTTCGAGTTTGACATATTATGCAGAAGTTATGATTACATTTCCAATGCTAAAAAATTAAAGCTATTTCTAGCAACATTAAAAGGAAATGCATTAAGATGGTTCATGAGTCTTGGAGGTCATGTAATCACAACATGGAATCAGATGAAACAGAAATTCCTACACAAATACCAAGACTATTGTCGAACAAGAGAAAAAAGAGAGGAACTATTCAAGATGATATAGAAAGAGGATGAAAATTTGGAGGACTTTGTTGAAAGGCTACAGTATAATCTACAAATATCCAGTCACCCCGATGTAAGTAAAGATATTCTTAAAACAATATTACTAAAAGGAGTAAGGGATGACTGTCTAGATATGTTGAATATGCTTGGAAAAGGGGACATATCTAAAGAATCATATAATGAAATTGTTAACCTATGTAAAAGATGTTCAAGAGGAGATGCAAGGAATAGATCAAACAATAGGGATACCACATTTTCCAGAGTTCAAAAATCATCCAGTGGAGGAGCAACAAGAACCGAAATAGGTAATTTACTTGAGGGTTTTAAAACTGAAATGTTAAGCTCTTTTGCTTCACAAATTGATACCTTGTAGATTCAAATGAAACAAGTCGAAGCAGAAGCAACTCTGTCCATCTTTTGTTCCAAATGCAGAGATAAGAACCCATGAAGGGAATTCCCATTGGACAAAAAACAAATTTGCACCATTTGTGATAAGGATCATGAAACTCAACAATGCCCTTCTTTACCAGGAATCAAGGCAACATTACAACCAACTGATGAAGAAGCTGAAGTTGTCTATCTATTGACATAGAGAAGGCAATGGCAGCCGCAGGGACAAGGTATGAATCCTAATATGCCATTTACATATTCTAATTGTTGGAATAACTATCCTTCTTTTAATCAAGAAAATTACCCTCCCTTTAATCAAATGCAATACCCACCCCTCAATCAAATGAATTACCCACCCATACAACAAACTAACCCTCCATTTGTAGATCTAACAATGTGGACTCCTTGTCCTCCACAACAAAAGCCTTACCTTAACCAATGGAATCCAAATTGGAGAGGTCAACAACCCCCGTTCCCAAATAAATTACCTCAACTTCAATCACAATTTATGCAACCACTCTCTTTACCATCAGGTACTCCACCAAACAATCAAATGATGAGGCCCCAACTACCTGTACAACCTAACCCTAACCCCAATAATAAGGTTGTGCAGTGCATTGATATTCAAAACCATCCTATACTTTCTCTTTTCCCTGCGCAATGCAATGATATTCATTTACGATCTGGGAAAATAGTAGAACCTATCATTGATGATGTTACCTCTTCTGATTCCAATAAAGAAGAAATAAAAAAGCACGATGTACTTGAAGAGGTACAATCGTCCTCCAACACTGTTGCTGAAACAACAAAACCACCATTCCCTGAGTGTTTAGCTTTGACTAAAACGCCTAAGCCACCTGCTTCAATCTTCTAGGGGAATTACAAAATCTTTATGTCAAAATTCCACTATTACAAGCACTAAGAGATGTACCAATTTATGCTAGAACTATGCGAGACATTTGTGTTAAGAAACCCAGTAGGAAAACTAAATATCCCCTCACAGTTCATGTCATGGGTGATTTGTCCACACTAATGTTGGGTAAAGTTCCCCTAGTTAAATATGGTGATCCCGACCATCCTACCGTCTCGGTGCAAATTGGAAAAACAATAATTCCTCGAGTTCTGGTATACTTAGGCACTGCTATCAATATTATGACTCTTGAAACCTCACAATTGTTACAACTGAAGAATGAAATTAGAGATACCCCAACCATTTTTGAATTAGCTGACCGTTCTACAATCAAACCAAAAGGAGTCATTGAAGACCTAATCATCTCAGTTGAATATTGGAATTATCCAGCTGACTTTGTGGTATTACAACCTAAAAAAAAGTTGGGGGGTCACCCTCTAATTTTGGGCAGGCCTTGGCTAGCCACACCAGATGCTTTTATCAGCTGTAGATCTGGTTCAATGACAATTTCCAATGGATATGAGACTAAACATCTTATCCTCTACCCTCACGCTACACCCTTTATTAATAATGACAACTCCTTATGGGTGGACTTTTATGATCAAACTTCTCAACCTATCTTGACTATCGAACAAGCCTTAAGCCTTAAAGATGCCACTGAGGATGAA
>ML783346.1:461136-491212 GCA_009831015.1 Picea engelmannii | reverse complement strand
GGTATAGCTGGATAAGTGGGTGTCTTTTCCACACAGGACTTGATCAAGAAATTCGAAGATGCATTAGAGAAGATGAGGTTTATGATTTACTAAAATCTTGTCATGATGGCCCTTGTGGAGGACATTTTGCTGATAAGAGAACAACACATAAAATTCTCAGGATGGGTTATTATTGGCCCTCACTTTTTAAAAATGCAAAGAAATATGTTCGGGCCTGTGATAGCTATCAAAGAATGGGTCAACCTAATCATAGAGATGAAATGCCATTAAATCCCCAGGTAGTACTCAAACCATTTGAAAGATGGGCCTTAGACTTTGTAGGACCCATTAACCTTCCATCCAATACAAAAATTTATATAGTGGTATGCACATATTATATGACCAAATGGGTGGAAGATAAAGCACTCCATAGAGCTACTGAAGAAGCGGTTCTAGATTTTCTATTTGAAGACATCTTTATCAGATTTGGAGTGCCTAGAGAATTAGTCACAGATGGAGGACCTCCTTTCACTTCTCACGGTTTTAAAGCCACCCTTCAAAAATATCATATTCATCATAGAATGACTACACCATACCACCCCCAAGACAATGGACAGGTGGAAAGCACAAATAAAGTAATAGAAGCCATTCTCGCAAAAACAGTGAAGGAAAACAGAAAGGATTGGTCTCACAGGCTCCCTGAAGCATTATGGGCTTACAGAACTACCTGGAGAAATAATACAGTATTCTCTCCCTATGAATCAGTTTATGGAAAAAGTGTCGTCTTTCCTGTGGAATTTGAAATCAAAACCTTAAGGACTACTTTAGCTGTCAACCTTGATTTGACCGATGCACAGACAACCAGGTTGCAACATCTTAATGAATTGGATGAAAAAAGACTAGATGCCATTCATCAGATAACTATGATTCAACAACAAAGATCAAAATGGCATGACAAAACCATCAAGCATAAGCAATTCCAAAAAGGTAACTGGGCTTTATTGTATGATTCTCAGTTTAAAGAATTTCAAGGGAAACTACGTACAATATGGCTTGGACCTTACGAAGTGGACACTACTTTCCCCAATGGAACAATAAGGCTCCTCACAATTGATGACTCTAAAACACCATTATTAGTGAATGTTCATCGACTCCATCTGTACCAGCGCCCCATTTCCAAAGAATATTTTAAGGCCACATCTGTGGTAGACTCACATTATCTCTTTTTAGAGGGGCCTCCTACCCCTCATTGCAATTGATTTTTCTGAATTTAATTCCTTTAGTATCAGATCAAATTTCTTTTACTAATAATCCCTGTCAAGGAATGGCATGTTACAATTGATTCTTTTGCAGATTCTCGATCAAAGAAAAGGCCTACCAAAAAAGGACGATCTTACTTCACAAAGATCCAAGCTTCATTTTGTGAAGCACTGCTCCATATTTCTTCATCACTTTCCAGCAACATTTTCCTCGTTTTTTGCTGAAACACCATTGTTCAGCAATATTTCGCCCTTTTTCTCCATTGCCGAAACACCACTGTTCAACAATATTTCTCCCTTTTCCCCATTGCTGAAACATCAATTTCCAGCAACATTTTCCTCATTTTTCCCATCTTCCCCATTGTTGAAACACCACTTTTCAACAATATTTCACCCTTTTCCCATTGTTGAAACACTATTGTTCAACACTATTTCATTTTTTTCCCATTGTTGAAACACCACTGCTTAGCAATATTTCGCCACTGCTGAAACACCATTTCTTCAGTAGTATTTTCCATTGTTAAAACATCACTCTTCAACAAACATTTTTATATTCTTTTCCTATTGCCGAAACACCACTTTCTCAGCATTCCCTGTCAATAAAAACATTTGCTTCAGCTCTTTTGCTCTCAATTATCCTATTTTCATACTACATTTTACCCTTTCACGACCCTCTCTCATAATTAAACAAACCCTTGATACAATTTCTCTAATAAATCCAAAGTCTCTCCCATGGTTACTGTAGAACTATTATGGACATGCACTATATATATTTTTTTTTTGAAGTATGAATCAAAGGTAAAGATGAGGCATGTAAACTTTATATGTAAATACAATTGAACTATGGCTAATGAGAAGATCCCGAATCATTATTATCATTCACTTAAAATCATTATTTTAGCCATACTTGGGGGGAAAATATCGAAATCTTATGCCATCATTTCATACGAACCGACTACTGTCATTCCTTTTTACCCATTATTTTGTTTGTTTTCACCACCATTTGCATGCCTTCACCTGCAAAACTTACTCTGCTCAGAAGCAGTTACTTGACTCTCTGACTGTGCATTTTACTGAGCTGTTAGCTATGGGAGGCCCTGTTATATGATACGAACCCGCCACGACAGCCCTGTTAGAATTGTATCCAGAAGTCTATCAAATTTTTTTGCAGGCAGGATGGCTGGGTTATTTTCAGAGGCTCCAGGGATTTGATCAACAATAGGTTCTTCAATTTGCTCAAAATCTTGAAGAAGATCATTCCATTGTTCAAGGGGTTTGGATTCCAGTAACAGAGGATGATATAGCACAGGTTTCGGGTCTTCCTGTCACTAGCATTCGCTCGTTCAGCTGCAAACACATTATCCTTAATGCCCAATAGGATTTTCTCTTGCCAGGAGAACAAATTGAGCCTAAAGGTCGGGGTGTTCGACTTAGCTCGTTGCCACCTCCTTGGCCGAAAGTTACAGAGTTTGTCAAGCACTACCTCACCTGTGAAGTCCGATACCAGGTAGTCTACCAGTATGATTTTTTCTTGTTGTCTCATTTACGACATGCTATATTGGTGAATATTCCCTACTATTTGCTCGGATGTCTTAGAAATATGTCACATTATTGTAAAAAGGATAAAAATCTCTCCCTTTCCCTCACCCATCACTGTCTCGCTCAACTACTCATCCAAAAGGGTTTTTCCCAACAAAACCCTCCCCTAAACAATCCACCCATAGGCCCTCAGGAAGCTGTTGAACATCCTGAAAATCCTTAGGAACAACAACCACAAAACCTTCCAGACCCTCCGGAAATACCTATTAATCCTCTTATAGACCCAATTGATCCAATTAACCCTTCAACCATACCAAGCCCACCCCACAATTTACCAGAATCATCTACTCCTACTATTCATATCCTTAGCGATGATTCTGAACCAGATAAACCTGATAACCCTCCCTTCTCCATCACTGAGGAAAAACCCACACGCAAAAGAAAGAAGAAAATTCCTCCTTTTCCCTCCTTTTTACAAAGAAAATGAATGGGGACCTCAACAAGAGAATCCACTTCTGCCACTACCCTAAACCCCCAACCCATCTTGCTAAAATCCCGTACACCTCCACCCTCACAAATTCCAAAATTTTTACCTATTCCACCCATGGGCACTGAAACACAAGAACCAGAGGCCCAAGGTACTATGACATCATTCTCTTTAAATCAAGTAGCTGAAACAAAAGAACTAGCTACTCATCCAGAAGTTGAAATACAAGAACCATCTACTCATTCAGTAGCTGAAACACAAGAACCAGCTATAGCTGTTACACAAGAACCAGCTACAGCTGAAACACAAGAACCAACTGTTGATGTTGTTCCCGAAATATAGGAATCAGATGCCCAGGGTGCCGCAACACTACTTTCTCTACATCAAGAAGCTAAAACACAAGAATCAGCTGCTGATCCTGTAGCTACTCCACAAGAACCAACTATTGCGGTTGTGACTGTTACACAAGAACCAATCAACCCTCTTAATACACCCATGGAATATCAACAACCAGAACCAACAATGGCCTCTGTCTTACAAGAAAATGAGTTCCTAAGGTCTGAACTGGAATCCTACAAGCAAGAGCTAGTAATGGTAAAGGAAGCCTACGACAAGGAACTTAAATTGTATACCCTATCTCGCATAGCGACCATGACAGAGGAAAACACAAAATAGAATCAGTGTAGAGAGTATATGTGCAGTCAATGTGGGGACATTTATTATCAAGCAGACTACAAAGTAACTCAAATTCCAATGCCTGGAGCTTTCCCTGCACCTACAACTTTTGCAGTCAAAGAAGAAAACCCTGCTATTACACAAGAACCAGTAGGACCTTCCAAAATTCAAAATGAACCCTGGCCTACAACAACTGCTACATCTGAAGCCCTTGTTTTTATGAGTAAAGCTGTACAAACACTGCCTATTGATGAATCTACCCCTCCTAGAAAGATCAACACCCATACTCTTGTGGAACGATCCACTCAGACCCTACCTCAGCCTATCACTTGCGATGCTGAAACACAAACTCAACCATGGGATGAGCAGGCAATAATGGACAAATGGAAAAAAGAGTCTGGTGTTACACAGGACAAAATCCTGTAGGAGCACAAACTACTTTGGCTAAACCACATCTATTCAAATTGGGAAGCTTTGGAGCAAACACGCCAAGAATCCCATGCCCATAAGAAGCAAAATGAAGAGATAAAAGGAAAATTGCTCCTGATGTTTGACTTGGCACAAAAATTGTTGGCTTCTAGGAAAGCATCCTCCAATTACTCTCTTTTCCTCATAGAACGACTTACATTTTTTTCAGATTAAATTGATCAAAGAAGGCAGACTCCACGCAGTGTTAAATCCAACTGATTTTGTTAGAACTTTTGCAGAAGCCCCTACTATTGATCAACACCTCCTATGTGAGGTATATCTTCATAATGAGGCCATCCCTGAGAACCGACAGCTTAACCTTAACTCTCTTGTCAGTGATATCCAGATTTGGGCACTAACCTCCTTCCTTAACAATCAGATTACATGGCAGAATGACTTCCTAGCTGCCAAGCATAACGAAGATAACCACCTCCTCTGGATATGGCCAGAACCACAGAATGCTGCCAACTTTGTTGTAGAGTATAATCAATTTTTGAAGAAACCAGGGATGATTCAATATATTCGGCAACTATAGACAACCGTTCTTTAGGATTGTCATCAGTTTATTAAATCCACAGAGATCGATGCCCTACAAGAAAATAACATGTTTTGGCAACAATCTTCCGAGAAAAGGCAGGAGCACAATCCCTTTAGTCCTACCAACCTTGAGACAACAATCTTCTGGGTACCTAGATACATCAAATGTGTTCAACAATGTGCTGAAAAATGGATAGGTTATCAGTTCCATTTTCCTATTCTATGTATGCTAGCAGAGAAATATCAAGTTCATCATAAGTTTCCCAAGAATGTTGAAACAACAGCTTGGCAAAGGCTACAACACGTTCAAGGATTCAGAGCTCCAACAAACAACACTTTCCACAGCTACTGCTTAAGTAATTTGCATGCTCAGAGTCGGTATTCGGATTCTGATTCAGATTGAAGTTGCCTGAGGACATGCAACCTTTTTAGTTGGGGGGGATGTTAGGACCCTATAATGTACCTTTTTGTTCATACTTTTTTCTATCATTACATCCTTTTCCCACTCACATTTAAGCCTACATTATCACCTTAACCTATCTTTCCAAAGGTATATAACGTTTCTTCTCTTTTATATATGTTTAATTTGTTTTACATGTAATTTTACATTACTCTCATACTTAGCCATCGATCAGAAACATATAGTTGTTGAAACAATTTGAACTGCAGATTATTGTTGCTGCTTGAAGACCCATTGCTGAAACAATCAACATCACACAAATCCCATTGCTGAAACAGTCCGTGATTTGTGATGCTGGAACAACAATTCACACAGCAGTAACAAGAAGGAGTTGTTACACTGGACGCAACAGCCGCACCTTAAGCCAGCACCAACCATTGTTGCTGCTTGAGACCACGTTGCTGAAACAGTAAAAAAGAACACAAATCCCGTTGCTGAAACAGTCTGTGATTTGCGATGCTGAAACAATATACAACAACATTAACAAGAAGATAAATAAAAAAGTTGTTACACTGGCCGCAACAGCTACACCGCAACCCAACACCATTCCAACTATTGTAACAACATTTTTCTATGGGAGATCAGAATATCCTATTCCAGCATAGAAGATTAGATCTGACTAAGAATATGATTCGTATGTACACATGTAATTTTATGATCAATTGTATTAAAAGGATTCTCCTCTTTAAATAAGGGGAAATCATCATTAGACAGGGGGGATTTCTTTGGCTAGAAAGGAATTACAGAGAAGGGCATGTTCACTTTGGATATTATAACATGATACAATTGACAGATGAATAAAAGATTATTCTGAGCATTTCTTCTTAGTTCCTTTCATTTCTGGGGAATCTTGTAAGAAGGAGAGGGCCCACCTTCTTCACAAGATTCACCCATTAGTTATGTAGTGTGTTAGTATTATTTTTGTTCATGCCTTGTTTAAACTCTGTTTTGCTGAAACTCTACTTTACTGAACTCTGTTTTGCTGAAACTCTACTTTACTGAACTCTGTTTTGCTGAAACTTTGCTTTACTGATTGTTACATTGTTTTCATACAATTCATTCTTGGGTAACTGTTAATCATTCTGATTAACAGTGTGATAATCAGAGATAGGTGTTGAAGATTCCTGCTTGGGGAATAGGGTTATGTTCTATGTTACATAATAGTTAGCCTTTAGTACTTGTCAATCATTTTGATTGGTAATGAGTTTATGAAAGTGTGATAATCAGAGACAGGTGATGAATATTCCTTCTTGGGGAATATGGTCATGTTCTCTGTTACAAAATAGTTATCCTTCAATACTTGTCAATCATTTTGATTGGTAATGAGTTCATGAAAGTGTGATAGTCAGAGACAGGTGTTGAAGATTCCTGCGTTGGGGAATAGGGTCCTGTTCTCTGTTACAGAATAGTTAGTCTTCCTTGCAGTATACTGAAAGATTTCTTTTCCTAGGTTGTCATTTCTTAATGTAATCCAAGATTCTTCTGATAATTATTTTCCTTAAATCTCAAACTCTGCAATAGATAGATTGCTTTTCTGTAATTCAAAGTAGAACTTCAGTCTATTCAAGGCAAGGTGTGATTAGTGTACTTTTACTACAACTCTAGATTACTTTTGAGATTGAGAATATACAGTGTGTGATTGCCTTTGAAATAAACAGACTTCCCTGGGTTGAGAATTTATGTAACACTTGATTGTTTAGTTAATAAGCAATTATAGTGACCAACAAGCTGCATGCAAAGCAAGCCAGAGTTAAAGACACAGTCAACATAGCACTTCTCTCTGTGATAGGCTTGGAGAATATGGAAGAAGAGACGGTAATAAATCAAGTCATGAAGCTTGCTAAAGCCCTTCAACAGCTTCAACAGAGGGTCACAAGAACTAGAGCTACAAACAATGCCAAGCACTCTGCAGGAAGTGCGAGACCAGAGAGAAGTAACTGCCCGAAGCACAGTTAAAAGGATCAAGGCATTAGCCATGGAATTTAAACAACTAAGTAGTCATAGTGCACATACTTATGAGTGCCTTACTGAGGAACTTGAATTGAAGACACTGGAGTCGCATCTCCAGGAAGCAAAGCAATAAGAAGCAGTAGTACAAGCGTAGTTGAAACTCTTGTCAGCAGTTGAGAGGATGAAAAGATCCCAAGAACAATGCATGGTTTAGCAGTAGGTCCATGCCATACAAAGAAAAGTCATGGAAGTGACTCAGAAGCTCCAACCAGTCCAGGATGAAGCTTGCCTACTTTTTGAGGATATTGAAGGCTGAGGAGTAGAGCTAGAACAAGTAGTCACTTCAGTAGAACAACACTTAGAGGAACCTATGAATGAGGTAGTAATTCAAGAGTTCATCGAGCAGGAGGCCTTGGTGCAACAACAGGTTGAAGCAGCTCGAGGTTTTTGAGGCAAAGTTACCTAGACCAGAGTGACTCAAGATGAGCCACAGGTGAGTGTTGGGGGCCTATTGGCCCTTGAACATGTTTTGGAGATCCTTGGTCATGTTTGACCTCTTTTGGGACTTCGACAGGTTGGTCGAAGGAAGATTGCAAGTCGAAGCAAAGACCACGGGATCTCATCCCCTTTTTAGGGCATTTTTTGGGATTAGGATTTATGTAACAGGTATGGGATGTCGGCCCATGGGTTTACCCATGTTTAGGCCCATTTTTTAATGTATAAATATATATCTAGGTGATGTAAGTAAGGTGAAGATGTGAAGTGCTAGATTTCTATATATGTGATTGCAAATACCTTGCGCATAGTGTATGTTGAGACTTACAGAGCTAAGTGCAAGTGATTATAAGAAGGCTTTATGCTTAAACCTAGCTCAGGGAAGGAGGATCTGGCGAGGTGTGTGCAGATATCTTGTCCTATGCAGAGTGGGTTCTGACACTTTGTGCATGCAGGGAGATTGACCGAATATAATAAAGAAGACGAAGAGTTGGTGGACGTAGAATCACACCGGGGTGAACCACGTATATCCCGTGTTATGGTTGATTTGTGCATTTTGGTTATTGTCTTGTGTATGTAATTTAAGATTAAGTGCAGAATTGAATGTTTATGATATCTTAGTTCTTAAATGTTGTGACTAAATGCTAGATTTGATCCTTTTCCATATTCTAAGTTCTTAGATGTGTTAGATATGGTAGAATAATGCGTTGTTATGTGATTAGGGTTTGGATATGCAATGTGAATAAGGGTTAATTACTAATGAATGTTAACTGCTAAGTGCTTTGTTAAGTGGTATAATCACAGATCTATGTCCTAGCTGGGTTGCAGACATTTGAGTCCTTCAACCACCCGTGTGTTGACAGACAAATTTGACCTGCATCAACTGGAAGAATAGATCCGGGCCGGGGTTGTCTAAATAACCCAAGCCGTTTGGTGTAATCTATTCTGACGGGTTTAATGGCTCCATTAGCCAACTAGGGTCCTAAAACAAAGAAAATAAATAAACTAATTAATGATAAAAACTATAATAACACATATACTTTAATCTAATTATTTACAAATGTTTTAAACAGAAATATAAATATGAACATGTCATTATGAACAAAGAATTTACAAGTTGCAAGTTTTAGTGAATGCCTTGCAAAATCAATGTCTGGTAATTGTTTTCGAAAGAAGATAAAGAAAGCACATGTTTTTATATTTTCTGTTTTATAATCACATATCTAAGAACCATAAATAAAACATGATTTGAAACAAGGATAGAGTGATGGTCAAAGCCAATCTAAAACTGTCATGTTTCCCTAATAAATAAAATAACATAAATTAAATGGAAATAAAGCTAACCTGAGATTTGTTTCATATTGTGTCTATGTTTCTATGCAATCCAAAACTCCAGTGGTCTCGCCCGTGAGATAAATCTATGACAGGATTGTACCAATTCCCCCAGAATAAACTCCAGGTGTTTATTGACAGCTAGGATATAAGAACATAATAGTAGACATGTATGTACAATGATCTTATAATTATGAATGATTACAATAACAAAAATCTTAATGTAAAGAATTCATTTTATCAATCAACTAAACCTCAAACGTAAATCATGATATTAAAATTGATATAATGATCACAATGATAATATGTGAAACAACAAGTTATAGACAAAATTTGAAAGAATTCAATAAAATAAAATATCGTATGCTAAAGAGGCTAAATCTATGTAACATATCAATATCTCATAATATAAAAGGTAAAACATAGATGGAATAATGTCACATCGTTCTAAAGCCAAAATGTGAACCGCTTGTCCATATAGTTCTGAGGATTACATGTTTATAACTTGTTCCAACCAAAGATGTCGTTTACTTATAAAATGAACAATATTTAAAGTGACCTGAGATCACATTCTCCTATCTCACAGGAGAGAGTAGGATCTCATAAAATAAAAAATACTACAAAAATAATGGGTTGGGAGACACTTATAACAGAGTTGGTTTTAATCAAAGTTTTTCTAAGACATAAGGGAAGAGACACTACTAATCATTATAATTGAAACTATTAACTCCAAATAATCAGCAACAACATCTCACAATTCCTGAGAAAAGCAACAATAATTCAATAAATTAGAACAAACAATTACTAATAACTAATGTTTTATTAAAAGAGACTTGATTTTAGATAATAATTCAAACTGATTTTTAGAAAAAGATAAGCTACAGGATCCTGTAGCCAGCTACAGGTTTTTGTAGCTAGTCTAAAATAGTAAAAATCAAAAATAAAAATCTGTTTATTTTATTTTTTTCAAACATAATCAAATCCAAAAAATAAACAACTATTAACTATTTCAGCAATTTGACAAATCGAAATTTATGATGGTGGAATTTGTTTAGTTTTCTAATGATCATATTATTCGATTGCTTAGTTCTATTATTTATAAAGGTCGAATCTAAGTTACCCTATTTCTCATTTTTTTTTTAAATTTCTTGACAGTAGGTTTGTTAATATGACCTTGATTATGCTCAGAAGCAAGGGTAGGGGAAAACCTTTCTTTCCGCACTTCCATTACCTGTTCCAACGTTATTTCGGGTGAAAAAAATGCATCGTGGTTCCTTAACCATTGGGGTTTGTAAAGGAACAAAGTTTGGTTCAATGAAGACATAGTAATCACGTGGATCATCAAAAAACTCTTTGATAGAAAGGTTTAGTTTCTGTCTATAATAGAATTAATTCATTTTCTGCACATCTTCAAACCCACAGAGAGGAAAGGGGAAAAATAAAAACTCCAGCGAAACAAATTTTCTGAGAAAATGCTATCCAGAAAACGAAACATACCTCTGAAATGGATTCGTTTCTGAAGAATCTGCCCGCCAAGAAGGTAAATGACCCCATTTTTGAAATGGGTTTTAAACAACGTGGGTAGATTCATAACCGTTTTTTCAAAAACCTTCACGCAAAAATGTGTCTCAGGTAAGCAATTACGAGTTTTTAAAACAAAAAGAACTCTGTGTCATTTGGTTGGATTCGCATCACAGGTGCCATGACAAATGTAACCAGAATGTAATAGGGATTACTCTGGATGGTTTTAGGTTCTAATCTTGGGAGAAACAGGAACAAGTCTGAATGGAGAGTGGAGACACAACAATAACATAGCTTGTGTGTTATCATAACTCAGATAGTGGGAGTGAAAAACAGGGGTTTGATTGTAATCCTTACCATCCCTTGTGATGAAATAAAAAATTACAGAGTACCGAAAACCTATGCATGTAATGAATGGTTCATTAATCTATTAAACCAACAAGGTGAGGTGAGGACGAGAGTACAACAGGTATGTATTCATTTGTATGACTATTGGTATGACCATTGAATTCACAAGAGGACTATCAAAACATCAAAAGCTATTCACAAATCGAAAATAAACTATCAAACCATATAACGACCATATCAAAACCAAAACATCGAAAATAGATCACTCAACCATTAGATTTGGATTTCAATTAAATATGGGTGACCTTTTAAAAAAAATGTTTCGAAGGCACAAAAAATTATAACACCAAGCTAAGTTTTATGTTTAATTCATGCTTACAGTCATGAATTAAAAATAAAACAAACGAAAATGCAAATAGTAAAAATAAGGTAAGCTTCAAAACAACAATCATTTCAAATTCAGAAGGATATCTATAGATTCGAGGTGATGGCAGCTAAAAAAAAGTGTAATCTCTTTTGATTGTATCAAATATCAAGAAATCATATTTGGCTTCCAACAATGGAAACGTACTAGGTGAAGCAATTATCTCTGCATCACCAGAAAATTCATGTTAGGATGAACCAGAAAAAATGAAATTTTAAGAAACAGTTGACAACAAGTCAAGCATTCTGATCAAAACTTAGAAAATAACATAGTCTAGCGTCAGATGTGTTTCTGTAAAAAAATGCAATCTGGTATCAGGTTTCGATTACGAGTGAAACAATGTTTAGGCAACCGACTCTGATACTGTTGATAGGGCCACTGCTTCTAGCAGGCATCCATAGCCTCGACAGGGATTTCATTTAACCCACTCTAAGATCTCTATCCTATATAAGAGTCATCCATCCATGATAAAGAAAAACTTTACTTTTGATCAATTCCAAAAAGACATACCTAATAATTTTCCTGAACCCGACATTGCTTCACTGCCAACATGCATGTTCAGTACCTCGATGAAG
The DNA here is from genome assembly GCA_009831015.1 of Picea engelmannii. NCBI lineage: Eukaryota > Viridiplantae > Streptophyta > Pinopsida > Pinales > Pinaceae > Picea > Picea engelmannii. Next base: position 479,163 of record ML783346.1, on the reverse strand, counting down.
TTGCCTTGGCATCATGGATGCATTTACCCACTGCCAGCAGACCTGTTCAGTATCTCGACGGGTTTACAAACACTTCCCACACCTTGCAGTGCTTTCAACTCTCTAGAATTTGTTTACAAATTTACAGAAACTTTATGGTATTTCAAGAGAACGGGGTGATGCTGAAAATCTCAGATTTTGAAAACAAAACTTGATCTTTTACAACTTATTTTCTCATTTTACGACCTTCATCATGATCTGAACACTTAGATTTCTGTTAAGAAACCATCTCGAGGATAGGAAGGTATAATCGAGTTTTTTCCCTTAAAACAGGTACAATGTTAAGAGTTTAATGATAATCGTGTCTTCTCGTAATTTTAAAAAGAAATGAGGAACATTGTTTTGAATAGAAATTTACTTCTGTTGATCTGAGTTTTAGCATTTACAACACTGGTGCTTTGAAGAGTTGTCAATTGTTGCTCATGGATAAAAATTGTGATTTCCATTCCATAAATGAAATGGTGACTCAGACATAATTATTCAGAAAGCAAGTCAAAATAATCAAACAAAATGAAAAGAACCAAAATAAAAACAGAAAAAGAAAAAAAAAATCATAAATATTTACAAAAGGATAGAACATAAATGATCAGGTGAAATATTTATTGCGAGCCTAAAAGAAAATAGAAAAATCCTCATTAATATGAGTGTAGTCCTACTCGTGGCACCTTGGGTCAGGGTTGAATTTACAGCTCAGATTTACTTATCTCTTTATTTTTCATTTAAAAATTTTCATGACGATATTGCATTTTTGAAAAGAAATGTTCAATGAAAAGCTGAGAGAAAAGGGTCAAAGTGGACTTCCCTGAAAACAGTCATATTATGGTTCTCTTGGTGCACCCACTTGTGTTCATGACTGAATTCTGACAAAGAGAAACAATGAGAAATAAATCTAAAAGAAAACCTACTCCTAAACCTACCCTAACTACTAAACAAATCAAAATGCTACGTGAAGTCATGCTTCCATTGTAGCCATCGGAGTAACTCCAACACTGCAATGGAAACAAAATAAAATATTACTAACAAGAATGGTAGTATATCGAAAAATGAAAAAAATATATCATACTTACCTTTATCATCATCATTTAAAAACAAAGAAAGCATGATCTTACCATTTGCTTGAACATACTTTTTGTATGAATCCTTCATCCATTCCGCAATTTTGTCATTATATGGGTCACAAAAATATGAAAAAATGAGATTTTGAAGCTTGTGAGAGTTATGGGGAGTTGACATAACCATCGGCCTAGACCAAAGTGCCCCATCCTCCCAAAAATTTTCCTTTCGTTCCATATTTTCTCCATCTGAAGGATATAAAATGAGTGTGTCAAAGTTACCTCCGTGATCTATAAATAAAATGAAGACAATCTTACCATTCCCTGGAAACTTTTCGAGAGATGAATACTCCAACCAATCTAGAATCCTATCATAATACATGCAATTACTAATGTGGGATTGTTCAAAATAATTCATATACGACAAATATTCATGATGAGAATAAAGTATTAGACTATCAAGGAAAGCATCTTGTAAAAAGGTTAGATCAAGATGGCTAGAACTTATCGTGATTCTCGATCAGAAAAGAAGTGTCTCATTCTCTTGAAACTTTCCATTGAGCTTAAATACTTCAAGATTAACTATTTGAGATGAACTAAATGGAAAAACCAACATTTTTGAATAATTATCATTGGTAATAATATTTGGTCGATTATACTTTTCAACCTCAAATAATTGATCATGGAAAAATTTAGATCCTTATTAAAACACAAATTGAGATGAATCAATGGAAGATGCAATTTGAGACTCTTTCAAATCATTTATTGATTTACCCGCAGATAATTGATGAGAATAAAAATTAATATGTTCATGGGCATAATTATTTTCCTCTTTATCTTCTATTCGGTAATCTCTATTAATTTTTACCTTATTATATAATGTTGAATTCTCTCCAAGGTAATATGGAACACACAATTGCACAACATTAGGATAAAAAATATCAGGGTACAAGGAATAATATGTATAAGAATTGAGGAGACAAAATACATCTCTTGAAATGATAGGTATATGCGTTTCAAAATATCATTTTTTTCCCTCTCCTTGTATAAACTCATCAACCTCTGTTGTATTCTCTTTTAAAGAGTACGAGACAGTTTCTAAGAGACAATTTGGTTCATTGTGCAAGGGAAAATTTGAGAGTAGATCACTAGAAATAGAAGGTTGATTAATAGTTTGACTAATTATTTTGTCTCCTACTGATTGATCATGGACCTGTTCAACTAAATTAGGGGAACTTTTATCATCCACATGATTATCAACTTCACATTCAACCTCTTTTACTTTAGAAACAATTATAAAATCTATGAGAGTGTGACAACTGTCATATTTTAAAGTCAAGGTTCCTTCTTCGACAGGAGGAGACATTGTTGGCAAAGAATGATTAGAGGTGACAATTGCATTTTGTAAAATATGATGTTGCTCATGATTTTCCAAAATGAAATAAGTTGACAAAAGTTGTGGTGCTTCAAAATCTTCAAGATCAACATGAAAATTTGAACCATCTTGAGATTGAGTATTAGTGCTCAATTTAGATTGGTTAACAATTATTTGATCTTGCTTTTCTGAGAGAGAAATGAGATATTCAAACCATTTATTAATAAGCGACATTTCTTTCAAAGGGAATCTAGTACAAACATGTATGAACCTTATTGCAAAATCATTGAATGATTCACCATTTTCTTTCCTTAAGCAACTTAATTCTTCACTTAATTCATCATAATCATAATTGTTAAAATATGATAAAAACTCAATTAAAAACTCAAACAAAGAATGAATCGAATTAGCCGGAAAAGACTCAAACCAATATTTAACCTGACCTCGAAAGGTGAGAGAGAACAATCTGCAAGTAACATTAGGATCAATGATATTATGTCTTAAACATTTATAAAAATAATTAGAAATATGGTCTACTACAGATGTGTTCCCTTCACCATCAAAGGTGAGTTCTGAAAAGAGATCAACTGTCTTGTTGGAAATAACTGGTAATGAGACATTGAAAGCATGTTCCAACACATTGATTTGGTTAGGAGCCATGAAAAATTAAGAAATTGAAGAAATTGAATCCAAATAGTTACCTTTCCATGTAACCTGCCTTGTAGTGCATTATAAGATGACACAGAAGAAGGATTTATAAATCTGGAATTATGAAAGGTTGAGGGGTGAAACATTTAATCATTAAATTTACCTCGACCCTCCTTCTGGTGCCATTTGTTGACGGACAAATTTGACCTGCCATCAACTGGAAGAATATATACAGACCAAGGTTTTCTAAATAACCCAAGCCTTTTGATGTAATTTATTCTAACAGGTTTAATGGCTCCGTTAGCCAACTAGGGTCCTAAAACAAAGAAAAGAAATAAACTACTTAATGCTAAAAACTATAATAATACATATACTTTAATCTAATTATTTACAAATGTTTTAAACTGAATGATAAATATGAACATGTCATTGTGAATAGAGTAATTACAAGTTGAACGTTTTAGTGAATGCCTTGCAAAATCAATTTCTGGTAATTGTTTCCGAAAGAAGATAAAGAAAACACATGTTTTTATATTTTTTGTTTTACAATCACATATCTAAGAACCATAAATAAAACATGATTTGAAACAAAGATAGAGTGATGGTCAAAGAGAATCTAAAACTGTCCTATTTTGCTAATAAATAAAACAACAAAAATTAAATGGAAATAAATCTAACCTGAGATTTGTTTCATATTGTGTCCATGTCTCTATGTGATCCAAAAATCCAACTCTCTCTCCTGTGAGATAAATATATGACAGGCTTGTAATAATGCCTCCCGAATAAACTCCAGGTGTTTATTGACAGCTAGGATATAAGAACATAATAGTAGACATGTATGTACATAGATCTTATAATTATGAATGATCACAATAACAAAAATATTAAAGTAAAACATTCATTTTATCAATCAACTAAACATCAAACGTAAATCATGATACTAAAATTGATATAATGATCACAATGATAATATGTGAAACAACAAGTTATAGAAAAAATTTAAAAGCATTCAATAAAATGAAATATCATATGCTAAAGAGGCTAAAGCTGTGTAACATATCAATATCTCATAATATAAAAGGTAAAACATAGATGGAACAATTTCACATCGGTCTAAAGCCAAAATGTGAACCGCTTGTTCTAAGGATTACATGCCTATAACCTGTTCCAACCAAAGATGTCTTTTACTTACAAAATGAACAGTATTTAAAGTGACCTGAGATCACATTCTCTTATCTCACAGGATAGAGTAGGATCTCATAAAATAAAAAATACTACAAAAATAGTGGGCTGGGAGCCACTTATAAAAGAGTTGGTTTTAATCAAAGTTTTTCTAATACATAAGGGAAGATACACTACTAATCATTATAATTGAAAATATTAACTCCAAATAATTAGCAACAACATCTCAGAATTCCTGAGAAAATAAACAACAATTCGATAAATTAGAACAAACAATTACTAATAACTAATTTTTTATTAAAAGAGACTTGATTTAAGATAATAATTCAAACTGATTTTTAGAAAAAGATAAGCTACAGGATTTCGTAGCCAGCTACAGGTTTCTGTAGCTAGTAAAAAATAGTAAAAATAAAAAATAAAAATCTGTTTATTTATTTATTTTTCAATCAGAATCAAATCCAAAAAATAAACAACTATTAACTATTTCATCAATTTGACGAATCCAAATTTATGATGGTGGAATTTGTTTAGTTTTCTAATGATCAGATTATTAGGCTGGTTAGTTCTATTATTTATAAAGCTCGAATCTAAGTTACCCTGTTTCTCTTTTTTTTTTAAGAAATTTATTGACAATAGGTTTGTTAATATGACCCTGAGTATGCTCATAAGAAAGGGTAGGGGGAAAAATTTATTTCCACACATCCATTATTTGTTCCAACGTTACTCTGGGTGAAAAAAATGCTTCGTGGTTCCTTAACCATGCGGGTTTGCAAAGGAACAAAGTTTGTTTCAACGAAGAGATATTAATCGTGTGGATCATCAAACAACTCTTTGACAACAGGGTTTAGCTTCTGTCTATGATAGAATTTATCCGTTTTCTGCATATATTCAAACCCACGGAGAGGAAAGGAGAAAAAGAAAAACTCAGGAAAAATAAATTTTATGAGAAAATGTTATCGAGAAAAATAAACATACCTCTGAAATTGATTCGTTTATGAAGAATCTTCCCATGAAGAAGGTAAATGACCCATTTCCTAAATGGGTTTTAAACGATGTGGGAAGATTCGTAACCATTTTCTTAGAAACCTTCCCGCAAAAACGTGTCTCATGTAGGCAATTACAGGTTTTTAAAACAAAGAAAAATTTCAGAGTCATTTGGTTGGATTTGCATCACAAGTGCCATGACAAATGTAACCATAATGTAATAGGGATTACTCTAGATAGTTTTAGGTTCAAATCATGGGAGCAACAGGAACAAGTCTGAATGGAGAGTGGAGACACAACAATAACATAGCCTGTGTGTTATCATAACTCGGATAGTGGGAGTGAAAAACAAGGGTTTGATTGTAATTCTTACCATCCCTTGTGATGAAATCCAAAACTACAGAGTACCGAAACCTTATTCATGTAATGAATGGCTCATTAATCTGTTAATCCAGTAAGGTGAGGTGAGGACAAGAGTACAACAAGTATGTATTCATTTGTATGACTATTGGTACGACCATTGAATTCATGAGAGGATTATCAAAACATCAAAAGCTATTCACAAATCGAAAATAAACTATCAAACCATATAAGGACCATATCAAAACCAAAACATCGAGAATAGATCACTCAACCATTAGGTTTGGATTTCAATCAAATATGGGTGACCTTTTAAAAAAAATGTTTCTAAGGCACAAAAAATTATAACACTAAGCTAAGTTTTATGTTTAATTCATGCTTACAGTCATGAATTAAAAATAACACAAATGAAAATGCAAATAGTAAAAATAAGGTAGTCTTCAAATCAACAATCATTTCCCAACTTAGAAGGATGTCTACAGATTCAAGGTGAGGACAGCTAAAAAAAAGTGTAATCTCTTTCGATTGTATCAAATATCAAGAAATCATATTTGGTTGCTAACAATGGCGACATACTAGGCGAAGCAGTTATCTCTGCATCACCAAAAAATTTATGTTAGGATGAACCAAAAAAAATGAAATTTTAAGAAATAGTTGACAACAAGTCAAGCATTCTAATCAAAACTCAAAAAATAACATAGTCTAGCGTCAGATGTGTTTCTGTCAAAAAATGCAATTTGGTATCAGGTTTCGATTATGAGTGAAACAATGTTTAGGAAACCGACTCCGATACTGTTGACAAGTCCACTACTACCAGCAGACATCCATAGCCTCGACATGGATGTCATTTAACCCACTCTAACACCTCTATCCTATCCAAGAGTTGTCCATCCATGATAAGGAACATATTTTCTTTTGATCAATTCCAAAAAGACATACCTGATAATTTTCTTGAGCCCGACATTGCTTCGCTGCCAGTAGGCCTGTTCAGTACCTTGACGAAGTTGCCTTGGAATCATGAATTAATTTACTCACTGCTAGCAGACCTGTTCAGTATCTCGGCGGGTTTACGAACACTTCCCACACCTTGCAGTGCTTTCAGCTCTCTAGAATGTTTTTACAAATTTACAGAAACTTTATGGTATTTCAAGAGAGCGGGGTGATGCTGAAAATATCATATTTTGAAAACAAAACTTGATCTTTTACAAATTATTTTCTTGTTTGACGACCTTCATCATGATCTGAACACTTCGATTTCTATTAAGAAACCATCTCGAGGATAGGAAGGTATAATCGAGTTGTTTTCCTTAAAACACGGACAACGTTAAGAGTTTAATGATAATTGTGTCTTCTCGTAATTTTAAAAAGAAACCAGGAACACTATTTTGAATAGAAATTTACTTCTGCTGATCTGAGTTTTAACATTTACAACATTGGTGCTTTGAAGAGTTGTCAACTGTTGCTCATGGATAAAAATTCTGATTTCCCTTCCATAAATGAAATGGTGACTCAGACATAATTATTCAGAAAACAAGTCAAAATAATCAAACAAAATGAAAAGAACCATAAATAAAAACAGAAAAAGAAAAAAAAATCATAAATATTTACAAAAGGATAGAACATAAATCATCAGGTGAAATATTTCTTGAGAGCCTAAAAGAAAATAGAAAAATCCTCATTAATATGAGTGCAGTCCTACTCGTGGAACCTTGGGTCAAGGTTGAATTTACAACTCAGATTTACTAATCTCTTTACTTTTCATTTAAATTTTTCACGATGATAGTGCGTTTTTAAAAAGAAATGTTCAACAAAAAGCTAAGAGAAAAGGGTCAAAGTGGACTTCCCTTTACAACAATCATATTATGCTTCTCTTGGTGCACCCACTTGTGTTCATGATTGCATTATTACAAAGAGACAAAGTGAGAAATAAAGCTAAAAGAAAACCTACTCCTAAACCTACCCTAACTACTAAACAAATCAAAATACTACGTGAAGTCATCCTTCCAATGTAGCCATCGGAGTAACTCCAATCCTGCAATGGAAACAAAATCAAATATTACTAACAAGAATGGTAGTACATCGAAAAATGACAAAAATATATCACACTTACCTTTATCATCATCATTTAAAAACAAAGCAAGCATGGTCTTACCATTCCCTTGAACATACTTTTTGTATGAATCCTCCAACCATTCTGCAATTTTGTCATTATATGGGTCACAAAAATATGAAAAAATGAGACTGTGAAGCTTGTGAGATTTACGGGGACCTAACATAACCATCGGCCTATACCGAAGTGCCCCATCCTCCAAAATTTTTTCCTTTCGTTCCATATTTTCTCCATTTGAAGGATATAAAATGAGTGTGTCAAAGTTACCTCCTTGATCTCTAAATAAAATGAAGATAATCTTACCATTCCCTGGAAACTTTTTGAGATATGAATACTCCAACCAATATGGAATCCTATCATAATACATGTAATTACTAACATGGGATTGTTCAAAAGAATTCATATACGACAAATATTCATAATGAGAATAAAGTATTAGACTATCAAGGAAAGAATCTTGTAAAAAGGTTGAATCAAGATGGCGAGAAATTATCGTGATTCTCGATCAGAAAAGAAGTCTCTCATTCTCTTGAAACTTTCCATTGAGCTTAAATACTTCAAGATTAACTATTTGAGGTGAACTAAATGGAAAGACCAACATTTTTGAATAGTTATCATTGGTAATAATATTTGGCCGATTATACTTTTTAACCTCAAATAATTGATCATGGAAAAATTCATATCCTTCTTGAAACACAAATTGAGATGAATCAATGGAAGATGCAATTTGAGACTCTTTCAAATCATTTCTTGATTTACCCACTGATAATTGATGAGAATAAAAATTAATATGTTCATGGGAAGAATTATTTTCCTCTTTATCTTCTATTCGGTAATCTCTATTAAGTTGTACTTGATTATATAATGTTGAATTCTCTCCAAGGTAATATGGAACACACAATTGCACAACATTAGGATAAAAAATATCAGGGTAAAAGGAATAATATGTAGAAGAATTGAGGAGACGAAATGCATCTCTTGAAATGATAGGTATATGCATTTTGAAATATGGTTTTGTTCCCTCTCCTTGTATAAACTGATCAACCTCTGTTGTATTCTCTTTTAAAGAGTACGAGACTGTTTCTAAGAGACAATTTGTTTCATTGTCTAAGGGAAAATTTGAGAGAAAATCACTAGAGATAGAAGGTTGATTAATAGTCCAACTAATGATTTTGTCTCCTACTGATTGATCATGGACCTGTTCAACTAAATTAGGGGAATTTTTATCGTCCACATGATTATCAACTTCACATTGAACCTCTTTTACTTTAGAAACAATTATAAAATCTATGAGAGTGTGACAAATGTCATCTTTTAAAGTCAAGGTTCCTTCTTCGACAGGAGGAGACATTGTTGGCAAAGAATGATTAGAGGTGACAATTGCATTTTGTAAAATATGATGTTTCTCATGATTTTCCAAAATGAAAGAAGTTGACAAAAAATGTGGTGCTTCAAAATCTTCAAGATCAACATGAAAATTTGAACCATCTTGAGATTGAGTATTAGTGCTCAATTCAGATTGGTTAACAATTAATTTATCTTGCTTTTCTGAGAGAGAAATGAGATATTCAAACCATTCATTAATAAGCGACATTTCTTTCAAAGAGAATCTAGTTCAAACATGTATGAACCTTATTGCAAAATCATTGAATGATTAACCATTTTCTTTCCTTAAGCAACTTAATTCTTCACTTAATTCATCATAATCATAATTGTTAAAATATGATAAAAAAATCAATTACAAACTCAGACAAAGAATGAATTGAGTTATCCAACAAAGACTCAAACCAATAATTAACCCGACCTTGGAAGGTGAGAGAGAACAATCTACATGTAACATTAGAATCAATGATATTATGTCTTAAACATTTATAAAATAATCTAGAAATATGGTCTACTGTAGATGTGTTCCCTTCACCATCGAAGGTGATTTCTGAAAAGAGATTAGTTGTCTTGTTGGGAATAACTGTTAATGAGACATTGAAAGCATGTTCCAACACAATGATTTCGTCAGGAGCCATGAAAAATTAAGAAATTGAACAAATTGACTCCAAATAGTTAGCTTGCCATCTAACCTACCTTGTATTGCATTATAATATGACACAGAAGAAGGATTTATAAATCTGGAATTATGAAAGGATGAGGGGTGAAACATTTAATCATTAAATTTACCTCGGCGTCCTCCTTCTAGCACCATTTGTTGACGGACAAATTTGACCTGCCGTTAAATGGAAGAAGAGATCCAGACCAGGGTTTTCTAAATAACCTAAGTTGTTTGGTGTAATCTATTCTGACGGGTTTAATGGTTCCGTTAGCCAACTAGGGTCCTAAAACACATAAAATAAATAAACTACTTAATGCTAAAAACTATAATAATACATATACTTTAATCTGATTATTTACAAATGTTTTATACAGAAAGATAACTATGAACATGTCATTATGAACAGAGTAATTACAAGTTGCAAGTTTTAGTGAATGCCTTGCAAAATCAATGTCTGGTAATTGTTTTCGAAAGAAGATAAAGAAAGCACATGTTTTTATATTTTTTGTTTTATAATCACATATCAAAGAACCATAAATAAAACATGATTTGAAACAAGGATAGAGTGATGGTCAAAGCCAATCTAAAACTGTCATGTTTCCCTAATAAATAAAATAACAGAAATTAAATGGAAATAAAGCTAACATGAGATTTGTTTCATATTGTGTTTATGTCTCTGTGCGATCCAAAACTCCAGCTCTCTCGCCTGTGAGATAAATCTATTACAGGATTGTATTAATGCCTCTCGAATAAACTCCAGGTGTTTTTTGACAGCTAGGATATAAGAACAGAATAGTAGGCATGTATGTACAATGATCTTATAATTATGAATGATTACAATAACATAAATCCTAAGTTAAAGTATTCATTTTATCAATAAACTAAACATCAAAAGTAAATCATGATATTAAAATGGATATAATGATCACAGTGATAATATGTGAAACAACAAGGTATAGACAAAATTTAAAATCATTCAATAAAATGAAATATCATATGCTAAAGAGACTAAAGCTGTGTAACATATCAATATCTCATAATATAAAAGGTAAAACATAGATGGAACAATGCCACATTGGTCTAAAGAAAAAATGCGAACCACTTGTCCATATAGTTTTGAGGATTACATACCTATAACCTGTTCCAACCAAAGATGTATTTTACTTACAAAATGAACAGTATTTAAAGTGACATGAGATCACATTCTCCTATCTCATAGGTTAGAGTAGGATCTCATAAAATAAAAAATACTACAAAAATAGTGGGCTGGGAGCCACTTATAACAAAGTTGGTTTTAATCAAAGTTTTTCTAAGACATAAGGGAAGAGACAATACTAATCATTATAATTGAAAATATTAACTCCAAATAATCAACAACAACATCTCCCAATTCCTGAGAAAAGCAACAACAATTCGATAAATTAGAACAAACAATTACGAATAACTAATTGTTTATTAAAAGAGACTTGATTTTAGATAATAATTCAAACTGATTTTTAGAGAAAGATAAGCTACAGGATTCTGTAGCTAGCTACAAGTTTTTGTAGCTAGTCTAAAATAGTAAAAATAAAAAATAAAAAATAAAAATATGTTTATTTTTATTTTTTTCAATCAGAATCAAATCCAAAAATAAACAACTATTAACTATTTCAAAAATTTGACAAATCTGAATTTATGATGGTGTAATTTGTTTAGTTTTCTAATGATCAGATTATTAGGCTGCTTAGTTCTATTATTTATAAAGCTCGAATCTAAGTTATCATGTTTCTCATTTATTTTTTAAATTTCTTGACATTAGGTTTGTTAATATGACCCTGATTATGCTCAAAAGCAAGGGTAGGGGAAAACCTTTATTTCTACACATCCATTACCTGTTCCAACATTATTCTGGGTGAAAAAAATGCATCATGGTTCCTTAACCATGGGGGTTTGAAAAGGAACAAATTTTGGTTCAATGTGTTGGACAACTGAGAGGGGGGGTGAATCAGTTGTTACCGTGCTTAAAAAATAATGCTTCTTTTAAAATATTTACAAGGCACTCAATGATGATCAAAATAATGCAGAGAGATAAACAAAGGCACATTCAGCATCAGTCACACACATGTGATACACAAAGACAGATATTTCCTGAGGAAACCCATAAAGGGTAAAAAACTCTTTTTCTTTATATGATAAGTAATAGTTACATTCTTTACATTATCATACATATGAGCACCAACTCATAATGAGGCTACAACCTCTGTTTTGTAAGCTGCAACTTGCTGAGAGCACCAACTCTCTGTTTTCTCTAGCACCTACTAGAAGGAAGCACCAACTCCCTGGTTTCTCTAGCACCAACTAGAAGGAAGCACCAACTCCCTGGTTTCTCTAGCACCAACTAGAAGGAAGCACCAACTCCCTGAGTGTTTCTAGCACCAACTGGATGGAAGCTCCAACTTCCAATCATACAGGAACCAACCTGTATAACAGAGAACAAGAGTTCTCCCTTGCACCACCCTGCCACCCTGGTTTCTCTGGATGCAACCAGATGGAAGCTACAACTCCCTGTGTTCAAGCACCCACTTGAAATTCTGAGGACAACAGTCCTCCCTAGMACTTCYCAACCTCCCTAGAATATAAATATTTTCTACTGAACCTTATTATAGTGATATAATGTTCAATAATGGCTTACCGAACTCATCACTATTCTGCTGCATTTCGTAGCTCTGTCTGCCTCATTGCCTTTCTGCACACATGACTTGCGCTATCTGTTCTTCTACTTTTTATGCTCTGTGCTTCATATCCATTCAATGCATAGTTCCTCTTCTGTGCAATTCAGCTGCTGCACTCTTCTCCTTCTTCACACATGAATCACCTTCACCAACAACAACCACAACAATCTCCAACAACAACAACCCTCCTTCTCTTCTCTCTACCGTGTATCTATATCTTCTATGCATCTTGTGCATCCAATATTCGTCATTCCTCTGCATGCTCATACCACACCAATCTCCTCCACCTCTCGAGTGCTCTGCCTGATCATCATCGTGACTCTTCAGCTTCTCTGGTGGTTCACCCCATGTGTCTATCATCATTGGGTGTTAAGCCGAGATTCCTTTTTCTCTCTGGCAGTTGAGACTCTTCATCTTCTCTGTTACAGTCGAGCTCATCCTTTATGTTTTAGTTACGAGCTCAAACCCTTATCCAGCTGTCAATTTCCTCCACGGATTGTCTACATTCCACTGGCAGATCCCATGTGACTCTTCAGCTCCTCTGGAAATCACATCGAAGTCTCTTCGCATCCTCTGGTAGAAACCATCAATGGTTTCTAGTAGTTTCACTGTGTCGTGCAACAATAGCCCTCCGATCTTGTTCAAATTCATCTGCACCATTGGATTGAATCCAATTAATCTTTCCTTTAAATCAGATTTCAGCATTTCGACATTCCTATGCCCAAGTGTCTTGACACTTCATGTCGCGATATCTGAAGCTCCGATATAGAACTTTTCTGCACTAGCTCCTTCCCAATATGACTATGGTCATAACCAAGCGCCTATGCAAAAAGCACTTTTCGCGAATTCGCGTTTCATGGATCTGGAGATGATGCATCTCGACTTTCCAAGTCGCGATCTCTGAAACCCCGAAATGGAGCTTATCTGGACTGACTCCTTCCCTTCTCGTGACCATGTGCTGTGACCATAGCCTTATGCATAAGGTTCTTTCGCGATTTCACATTTCGTGAGTCTGGAGATGAGACATCTCGACTCTCCAAGTCGCGATCCCCGATACCCGAAATGGCATGGGATCAATGGTCCTGATCAGAGCTTCATTCAACGGCTGCGATTGAATCGCAATTTCGCATATCGCGAAATCGACATTCTTGTTGCATTGTTTACTTGCCTCTCCATGTTGCAATCCCTGAAACTCCGATATGGAGTTAGATCAACGGTCCATATCTGAGCTTGATCTGACGGCTCAGATTACATCTCGATTTCGCATATCGCGATATCGGGATTCCTGATGTTAATAATCTTTGACATGTTCAACTCACGATCCTCCAAACTTCGACATGGACTGGAATCAACGGTCCAAATTCAACCTCGATCTGTCGACTCAGATTAAGTCACGATTTCGCATATCGCGATTACGCCCGCTTCTCCTTGTTATACTCTAAAAGGTGTGTAGGTTATCCTTGATCCAACGATGGTCGGGTCCTGCGCTTGGATCTAACGTCTGATATCTGTCCTCCTGTTCAACGCTCTTCTTGTCTATATCCTGATCTGACGACCTTCATTCTATCAAGAATTTTGGATGGGATCCAACGATCAGAAATACTTCACAAACTTTACGGGACTTCATCATTCCTCATCAACGTTGCGTTTCCTTCAATCATTCGATATTCCTGGACTTATCTTCTATTTGCTTGTTGATCATCGCTGTTGTACTCAAGCCATCATTACTTTTGTACTTTCCATCAATGACAAGCTTATGCTGCCTGTAAAACATACCAAACATCCTCTGCACTATCTCTTCTGATCTTATTGAGGTTTCTCTGCAGCGTCTTCCCAAAATACTTCTGGTGCTCGTCTATTACATTCTTCATTGTTGTACTTTCCATCAATGACAACCTGTTAAACATTTCCAACACCAAGCTAAGTTTTATAACACAAAAAATTATAACACCAAGTTAATTTTTATAACACAAAAAATTATAACACCAAGATAAGTTTTATGTTTAATTCATGCTTATAGTCATGAATTAAAAATAAAACAAACGAAAATGAAAACAATAAAAATAAGGTAGGATTCAAACCAAGAATCATTTTCAAACTTAGAAGGATGTCTACAGATTCAAGGTAATGGCAGCTAAAAAAAAGTGTAATCTCTTTCGATTCTATCAAATATCAAGAAATCATATTTGGCTGCCAACACCCTGCCTCTAGCTTGGGTGAGACTTCATATTCTTCGCAGGTGTTGCCGAAAGGGCCTATAGTTAGAGTTTTTTTGGTGTGTTGTTGAAGCATTGAACCTCAGGTCTTCCCCTGTGCCAATAGTGGGTGGCCACCGATATCCACTTGGATCAATCCTCCCTCCTTAGGAAGTAATGGTCTCCATTGTGTTGATTTCTTGTCGGAGGATGGGAAGCGTTTGTTGAATCTGAATCTTGGTTAGTTGCTTTCCTTATTGGAGACATCGCGCTTCTTGGTTTGTGGAAGGCTGTCAAGAATCTTTTGTTGGCAGGGTTGAATCTATTCAACCAGTTGAGCTACCTGAGATGACTGTGTAGAAGGAATTTTTGTGCTTTGTTGCAGTCTTTTTGGCCCACTTCTGTTGGATAGAAGGTGCTTGGACTGAGGCTACAGTGGTTGCAGTGTTCTTTTGTTCACCTTTTGAACAGACTATGAAGAAGATGAATTTTGTAGTATGAGATACTACCTTGTGGTACTCTTTAGTTGGGACAATAGTCAAAACTACCTATAGTATTATGTAGAGATGACCCCCCAGAGAAACAATGACACTGTGGGGTCGAAACTCATAAACAACATGGTGTTTCCACATATATAGTTGGCCCAAGAGAAAATCACATAAATCCAGTGGGGAAACATAACATAATCCCTCATCCTTGAAGGGATGGAAGTTGTATGACAATCGAGACTGTTGGCTGACACAAAGATCTCATCCCTGGCGAAGCTACCTAATGTTGTATGGCTACAGGTGTGGTGTTGTCGACAATCCTAATTGTTTGATGACCTCTGTTGAGACAAGGTTCTTCTAGCTTCTACTATCAACAATAAAATGTAGTAGGGTCCCCTTCACCCACATCTGTGAATGAAAAAGGCACTCACACTCTTCAGGATCTATTGGTTCTTCTAGTTGAATTGTTGTGGTTGCGATAATAGCAGTGGGGTCTACGTCGATGATCTATCTTCTATGAGTATTTTACGAATCAGATTCTTAACTAGGGTTTGGCTCCTTGTCTTTTACGTCAACCACTAATGAATGTTTTGATCGACATTCATCAGTGTTGTGCAAGGGGATTTTATGGAAATCACACCATTTTCCAGTGTCCTTTTTCATCTTCCGATGACCCTTCTTTTCCTGTGTCTTAGACTGGTTTTTAGGAACTTGTTTTTTAGGGCCATCTTTATCATACTTTGGTTGTTGTGGATTTGAAAACCTGTACTCCCATTTTTTCTAGTTCTTAAACTTCTGCTCGATTTTAACAACATATCGATGAGCAAAACTGAGTGATGAGATGTCTATAAAATCCATTTCAATTTGGATGTATCTGTGTAGAGCCCTGTGTTATTTTAGAACCAAATGTCATTTATAGTCCTTCATACCTATCTTGGTGCGCAAGGTATGGAAGGTATTGATGAACTCTGGAACTGCTTGGCCCCTCTCTTGCTACAGTGTGGTCCATCTCTTGTATTGGTCCTCATAGTTTCCAATAGGGTAATATTGTTCCTTTATTGCATCCACAAAAACATCCCAAGTGGGCTTGACCCCATATTTTCCATACTCTGTGGAAATTTTCTCCCAGTAAGTTTCCCACCAATGTTTCACATGGGGGAGAGCGTTAAGGAGTGCGAAGGTGATCTTTTCCCTATCAGAAAAATGGTGAACAAATAAATAACCTTCTAGCATATTTAACCATTTGTCTAGGGCATCCGCATATATCTGACCTTCAAATATGGGAATATCAAAATTAACATGTACCTTGAAAGGCGAGGTGCCTCCAAAGTGGCCTCTTGATGAAGACGTGCCTATTTTTATCGACAGGAGTTGAAGGATGTGGAAAAAATTATCCATAATTTCGTCCCTTTGTCATGTGAGAGCTTGCTCAAGCAACATATTAATAGAATCTTTTTCTCCGTCATTTTTCTTTGCTTCTGCCATGGAGGACTTCTTGGGCATACAAGAGTGATTTTCCTCAAGAGATACAATCTTGAGACCCAACTTGCTATAATTGGACCTCGTCAAGGACATGCACTGAAAATGATCAAGAGTAGCCTGCTCTGATACCACTGATCCAAATTATTTTTGGCACGAAATGACAACAGAGATATAATAAAGAAATGTAGAGAGATATCACGGATATGAAATAATATAACATAAGTGTATCATATATGCAAACATAAACATAGATATACAGTAATACACGATTTCTATTAATGAAAGAAATGTACAGAGACTGTAAAAATACAGAGCGAAAGACTCCCTAGAATGGTGGCAGCTTATCTCTGAGAAGAGATGTGACGGATAATATCATTCACAAGATGATGATTGTTACAATGCAGCTCCAAATTCCTTTTTAACATAAGTAAAACCCAAAACCCTAACCCCGGAAGATGAAAATCCAAAATGTTTCTGGGCCTCGATGGGGGTAGTTGATACGTCAACTTCTCGGGGGCGTAACATTTTCATACGATCTCTGTTTGGGGCGCTCAATACACTGCTAGAAAGGTATAAATGAGAAGAACAATTTTATATTGGACCAATTCAATGCCTATAATAGTCACTTGGGTCCCAAATCCCCCAAAAATGTTGTTTAGGGCCTCAAAATGGCCCCGGAAGTTTGGATCCCGAAAAACTGCCAAGATGAAAAACTATTTTTCGAGCTCGTGGAATAGGTGGGTGGCCACAGATATCCACCTGGATCACCATGCCTCACACTCCCACACCCACTCCCTCTCTATAACCCACATATTCCACTTTATCCCTCTCTCTCTCTCTCCCCCCCACCCCTCTCTGTCCCCTTATACCCCTTTGTCCCTACCTCCCCTACTACCTCTCCTCTCTCTTCCATCTCTCTCCCACCCTATCTCTCTCCCCTCATTGTCAGTATCTCTCAACTATCTACCCCTCTTTCTCTTTCCATACCCCTCTCTATCTCCCTATATTTTCCCTCTTTCTTCTCACTATATCTCTACCCTCCTTTCTTTGTCTCCCTCTCTCCCCCTCCCTTCCTCTCACTCTCCCTCTCTCTACTCCCTATCCCTCTCTCTACTCCCTATCCCTCTCTCTCCATTTCATACTCTCTCTCTACCCCCTATTTGTCTTGGTATCTCCCCCCCTGCCCTCTCTCTCTCTCTCTCTCTCTCTCTCTCCTCCTCCCTCCCACTATATCTCCTCTCTCTTCCTCTCTTACATATACCCCCCACTCCTACATTTATTCCTCTCTCTACCCCCCTCTATTTCTCCCTCTCTCTCCCTCTCACACTCTCACACACACTCTCTATACCCCACTCTA
>ML783346.1:425556-443827 GCA_009831015.1 Picea engelmannii | reverse complement strand
CAGGCGTTCAAACGTGGGCTGTAGAAGGTTAGGGCGCGGGTTACACGCGTGCAGGCCTTCTGCAGGCCGCATGTACCTCTGTGTGTCCCGAGAATCAATGTCAAGCAACAGTAAAGGAAAAACTGGTATTGATAACCAGGTTCCCTGCTAGCGTTGACCTTACAGAAAACAAATAAACAAAGAAACTAAAACTCTACTTCTTTGAACTACCCAAAAACCTTCAATGAAATTCGGAAACCCTAAGAGTAAATATCCCCAGTGGAGTCGCCAATTCTGTTGTGGGGAAATTCTACCCTACGGACTAACAAGCTAGGGCTTAAACTTGCATGCAGATCATGACCCTTAAGAAATTACTTTTAACCTTCTACCCCAAACCTAAAACCCTTTTTCGCATGCAAACATAGAAAGAACCAACTAACATTTTTATCGACGGTTGGTGTAGATCCTCCGTTGCGCTTTATCCCCTTGCTTCGGCTGCTCCTTCCAAAAAGCGATCCTGCAATCAAGACAAAAATATGCATGCATGCTATTGTTCTACTAGAGGGTTAGAGATTAAACATGAATAAAAAACAACATATGAGATTCTTGCATTTGGGACGGAAAAAGTATCTTTTTATTAATCTCAAGATGAATCAACTTACAATGATTATAGAGACCGATCACCGTTCCTTGATCCTGATCCTGGGCTCCTCCTCTTCTTTGTCCTCCAACTGCTTTGCTTGAATTCTCCTAAAGCTTGAGGAACGGCTAAAGGGTTGGGACAAAATGGATTCGACAATTGGGCAGAGTTTCTTTGCTATGATTTTCCTTCTCCAAATAGTACCCTTACCCCTTCTTTTATAGGCTAGAAGGAGATAGGGTTTTGGACAAACTCTCGGCCATGCATGGTCGGGAGTTCCGGTTAACTGACCCAAATCTTTTTTTCCCATCGGTAACTTTTCGTTTTTTGTGATTCTGAAGGCAAACGCGGGTTGTCGTGGGCCTGCTAGCATTTGCCCGCGTGCTGTAGTGGGCCTGCTAGAGTTTGCTTTTTAAAAATGGAGTTTTTAGAAGAGTTATTCAGTAGTTTTTTGGCAAAGAAGGGATATGAGTTGGCCTGATGCCAGGTAAGCATGTTTGGTGCAATTTAGGGTTATAACTAAGCATGTGTGGTGCAATTTAGGGTTATAAAAACTACTCTAGTGATAACTAGACCTTCAACAAAGATAGTGGCTAAGAGCATGCTTAACATTAGAAAAAGGTGTTTATGAAAGGTTTCATATTAAGATTTGGGAGTCAACATGGGATGCTTGTAATATCCTCATATAATATAGTGCATGATAGACTGCTTGAAAACACTAACTTTCCTCACATATAGATGTTAAGAGAGACACTAATAATTTACATGTTATATCATTAATTAGCTTATACCGCTATATAAGGTTTTCATGATAGGAGGGATTAATGAACGTTAAAGAAAGTAATTACCATGTACACCAC
Organism: Picea engelmannii; assembly: GCA_009831015.1. Classification (NCBI taxonomy): domain Eukaryota; kingdom Viridiplantae; phylum Streptophyta; class Pinopsida; order Pinales; family Pinaceae; genus Picea; species Picea engelmannii. The sequence goes on along the minus strand of ML783346.1, from coordinate 442,348 downwards.
ATCCCAAGCATCTCTACCAATGCAAGAAAGTTAGTAGGATACCTAGATAAAATTATCAAACTTTTATTGTCACTTTGCCTTTAGTGAGTAACACTTGTTTACAAGCAAGTATAAATAAAAATTACGCATAATCCTACATTGCATATATAAGTTTAGGTAGAACCTAGGATTCCCTAACCTTTTATAATAAACATTATGTTGTGATGTAGAATCAATTAGTCACTATGGTGAGGACACGGGGAAATAAGGGTTGGGGAACATCACCACAAGGACCATCGATGTTGGTGCTACCACCACCATCACATGAGTTAGATCTAATATTGCTCTCTTTGGAGTCTATAAATGAGACGCTAAATAGATGTCAGGATGTAGATGGTGGAAGTAGAAAGAGTCAAATTTAATATAAAGATAAACATAGTATATTGAATATAAAGTTAGTTAAGTAATGAAATAAGTGGAATAACAATGGAGAATTGGGATGTAGAAGAAATAAAACATCTACGTGGTAAAATGAAAATTATGTTACATCATCAAGGTATTAACATATAGTAATGAGAGAAGAAATATAGAAATGATTATAAAACTAGAAATAAATTAATATGAAAATAAGAATAAAAGAAAATAAATAAAGTATTAAGAGTATGAAAAAAGAAAAAAAAGAAAATGAAAAAGAAGAAGAGTAAAATAATATAATTAGATGAGTAATAATAATTAATTAAGAGGATGGCGAATGATGCAAGAACATTTCCAGAAAAGCAAGCACAAAAGAGGAAGGACAAATGGATATGCACCAACACACATTTTGAGAACGTTTTGAATTTTAAAAGATAAAACATTAATGTAATATCTCGAAAAGATATGTTTGTTTTTATGGTTTGGAGATTGTAACGCAAATCATGAGTGGTTGCTCTCATCTGTTTGTTGGAGGCATTTATTGTAATAAATGTAAAGTAGATGTAGGATTTAATTCGATTAGTTTTCTTAGAGAAGTAGGAGGGAAAACTCTAGAAATCTCCCTTGTAGGTATTGTATTGTATTCATATTATTCTCCTGAAGAGTAGAAGCCTAGAAGCAAGAAGAATAGGAGAGAAGAACAAAGATTGTAGAAGATTGTATAAGCAAATAGTTGTTTCTATTGAACCCATGTACATATGCACTTCGATTAATATAAGAAATCTTTGATCCAAACTCATGGTGTTATGAATTATGTTTACATCTATTGAATGGTATGTTTACAATTCTCTTATATGATTTGTTATGCATTTGCTTCAATGTTGTGTGTATGCATGATTTAATGTTGAATGTATGAATTTTGTGAGAGGGAGAGTATGAGTTTCAATAGTTTCTTGTCATGAGAATTCCTGGAAGGAGTGCAGCAAGGGTCCGCAAGGAGTGCATTGACAATTTTTGAGTCTTACCTCAGAAAAGCTCAGGAGAGATACCATTGTTCTCACACCAGCAAGAGTGCAAGTATAGTACAGAGTCGTGCAAGGTGTGTGTAAGAGAGTTGAAGTCTTAAAATTTTCCAACCAAGTGAGTGGGTGAAGATTTACTATTGCAAGGAGTGTCTAGAACTTGAGGGTTTAGATAATCAGAGATTAATGTGAATTCCGCAAGGAGTGCGTGCAAGAATCCCTTGGAATCCTTGATTTTGCATCAAGAATCAATCTCAAGAGGGATAGAGACTTAGAAGCATTCGAAGGGAAGATGAGGTTTGAAGTCACCTCATAGAAATAAAGTTAATAAGGAGGCACCAAGTTATTTGGTCAAGAGGATTGAGAACTCGAACGAACGGTTGAAATTCTCAGATGGAGAACTACCGATTCGCCGTGGACTATTAGATCTAGTGGATCAACAGAGAAGTTAAGGCTGAGTGTCTATCAACACTCATAAGCTCATGAGGAATAGTCATCGCTAGATCTGGATCAACGAGAGTCGTTGATCTTGCGATTCTTGATTTTTTCACTTTGGGAGTTGGAGTGTGGAGAAGGTCGTGACTTGGAGGTCTTGAGTTACGAAATCCCGATACACGAAATTCCAATACAATATGGACCTTCAGATCATGGGAAGCTTAGGGCCATTGATCTGAGGAGAAGAAGTCATGAGTTCAGACTTCAAGAAAGCGAGAAGAGGTTTCATCGTGAACTCATGAGTCGTGAAATCCCGATGTGCTCAAAGGTGGACCCCAGGACATGACTGAGGTCATATGGTTGAAGCATAAGGGAGGATATAATTAAAGATCCATTATCCCATTTAGGGGGTTTTGGATACAAATGAGTCAAAGGACCTCAACAACAGAAATCGTGAAGTCGCGAAACCTGAAATGCCTTTTCGGGTAAAGGTTGTGGTCACGATAGTTGGTCACGTGGAGTGGAGGTTTACACCTTGTGTTTGTTCTCATAGGCATAAACCCTATAAGGACCTATGGTTACATGTGTGAAGGATCCTGTGGGAACTAAAGAGCCATTCCGGCTCAAGTGAATAGAATGATCCAAGACTAGGAGGTCATGCAAAGCCTGTTGAGGTAGGGGTGTTGCGTCAGAGAAGAAGAGGGTACATATGTACAGGGTAAGTATAGAGGATATGGATATGTTAATATGATAGAGGTATGAGTTGAGATAGGAGAAATAAATGGTGATACTAGAGATTTGAATTGAGGAGCCTAAGGGATACCATAAAGGGAACATGAGTTCGGAATAATAATTGAAAGGATGATATAATATGTTTTATTACATTGTGGTTGAGGTATGGTATTTGAACTAATTGATATTAGTTGACAATATGTTGACCCAACTCGTGCTCGGTTATGCCTTAGTTGTTAAATAAAATTGGGTTGGTTATTAGGGAATGTTGGTAGTGGGTGTAAGAGACTAAAAGAATTACTATCTACAACCACCTTTTGTGAAGATGACCTTATGGTTGGATCAAAATTGCAAGAATAAATTCATACTCGATGTTCATGTAACATTTACAATGTTCAATTAAAGGGAAATATAACTTACTTAAAGGAAACCAATTTACAAGTCAAATGATAAACGATAATAATGTTCATCCCACAACTAAACGTCTTCCACGGTAAGATGAAGGAACTTGATGAATGCTAGTAATGTATCAAGGCCAAAATTGGTTAGTAGCATGTAGGTATAAAGGATATAAATTTGAGATGTATGAAGAGAAATTGTGAGGAAAGAAATCCTTATAGTCAAGTAGTGATAGAGTTTAGAATGGACCCTAGGAGGAAACATGCTTTTGGATTATGATGCTAACTAAAGCAAGGTAGACATTATACTTGCACATGTATGCATGTTTGCAATAGTGAATTGTTGATAGAAAACATGATTAGTTTTTACTATGATCAAAATGATCATATGATAAAAATTTAACTTGATCGATATCTAATTTGTATGACTTGAGAGGAAACTGAGATTGAGGACTATGAACAAACTATGAAGTGATGATATCACATGACAATCATTTAGTAGTACCTTAGTTAATGTTCCTAAGAATGTGGAAATTTTGTTATGGTGTATTATTGTGTCACTTGTGTTAGAGTGATAATCAAGTAAGTGATAATCAATTATAAATATTATCAAGATATTCCAGGTGGAATTGTATGATTGGCTTAATGAAATTTGTATCGAACTCAATATAAGATTCACTTAACTAAAGAACCAATAATGAAATAAAATTCTAATTGGTTGTCAAACTAGTATACTATACTTTAAATATGGAACATAGGAAGAGTAAATATATAAGGGAAGTGTGTATTCTCATTAATTTAATTATGAGTGGTAATAAAATAGAGTCAGGACATAGTAAGGTTCCTTCTAAATAGGGTTAGTCATAATCAATGTATTAATAGATTCAACATGTTTTAATCAAGTGAAGGTCCAATAGGACCAGTATAACACAAGGTTTGTTATCATAGGAGACACATATAAGTTGTGTCATGAATGTTTTCCTCATATTAAGAATAACCATAACTTTGAGATGATTTTTCTTGAAGGGTGGGTGTATGTAATGCCCCATATTATCACCTTATGTAGATATAATTTTGATTTTTCTCATCTTAGTAATTCATTGCTTAGTAACTATTTGGACTCAATACTGTTGATATAGACATGTGAGAAGTGTACAACTGGACCTATTTATCTATTATGTAATATTATTTTTATTTTTATGTTCATGATGATGATCATTATGTGATTTGGTTAAACATGCAAATTTAAATGTGAAATTTTAGTACAATGGATACTAGTTCAAAATTATGTTGTGGATGTATAATAGAAGTGAAGAATGTTGTAAATAAGCATACATTTCCTAATTGAATGTCAATAAGAACATATATGATCAAATGAAATTTGTGATGTATCTGCACATATATGAGTATTGGTGAACTAATCTACAGGTCAACAAGCTATGTACTAACTAAATGATTGTAGCTATGAGGTAACTTGAATGTCGTAGACATAAAAGAGATAGCGTATGCTATAAGTTGTACTCATGATTTAATCTATGATTTCAAATATTTCTATGATATGTGGTAAGTGTGGTTTTGACAGGATTCACAACTTGCCCAGAGTGGTTGTTTGATGACTTGAATCTAAAAATAGTAGTTGGACAATACGGCTTGATGTAGGGTGTTGACCCTAGTTATATAAGGAGGGGTGGAGGTATTTCCCACCGTTTTTCCTCCGAAACCTAGAGTCAAGGGAGGGATGTGTGAAGTCACGCTCCCCTAGGCATGTGATGGTGACTTCTAGTTTCCTATTAGGGATGCTTGGTCAATATGTATGCCACTTCTGCTTACAGGTTCTATCTGGATTTAGGTCAATATAGTTGATGCTCTGACTTAGTCCAACATAGGAAATGATAAGATGGAATATCCAAGTAGGTTAGGAAAGAAAGGATGCTTCGTTGTTAGTTGAGAATACTTATTGGGGATTAGAGATGCCGCTATTGTTTACTCACTTGGTTCCTACCATGTTTAAAACCTTCTTTTGATTTCCTATCCATATTTTAAATGTGATAATGATTTATTGATGAATTGCTGTAATTTTATTCGTTAAGATTATTAAATGATGCATTACTTGATCTGTTGTCCTACATGTCTCGGTGTGATCATATAGGAACTATGCAATAGAGAAAATGGTTGTTTATCATTAGTACATGCATGAGATATGTCTCCTCTAGCTACGCACACATACCCTACACATGTACACTAGTACAATTAATTAATGTATTAATTATTAAAGTAGATTATCAATTATTTAAATGAATGTTTATTGATTATGTAAATTATATTGTATACAAAATAAACAAGCATTAAATACCTTCTTTGACTTTGATTGATGGTTGATATGATGAATTAAATGAGCATGGTGGGTTGTCATGTACATTTTGGGGAAAATTGTCAAATTGCGTTTGTTAGCTAGCATGAGAAGAAAGACTTTGCATTTTATTTATTGTTTTTAAATGCAAGTCATTTATATTTTAGTTTTATTTTAATCTTTTCCCAAAAATCTAGATAATGGAGGTTGATGGATAATAATGAGGATGGTTGAGGAGACTTGGGGAACGGTGTATGGAAACTTGATAAATAGGGAGGAGAAGTGGTGGGGAAGGGGGAATTAGGAGGTTTGAGCATGATTCAAGGTTGTGAAATGATTGGAAGATATAATTCTTGTGATAGTCTTCTTAGAACATATGTGTTTTGTTGTTCTTGGAGTCACAGGAACAGAGGGCCAAGAAACCAAAATATTTCTTGGATCTAGGAAGATGGTTGGGCTCTAAGTTGGATGGGAGGATTCCATTGTTTCCCTATGGGAAAGTGGGAAAATAAAATGGGAAAATAATTCTTGGAAGCATTCTCCTAATACTAGAAGAACTACATTGCAACTGATGAACTTCAACAAACCATGGAGGAGGTATTTTTCAGTGGTATTTTGTTATACTTTTATTTTAAGTTTTAAATATTAGAGTTAACATATTACTGAATTCATCATATTATTAACAATTATCATTGAGAAAATCTAAAAGGGTTGTGGAAATGATAATCAATGAAATTATGTTAAAAAAAAGTTTTTATTGCATATGTGTTTAATGAGTGATTAATTGTCTAGCATCATGGATGGGTGATACACTCTTTCTCTCCTTCATATACCACTTCTCTCCCACCTCTCTCTCTCTTTCTCCTCGTTGTTAGTATCACTCTAACTCTCTCTCTGCCCCTCTTTCTCTCTCCCTCTCCCCTTGTATCTCCATATCAATATCGATCTTTCTTATACTCTTATTGTCTCTCTCCCTCCTCTCTCTCTAACCCATCCCTCTCTCTCTCTCTCTCTTTTGAATCTAACCCTACTCTCAATCACTATATCCCCCTCCCTCTCTCTTCCCCACTCTACCCCCCTTTCTCTCTTTTCCTCTATCTACCCCCTTTCCTTCTCCCTCCCCCCCTTCCTCTCACTATTTCTCTCTCCCTACCCCCTCTCTTTGTCTCCCTCTCTCTCACTATCACATACTCTATTTTTCTTCCTCTCTCCCCCTCTCACACTCACACACACTCTCTCTACCCCCATCCTCCCTCTCTCTCTTCCCCTCCCTCTGACTATATATTTTCTCTCTCTCCCCCTCCCTCCCACTATCTCTTCTCTATCTCTCATACATCTACCCCCATCTCCCCCTAGCTTTGTATCCCTCTCCCTCTCTCTTCCCATTTCTCTCTTTACCTCTCTCTACATCCTTCCCTCTCTCTCCCCCACTTCCTCTATGTCTTTCTCTACCCTCTCTCTTTGTATCCCTCTCACTCCCTCTCACACGCTCAAGAACTCCATATCTACCCCCTCTCTTTCTTTCTCTCTCCCCCACTCACACCCTCACACACTCTCTCTCTACCCCTCTTGTCCCTCCCTCTCTCTCCCCTTCCCTCCCACTATCTCTCCTTTCTTTCTCTCCTACATCTACCACCTCTCTCTCTCTCTCTCTTATTGTTAGTCCCACTTTCACTCTCTCTCTTCCTCTCCCCCCCCCTCTTTCTCTCTACCCCTCATTCTACCTCCCTCTCTCTCTCCATATCACCCTCGACCTCTCTTATACTCTTATTGTCTCTCTATTTCCATCCCCTTATATCCATCCTCCCTCTCTCTCTCGACCTCTCTTATTCTCTTTTTGTCTCTCTCCCTTCCTTCGCTTATATCCCTCTCCCCCATAACTCTATTGAATCTAACCCTCCCTCTCTCAACCACTATATACCCCTCCCTCTCTCTCCCCCCCTTTCTCACTTTTCCTCTATCTACCCCCATTCCCTCTCTCTCCCCCTTGCTCCCACTCTCTCTCTTTACCCCTCCTTTCTATCTCCCTCTCCCTCACTCGCACACTCTCTCTTTTTCTTCCTTTCTCCCCCCTCACACTCTATATCTATCCCCACTCCTCCCTCTCTATCCCCCTCCCTTCCAATATATCTCCTCTCTCTCTCTCCTACATATATTGTTATTCTACAAATCAGTAAGTGTGGACACAAACTAATCTCCCTAGTTTCACCCCAAAACTAGAACAAAACAAGACAAAATATAAAACTCCCCCTAATTTTTAATCATCAAGCATACTAACTAACAAGAGATAAATGACATACCTTTTAAATGTTGTTTGTCCTCACTAGTTTCATCCTCACTCCATTTCAAGGATTATGGGATGATGAACTTGTAAAAATACACAAGCCAATGAAGTGAAGGAAAAAATGTATACTCAACAAAACCTATGTATGTGATCAAGGAGTCATACTATAAAATAAGACCAATTTTATGGGAAAGAAATATATCACTGTTTTAAAGATCCCTTGATGTTGTAAATCCCCTTCCAAAAATTCCTTTCTTCCCATACACTTCTTCTCCATGGATTCTAAGATCAACAATCTATCTTGACAAAGGAAATCTCAAAGCCAACATACAAGCTCCAAAAACTCCAAGCTACAAAACTCATGAAATTTCCAACTCAGCAGTAGCCAACTAGCTTTTCCCATGAGAACTCTTCTCCTTTTATAATATGAAAAGAATAGGGTGATGAGGTTAGGATGATCCCATGATATCAAGGATGAAAATCAGATACAAATTGATCAGAGGCCACCTCACCCTCGAAGCTTCTATTCTAGAAATTTCAAGAAATTCCTTTTTTTCCTTCGTACGAAAATCGTCGCACCCTTAACACTAAGAAAACCATGACAACATCGTAGGACACTATGGTTCAACATGTGGAGATCCTATATCGCCACACCCTTAAAACTAAGAAAGGTGTGGAAATCCCTTTTTCTAAGGTTTTTGACAAAGGAAAAGTATAATTCCATCTCTTTGGAAAAAGTATCTTCATTCTTCTTCAAGGATTAAGGCCATTGATCCTTCTAACGACAAAGGATAAGTTTACATCATTAATGGTCATAGGGGTGAAGAAAATAATGTGTAACATCTACCCCTCTCCCCCCCTCACTTTGTATCCCCCTCCTTCTCTCCCCCCCACTCTCCCCATGTTTCTCTCTTTACCTCTCTCTACCCTCCTTCCTCTCACACTCTCTCTCTCTACCCCCCATTTGTTTTCCCTCTCCCTCCCTCTCTACCCTCCTCCCTATATTTTTATTTTCCCCTCTCTCTCACTCTCTCTATCCCCCTCCTCCCTCTCTCTCCCCCTCCCTCCCACTATCTCCTCTCTCTCTCCCCTACATATATTTTCTCTCTCCCTCTCTCCCTCTCTCCCCCTCTCAAACACTCCCTCTCTAACCCCCCTCACTCTCTCTCCCACACTATCCCCCCTTTCTCTCTTTACCTCTCTCTACACCATTCCCTCTCTCTCCCCATTGACTATCACTCTCTCTTTCTACCCCCCCTCTTTGCATCTTTCTCCCTCCCTCTCAAACTATTTGTCTACCCCGCTCCTCCCTCTCTCTCTCCCCATCCCTCCCACTATCTCTCCTCTCTCTCTCCCTCTCATACTTCTACCATTTATCTGCCACCTCTCTCTCTTCCCTCTCCTTTTTCTCTCGCTCTTGCATATAACCATCCCTCTCTCACTCACTGTATCTCCCTACCTCTCTCTCCCTCTTTCTCCCCCCTTTCTCTATTTTCCTCTATATACCCTGATGTAGGAGCATCACTCGACCTCAACACACACTAACTATTCAACACATTGGTGCACATTCAAGGAGGGGAGAAGCTCCAACCCTCTCATTTTTCTCTCGAATTTTAAATTTTAAATGTAATCAATGCAAGCAAATGTTGTAAGGATTGAAAAGAGCTAGTGATTCCTTTGTATAGGCTATAGATAAGGTCTCCTTAAATGGCTGACGGTAGGAGGGATCTAGATTTAATTCAGACTAGATTTTCCACTCATTGTAATCTACCTCAGTGGATAGGATTTTTGATGTTGATTAGACACCACTAGAGTAGTTGGAGCGAAATACTCGATGAGTCTCCTATCGTATAAATCTTTGTAACATATTCCCCCAAAAAGGTGGTTGTTGTTGTTTTTGTTGTTGGTAGAGGTTGCCGAGAGTTGTAGAGAGGAGAGAGCCAAGACTCAGTTGTAGTACGATATCATACATTGTAATTGACATTCTGATATTAATACAAAAGAACACATTTCACTGTTTACAAATTAATGTATGGTGGATGTTTGTTTATGAATTTCATTTGTGGTTGTATGAATTTATGTTGTAGGTGGATGTGTTAGTTTTCATATGCAGGTTAAGGATATAAATTCTCTATCTATTAGTTTTGTTAAATTGTTCTGTGTTCTTTAGGTTGTGCAAGGAGTGCACAACAAGGTATTGGAAACATTTTAGCCAGCACAAGGAGTGCACAACAAGGTATTGGAAACATTTTAGCCAGCACAAGGAGTGCGCATTTGAACTCTTTTGAGTTAGAGAAGAATGTTATAGGAGGGAACAACAGAGAAATCACAACTCAAGCAAAACCTCAAGGTTTTTGAATACCTTGGAGGAGAGGTTGTGTAGAGCAGGCACAAAGAGACATGATTACTAAATACCCGGGAGTAAATTCTGTGTAGGAGTAAGAGTAGCCAGAGTTACTGAACACTCTATAGAGCTATTCCTGGAGGGCATTGAGCAGGTGCAAGTGTACACAATATAATTCTCTTTCTAATTTTTGGAAGAGGAGTGTCAGAGGAGGACATTCACAGAGTTACTAAATACTATGGAAAGCTTTGCAAGTGTGCATTGAGTAGAAGTTGCCAAGGGGGAACATATATCCCTTTGAGGAAAAAGGATATAGAGACCTTTGAGGTCTGAACAATTGAAGCTCAAGGTGAATAGAGTTGTTGAACCCTCTGGACGAAGACGTGTGAAAAGGGTGCATTAGATGAACCCTTAGACAAGTGTTGTAGGAATCCATTTGAAGGCTTGATTGAGTGTAAGGAGTGCGCAAGAAATTTAATTCAAAGTTCTAGGAGAAAGGTTTCCAAGAAGGTACACGATCAAGTTAAGGCTCGAAGGAGAGCCAAGTGCAAGTCTACACAGAAAGTGCAAGGAGTGCATAGAAGAGGACTTATTCCAATTCCCAAATCTTAGGAGGAAAAGCATTGTCCAGACCCAGATGTTGGGTTCACAGGTGGAATATGAAATGTTGTAGCCTGGATACTTAGATGTTTTTCCAAATTTTTGGAGGAAGCCAAAGCCTAAGTGGAGGAGCTACAACAACCAACAGATCAACTTCAGGAGGAGATATTTGGACCATCGGGTTAGAGTCCAGACATTGACAGGAGAATGGGGTAGTGAAGTCCTGAAGTCCCAAAGCCAAGCGGGGTTGTCCAGCATCTGGAGGGATAGGTGGCAAGAGACCTGGAAGTCCAAAGAAACCATTCTCTGATCATTTTCAGTTGAGCAGGGTGCAATACTGTCAAAGCTCTGAAGTCCGTAGTAGATCTTGAACATTGATCGTCGAGAGGGATGTGGCAGCATATCTGATAGTTCTTGATAAATAACTTTAAAATATTTGCATGGAGCAAAGGGATATATTCGTGGAGTCACGCAAAGCAAAGTGAATCTAAACCGTTGGATCTAGAAGGACAAGTGGCAGAGGTCCATGTGTTTCGTAGGAAAGGTACTCCAAAAGAAAGATTAGAGAAATGTGGGAGAGACTCCCGAAGGTCGGAGTCTGAAGAAGATCATAGTCATTGGTTGTGGGAGAAAATAGGACCGTAGATTGGGTCTTAGGTAAATTCGCCAATTTGAAGATTGACGAAAAGAGAGAAAGTCACTTGCAAAAGCTCTGAAGTGCAGAGTTGCGAAGAGGACTAGAAACGTGAAGAAAAAGGGGATTGTGTAAAATTATTTGTGGGGATAAAAGGGTCTCGAAGAGCCAATTCAACTAAGATAATTAAATATCCTAGATAGGGATGTCTCAGAATCCACAGGTGGGAAGGGGGGTTGCATCAAAGTGGTATCAGAGTGGAAAGTTTCTTGCAGACAATAGGAAAAGGGAGAGAAGACAGTCTGACTACATCAAGTAGTGTCTGAACTTGATTTCTCCTGTAGAGAACAAGGTGTGAAAAATATGGTAGAAATCCAGGTGGGTTGAAGGTGAATAAAGAAAATATGGCTACTGAAGTCCATAATCGCGATTGTAGAGAAGACCTCCAGCAAAAACGAAAAGCAGAAATTGACAAGCAGCTCAGTGAAATCCGAGCAGAAATGGAGAAGATATAATTCAATATGGAACATGAGAAAAAGGTATGTTGGAGGTACGAATGGGCTCTGAAAAGGAAATCCAAGTGGAATGTTCTGAATTTGTTGGACAAAAGGAAAAAAAAGGTGTTAAAAAGGTGGCTGAGCCATGCTAAAAAACTCAGTGATGAGGGAAAGAGATCAAGCAAAGATCTCGTAGATTTCTAGGTGGGAAATGAGAGGATATCAGTTGATCTCATAAAATGCTAGGAGGGCAGAGGAGAAACCCCAATATTTTAGGTGGGAAAGGTAGAATATATGAGGTCAATTGAGAGTAGTGGGGCAACAACAAAAACAACAAAGAAGAGGAGCATGAGGACAGCTCCAGGGGAAAGTTTGTGATCCAGGGGGATTTCAATAGAAGAGCAGAGGATATCATGAGTAGGAGCTCATGATTTTCCCAACAGTGGAGTATGATGCAGGAGCATCACTCCACCTCAACACGATCTAGCTATTCATCACATTGGTGCACATTAAAGGAGGGGAGAGGCATGAGGCCTCTCATTTTTCCCTTGAATTTTAAATTTTAAATGTAATAAATGAAAGTGAATGCTATAAGGTTTGAGCAGAGCCAAGTCATGCCTTTGTACAGGCTGTAGATAAGGTTTCCTTAAATGGCTTATGGTAGGATGGATCTAGATATGAGTCAGACTATATTTTCCACTCATTGTAATCTTCCTTAGTAGTTAGGAGTTTTGATGGTGATTAGACACCACTAGAGTAGTTGGAGGGAAAGAATTGATGAGTCTCCTCTCGTATAAATATTTGTAACATATGCCCCAAAAAAGGTTGTTGTTGTTGGTAGAGGCTGTCAAGATTTGTAGAGAGGAGAGAGACGAGACTTAGTTGCAGTCCAAGCTCATACATTGCAATTGAAATTCTGATATTAATACAAAAGAATAGATTTCACTGTTTACAAATTCCTACATGGTGGATGTTTATTTATGAATGTCATTTGTGGCTGTATGAATTTATGTTGTAGATAGATGTGTTAGTTTTCGTCTACGGGTTAAGGATATAAATTCTCTATCTGTGAGTTTTGTTAAACTGTTATGGGTTCTTTAGGCTATGCAAGGAGTGCACAACAAAGTATTGGAAACTATGTAGCCAGCGCAAGGAGTGTGCATATGAAATCTTTCGAGTCAAATAAGAAGGTGTCAGGATGGAACACTAGAGAAATCACAACTCAAGCATAACCTCAAGGTTGTTGAATAACTTGGAGGAGAGGTTTTGTAGAGGAGGCACATAGAGACAGGGTTACTGAATACCCGGGAGTAAATTCTGCACAGGAGTAAGCGTAGCCAGAGTTATTGAACACTCTGTAGAGCTCTTCCAGGAGGTCATTGAGAAGGTGCAAGTGTGCAAAAGTGAATTCTCTTTCAAATTATGAGAAGAGGAGTGTCATAGGAGGAAATTCACAGAGTTGCTGAATACTCTGGAAATCTCTACAAGTGTGCATTAAGCATAAGTTTCCAAGGGGGCACATATATCCATTCAAGGAATAAGGAGAAAAATAACTTTGAGGTCCGATAAGTTGAAGATCAAGGTGAATAGATTTGTTGAACACTCTGAAGGAAGACCTGTGAAAAGAGTGCACCGGGACAACCCTTAGACAAGTGTTGCAGGAAGTTGTCTGAAGGCTCAATCGAGTGCAAGGAGTGCAAAAGAACTTTAATTTGAAGTTCTAGGATAAAATTTTCAAAGAAGGTACATCATCAGGTTAAGGCTCAGAGGAGAGTCGAGTGAAAGTCTGCACATAAATTTCAAGGTGTCCGCAGAAGCAGACTTATTCCAAGTCCCAAATATCAGGAGGAAAAGCACTGTCGAGACCCAACAGTCGGGTTCGTAGGAGGAATATCAAAGGCCAAAGCCTTGAAAATTAGATGTTTTTCCCAATTTAGGGAGGAATCCAAAGATTAAGTGGAGGAGTGACAACAACCGACAGATCAGCTACAGGAGGAGAGATCTGGACCATCTGATCAGAGTCCATACATCAATAGGAGAATGGGGTAGTGAAGTCACTAAATCCCGAAGCCAAGCGAGGTCGTCCATCATCCAGAGGGACAGGTGGCAAGAGATCTGGAAGTCCAGAGAAACCATTCTCCAGGAATTTTCAGTTGAGCGGGATGCAAGACTGTCGAAGCTATGAAGCCTGTAGTAGATCCTGCACGTTGATTGTCTAGAGGGTCATGGAAACATATACGAGAGTTCGCAAGAAATAACTTTGGAAGATTTTCATGGAGCAAAGGGCGATCTTTGTGGAGTCACGAAGAGCGAAGTGGATCTAGACTATTGGATCTAGAAGGACACGTGGTGGAGGTCCACGTGTTTCGGAGGAAAGGTACTCTAGAAGAAAGAGGAGAGCAATTTGGGAGAGACTCTCGAAGTCCGAAGTTCGAAGAAAATCACAGTCATTGGCTGTGGGAGAAACGAGGACTGTAGATCGAGTCTCGGGTAAATTCGCTGATTCATAGATCGGGAAAAAGAGAGCAAGTCAGTTGAAAAATATTTGAAGTGTGGAGTTTCGAAGAGGACTAGCCCGAGGTCATATCTCGAGCCATGTGAAGAAAAAGGGGTCTGTGTAAAATTATTTGTGGGGCTAACAGGGTCCTGAAGAGTCGATTCGGCTTAGATAATTGAAGATCCTACATCGAGAGGTCTTAAAATCCCCAGAAGGGAAGGGGGGCTGCATTATACCCCCTTCCCTTTGTCCCCCCCTTCCTCTCACTCTCTCTCTCTCTCTCTAACATGCCTCTCTATCTCCCTCTCCCTCACTCTTACACATTGTATTTTCCTTCCTCTCTCCTCATCTTTCACTCTCTATCTTCCTCTCTCTCTACCTCCCCTCTTTGTCTTCCTCTCTCTTCCTCTGAGACTCTGATACACTCTCTCTTTCTACCCCTGTCTATGTCTTCCTCTCTCTCCCTCTCAGAATATAACACACTCTAGCAAGTTTGGTACATTTCAAGGAAAGAATTAGCCTTGACCTAGACATGGCAAGACCTAGACCTAGACCTAGACATGGAAAGTCATGGAAGGACTTAGAGCTAGACCTATACCATGAACTATACCTATATTATGACCATGAACATGACCAGGACCATGACCTAGACCATGACCTATAGATATAACTAGATAATGACCTAGACCTATACTATGACCATGAGAATAACCATGACCTAGACCATGACCATGACCTAGACCTAGTTTATGAACTATAGCTAGACCTAATGCATGACCTAGACCCCCCCATATCCATATAATCCTAAGAGTAACCTATACCCAATCCTTAACCCCCTCCACACCTGATCCCTAAGTTTCACTATGCCTATACCTCTTATCAAAGACCCCACAACTGTTGTGCCTCCATCTTGGTGCTCTAAACACTACTCTATTCTTTAAAACACTTTCAATATTAATCCCTTAGGTCCTAGTTTCCCCCAAACCCCTATACATATTTATTCATAAATTTATTTGGGCCACAATAAATGTTGTATCCATTGCATTAAGAGAATGCACACGCTCATGTGACTAGAATTAAATGAGGTTGAGTGTGCTTGGTGCACATCCCTTCCAAGTAGAAACACATGTGCGCTTTAGAGTGCAAACATTCTTTCTAGGCAAGGATATGTTCCAAGAACACTCCTCAACCTCATATGTCTGAAAAACATGAACTATCCCATCATCTACACACATAAATAACAACAATAGACATGTTTTTTATTTTTGGAAAGAAAACTTTTGTTTTCTTATGTAATTGGTAGAAACATTTGTGCAATTGTAAGATGATTGTTTGTGAAAGAAAACTTGTGTCTTGTTGTTTAATTGGTCGACATATTTGTTAAATTGGAAGACACTTGTTAATGAAATTCAAATTTGTGTCTTCTTGGGTATTTGGTAGAGAAATATCTTCAATTGAAAGACAATTTTTTGTGGAAATCTTGTTTGTGTATTATTGTGTAATACTAAGACAAAATTGTGTAATTGGAAGACAATTTTCATTGGAAAGGAAACTTGTGTACTCTTGTGTAATTTGTAGAAAATCATATTTAACTAGAAGACACTTGTCAATGGAAATACAACTTGTGTCTTCTTGTGTAATTGGTAGATAAATTTGTGTAAATGGAAGACAATTATAAATGGAAAGAAAACTTGTTGTGGTGTGCTTAGAAGACAATTGTTCTCTTTAAACATGGGGAATCTAAAGAAATGAATTAGAAAGTATTCGAGGAAATAAAAAACCTTTGAAAAGGTCAGTGAACAAAGAGAAAAGGAAAGGTTAGGTATGTCAAAACACGAGATTTTAGCAGAGGGTAATCCAATTTATAGCATAATAGATGCCACCATTGTTTCTCATCCATAAACACAAGCAAAACATAAGATTTTAGTAGATAAAAATCAAATTCAAACTTCTATTGAACCTCCAATCACTATCTCATCAAGACAAGTTGTTGCAGATGACCAGATGATGGAGGATTTGCTTGGAGAGGATTATACAATGGATGAAATTAGAGAGGAAAATGGTGCACATCCTTTTGGTTAAGATGTTCTTGTGGTACAACCTCTTGTTGGGCAGTCAAATGCTCCGGAAAATAGTCATGGACATGTCCACCATCCTCCCAGAATTGATTTTCTAGTAATTGAAGGGACAATAACTTCTATGTTGTTAACTCCATAGCAAGGAAGTCAAGAGCCATAATATGGGTTCATCATCCCTACCTAGATTGAATAGTGTGCAGTGAAGAAATAAACATATTCAGGTGGATGAAATTGGTCTAGCATCAATTTAAGGTAAGTTACCTAATTAGACTATTCATCATCATTCTTATAAAATCATTAAAGAATATTTTGAACTAAAATTTTATGTTGTTAAATGTCAATTATTTTTGGATTTGTTAAAATCTAGAGCTTGACCAATGTTAGGAGAGTTTTAGACATTAAAATAGTCAAAGGTTTATAAACAAGTGATCATATTGTAAGAAATATTGTGGATGTTTTTAAAAATTTGGTAAGAAATCTTGTTCTAAAGACTGTAATGTAGCTCGACGTGTTGTTAGGTATCTAGAG
>ML783346.1:387662-411875 GCA_009831015.1 Picea engelmannii | reverse complement strand
ACCTTATTTTATCATTTCTTCTTTTAGGTCACTTTGACTTCTTTGACTTTGGGGGCTTCAAGCCTTCATGTGAGGGTCCTTCATCTTCGTAAGGCCATAACTCTCAAACCAGGAGGAGTTATGTGACATTCCACAGACCACCAAAAATGGCATGAAAAGCACTATCCATCTAGGATAGTTTCACCAACAATTTCCTTGATCTTCATCTCGTTATTCCTCATACAAGAATGGGTCCTCCAACCTTTCTTCTAGGATAATTCAATCCGTAAAGCGTCTTCCCGTGAGGGCTTTCACCATAAGGGGACCACTTTGGAGTTCATCCGTTTGTACACCTTATCAATCATGGTAAGACAATAATGAGAGCATGGGTCCTCCAACCATTCTTCTAGGATAACTCAATCCGCAAAGCGTCTTCCCGTGAGGTCTTTCACCATAAGGGGACCAATTTGGAGTTCATCCATTTGTGCACCTTATGAATCATGATAAGACAATAATGAGTCATCTATACATTTTTCCAACAATGCATCATATACCAATGGAACCACATCGATCCATCTTCATCATGTATCAATGACAACTCATTGATCCATCTTCATCCATGCATTCCCATCAAGGACAATACATATTATATTACATAAATCATCAGTCAATCAATCCTTTGACATCAATCAATCACTTGACATCAATCAATCAAACCATTAGCATCAATGACAACATGATCCAACAGGAAACCCATGAAAGTGGATATTCAAAGATGGTTGACAATTCATGAACTAGAGTATTCCCGCAAAGATAATAGAAGCCCTAGGTTTAAGCCAAGACAATACTTGGAGAGATAAATATTTAGAAAAATACACAAGAGTTTTTTAGTGAGTTTTCCATGCTATTACAGAAGTGGATAGCATGGTTGAAAGATACCCATACGATGAATAGAGTTATATCAGTGGAGTGGACATAAGAGAATATCATGCGGTTGAAGAAGGTGAATAAAAAATTCACATGCGCAATAAATTTTTGGCTAGAAATCATTGTAGTTGGGTATATCATTGAGTTTGTAGTAGATACATTGAAGTCTTACAGTGTATTAGAGAAACAATTTCTTAAGGGTCCAATGGGAAGGTACATCAGGTTGTTGTACATTTCAAACAAAATATTGTTGCATGATAAAGGCATATTAACCATGGAATCAGATAACTAAACTGCCTTGCGTGCATGGGGGAGGTAGGGGAAACACTAAGGAAGATATGATATAGAGAGGGAAATGGTTAGAGGAGAGAGAAATAAAGAGAAATATCCAATTATGATGGATCAAGAAGAGATATAGGAAATTTTTCAGAAGGAATGAACGACACGCAGTGGTAGACCCTACCAGTATAATCTCAATAGGAAGAAAAGAGCATTATCTAAGAGGGAAGGCTTGGAGAGTGATGAGGAAGAGGTAGAGGATATTCATGCTATGGATCACATTGAAGAAATATTGCATGTTGCATATAAAATAAGGACTAGAGTAGTGACATCTAATGTGGAAGAAAGTACCCCTGTCTAGATCCAAATTGGTGTAGAACCTACAACCCCATGTACGATTAAAACATCAACAAAGAAATATTTGTATAGAGAACCAATGACTGACAGTCAGAGGAATCTAGGAGATCATAATAGAAGTGGGATTTCAAGTGCAAACAACAATACATAGATAGTAGTAACGTGGAGAGAAGGTACACCACATTCCACAATGGTAGGTGTAGATCCGACGATAATATTACCATAGTTCCATGGGGATGGAAAAAAAGACCCAGAGAAACACCTATGCATGTGTGAGAGAATATGGGAATAAAAAAGAATCATTGATGAGGCAACAAAAGTAGCGCAACTAGCAATAATTTTCAAAAACCATGCGCTAGATTGGTACATGAATATAGCAGTAAAGAATCCACAGGGTGCACTGGGAACAATAGAAGAGATCAAGCATGAAATGATCACTAATTTTCAGAGGCCCAAATCAAAGGATTAGTTTATGAATGAGATGATTTAGGTTAGACAGAAACTAGGAGAGTCTGTATGGGACATCGATCAAAAGTTCAAGACATTGAAAGGTAAACTAAAGTATCCCATTTTTGACATGCAACACATACATTTGTTTATAAATTGTCTATTACCACACTTCAAATATCCATTGAGATAGAAAAAATTCCAAACCCAGGAAGAGGTACTGCAAGAAGCGATGAAATTAGAGGAGAATCAGTATAATCAGACAAATCCAACTATAGAGGAGATGAGGGAAGACCTAAATAACTTGGCAGTGTAATTAAACCATAATAAAAATAGGGAGAAAAGAGAAGAAGTGTGTTGTACCCTATGCAGATTAGAGGGACATCACAAGAATGAGTGTCCGACGTTTGCATAATACCTGGGAGTAGGGATTCCAAATCTATTTCCTACAGGAGGGCCTTGGTGTGAAATATACAAGACACATGGGCATGATCCTTATCACTACCCTATGATATAGAAGTACAAGACATAACCGAATAGTGCTTTCTTTAACTTTTGTAAGTCAATGGGACATGAAGATAAAAATTGTAGAACCCTAGAGTTAATGAAGGAAAGAACCTTAGATCATATATGATGTAGGTTGATTTGATGGCAGGATAGACTGCACCACAGTTGGTAAATGCACAACAATTTCAAGCAGTGTAATAATTTCAACAACCTCTGCAGTATAATCAGGCACCACAGTATCAGAACAT
Source organism: Picea engelmannii (assembly GCA_009831015.1). Lineage (NCBI taxonomy): Eukaryota > Viridiplantae > Streptophyta > Pinopsida > Pinales > Pinaceae > Picea > Picea engelmannii. The sequence continues at coordinate 409,131 of ML783346.1, read as the reverse complement.
GGATCCACAGGGAATCACAGGAGGATTCATAGGTAGAGGAAGAGGAGGAATGGGCATAGGAAGAGAGCCTATTATCTTCCATAATTGTCAACAAAAATGACAATATGCTAGAGATTGTCATCAACCACCAACAACATGTATGTATTTTCGCGCAATAGATCACATGACAAAAGTTTGATTTAAATTAATGACGAAGACCCAAGAAAAGAGGAATCTAAATAACCAGAATGTTCAGTGGATTGTTGCATAAATAAGGGATCCTGGGAGGAACATAAATATAGTGACTAGAGGAGAAGTGAAGACAGGAGTAGATGCACATGATCAGAATAAGGAATCTGAGTGTTGTATTTAGAAGAACAGTTAACCACAACAACATTTTGATGCAAAGAAAGAGAAGGAAACTTTCAAGGAAGCAAAGAAGGAGTTCCTGAAGGAGAATGTAGCTTCCACATCGAATACTATGCCAAGGTATGGTACTCCTATTTTTGATATGCCTCAGTCTTTGGATCATACTTACAAAGGAGAGAAAATAGAGAAAGTAAGTAACTCAAAGAATTTCTTGGAATCTTGCTTTAAATTACTTAATGATAAGAATGTCATGGATTTGTTTAAAAGTATTCTTGAGAAATATAACATAGAGGAAGGGGTAGGAACAAAACCAAATAATATTAATCAAGTCGATAGAAATAAAATAACTGGCAGAGAGTTCAAATGGAATGCAAATATATGAGACTTTAACATGGGAAATTTTATCCTAGACTTAGGATCAGATTTCAACATTTTTTCAAAGAAGACTTGGGAAGCAATGGGATAACCTAGACTAGGATATTCCAATATCCAATTGAAGCTAGAAAATCAACAGAGAGTGATTCCCATAAGTAGATTGAAGAATACAATAGTGGATCTATATGGTGTGCGCACCACAACAAAGTTTGAAGTGATGGATATGGTGGATGAGTATTTACCATTTTCAACACTATTGGGAATTGATTGGGCCTTTGATAATCAGGCCATAATTAATTTAAAGACTAGAAAGATGAAATTTGAAGATGAGAAATTTAGGGTAGTAGAACCTTTAGATCCCTCTGATTGTGAAATATATGTAGAACCTGTGCCTGACAGTGCACTAGAGGATGATGTGAACCAGCTGTATAGGACTACTATGCACAAATAAGACTATGTGAATCGAACTGTAGATGGAGTGCTTAGTTGGAGGAGTATTAAATTCGACATCTTAGATTCAGATACTAGAGTAGAAAACTGATAGCAAATATTGCATTAAATCTCTACTAGGAGGTGCGCCAAAGTTACACACGCAGTAAGATGGGTTGGAACATAAGTAAGATAGTTTCCCACATTTACTGAAGAGGACAATTTAGAAGACTTCCTCATAGATTTCAAATCAGATGTTTTGTATAATCAAATATTTTTGGTGTTAGATATATCACTGAGGGACACACCTTCACGATGGTGGGGTGCACATAAGAAGGTAATTCAGGACTGGTATCAATGTAAGCGATTGATGAGCATAATATTTGGTAGGAGTCAGTAGTATAGACTCTTACAGAAGTATGATGGAAAATGGAACCCATGAAAACACATAGATGATTATGTCACTAATTGGAGATTGGTTCTACCAGAGGAATGGATGCATTGCTTTATTCATACATTGGAAGGGATACCTAGTAACTGGTACAAGGAGTAGGAACTTCACAGAGAAACTGCAAGTTGGGGTGCAATGCAACATAACTTTATTAAGACCTTTTCATTTGAAAGTGAGAATCTAGGGGTGGATCTATCATTACAGAGGATCAAAGGGAAGATATTTGAAGAGTATGGGGTAGATATAGTGAAAGTAGATAGAGATTACATAAAATAAATAGTTGAACAATTAGTGTATTGTTATTAGGTCACATAGGATGAAGAAGGAGAGGAAAACCTACATGACATACATATATTATAAGGGGAAGGAGAAAGAGGTTTCAAAGGACCCCATTTAAAATCAAAAGAGTTTAATGCACCTATGAAGATTAAAAAGGTCAATATTGGGACTGAAGAGAAGCCCAAGATAGCCAACATTGGGGATTGTTCTGACAATGACACAATGAAAAATATAATTGAATTATTGCGCGAGTATAGTGACTTATACCCAACCACATTTTCAGAGATGAAAGGGGTAGAAGGAGAACTTGGGGAAATGAATATACCCCTTAGAGAAGAGGAAAGAACAATTAGACAGAGACCATATAGATTAAACCTCATCTATAAGAAGAAGGTTAATTCAGAACTTGACAGAATGCTAGAATCAAGAATCATAGAGCCTGTGGAAGAATCAAAGTGGATTAGTCCAATGGTGGTCCAAGAAAAGAAGACTGGAGGGATTAGGATATGTGTGTATATGAGGATGTTAAATGATGCATTCCTGCATGATCCTTTTCCTACTCTATTTATAGATGAGGTTTTAGAGAAAGTGGGAGGAAAGGAAGTGTGCTCCTTCACGGATTGATTTTCATGTTACCATCAGATCTATAATAGTAGTAGCTGCATTCAAGGTTTTTATACATAAATTTTTAGAGGTTTATCTGGATGATTGGATAGTATTCAGTTTATTGAAGGACCATGTAGAAATTCTGAGGTTAATGTTAGAAATATGTTGGAAATTTCTGATCTCATTGAACATTAAGAAATGTATATTCAACACATTGTTTGGAATCCTACTTGGGCACATTTTACGCAAACATGGTTCGATAGTAGACCATGCAAAAATTGTTGTTATTGTCAATTTACCACCACCAAATTTAGTGTGTCGGTTGAGAGAAACATTGGGCCACATAGGATACCACAGGAAATTCATAAAAGGCTATGCAAATATTATTGCTCCCATGGAAAAATTACTGACGAAAGACATCAGGTTTCAGTCGAATGGTGAATGCCAAGAGACCTTGGACATACTGAAAGAAAAGATGGTGACAACACCAATTCTGAGATTCCCATATTGGAAAAAATAATTTCATGTGCATGTGGATGCTTCATCCATTTCACTTGGAGCATTTTTGGCACAAGCAGGTGAAGGAGACATCAATCACCCAATATCTTTTGCTAGTAGAAATTTGTCAGAGTATGAGAAGAACTATAATGCTATAGAAAGGGAAAGTATTGCTATGGTATGTTCCCTAAAAACGTTTAGACATTATTTATTGGGTCAACATTTTACGATGTTTATAGATCATTCCAATTTGAAGTACCTAATTAACAAGCTAGTGTTGGGGGTGAGGATTTGTATATGGATGTTATTGTTTCATGAATTTTATTTTGAAATCATAGTAAAACTAGGGAAGCTAAATGCGGGACCAAATCATATATCAAGAATTACTAATGGAGAGGATCCAAATAACTTAGAGGAGAATTTTCTTGATGCTAACTTATTTTCTATTCATATTGTTGATGATTATTTTGTTGACATTGTTGGATTTCTGAGCACAGGAATGGATCCTAGGGAATTTACTATCGCGCAGAAAAAATAGTTGGTAGTTGTTGGCCCTTGACCAATTTTTGAGGATCCTTTGTCATGTTTGACCTATTTTGGGACTTCGACAATATGCTGAAGATGGAGCACAAGTCGAAGCGGAGATCGTGGGATCTCGGCCCATTTTTTAGGGATTTTGGGTTTTGGGATTATGTAACGGGTATGGGGATGTCGGCCCATGGGTTTACCCATGTTTAGGCCCATTTTGTAATGTATAAATAGAAATGTAGGCAATGTAAGTAGAGGGGGTATGTGATGCTAAGTTCAAAAGAGAGCAAGTGTGTGATACCAAGTGCTAAGTGCAAGTAATAGTTGTACATTCTTTCTACATGCCGTGTGAGAGTTGCAACGCTAAGTGCAAGTGACTGTAAGAGATTGAGTAGAATCTTTGTGATGTAACCTAGCTCGGGGAAGGAGGATCTGGCAAGGTGTGCACAGATCTCTTGTCCTATGCAAGGTAGGATTTTTTGGCTCTATGCATGTAGAAGATTGACAGAAGAAAATAAAAGATAAGAAGAGTTGGTGGACGTAGCCCCAGGCTGGGGGTGAACCATGTATATCTTGTGTTGTTATGCTTTGTGTGATGTATTGATGTGATATGTGTTTACTTGATTAGTGCTTTGATGTAAGATGAATGATAGATAGATCTGTGATGCTTTGTGCTTAATAATATTAATAAGTGCTAGATCTAACCCATGTAAATGTGCTTAGTGATCGAATATACTAGATCTGGGTGAATATTACGATGCTCTGTGATTAGGGTTTTTACTGCGAAGTAGATATTGGTTAAATACTGATGAACTGTAACTACTAAGTTCTTTGATAGAATAATGTAATCACAGATTTGTGTCCCATCTAAGGTTGTAGACACTGGAGTCCTGTAATCACCCCTGCCTCTACCTTGGGTGAGACTTCATCTTCTTCACAGGTGTTGTCAAAAGAGCTAGTATTTAGGGTTTTGTTGGTGCACTCTTGAGCGTTGAACCCTGGGTCTGCCCCTGTGCCAATAGTAGCGTGTGTTGTAGACTATCATTTGATTACAGGTCATTTATACAAGTTATGCGCAAAAGGAATTCTGAGAAGATGTGTGATGGAGCATGAACGCTCCATGGTGTTAGCAGAAGCACATGAAAGAATAGATGGAGGGAACTATGCAGGAAATCATACAAAATAGAAGGTTTTGCATGTAGGATTATGGTGGTCTACAATACATAAGGACACAAAGGAATATTGTCAGACTTGTGATGTCTATCAGAGGGTGGGAAAACCATCTAGAAGGGATGAAATGCCACTTATGCCCCAAGTAACTTTACAAGTATTCGATAAATGGGTTGTGGGTTTCATTGGATCGATTAACCCACCAACAAGGAGGTCAGGGGACATATACATCATCACTGTGACATAATACTTAACCATATGGGTAGACACAACCCCAATGAATGATTGCAACACAGTTTCTCTTTGAGAACATGGTGACCATATTTGGATGTCCTAGAATTTTGTTTAGTGATCAGAGAACTCATTTCATTAATAGTACAGTCAGAGCTATGACAAAAATTTTGAGATACATGACCAGAAGAGAACACCTTACCATCCCCAAGAAAATTGTATAGTAGAATATTTTAACAAGATTCTATAAAACTCATTGACAAAGATTTACAATGTGAATAGGGATGATTGAGATTTGAAGGTATCAACAATTTTATGGGATTTTATGACTACATGGAAAAAGATTATAGGATAGACACCATTCAGATTGGTGTATGGGAAGGAAGTAGTAGTCCCATTGGATTATTTAGTACCTAGTCTGCACATTGAAACAATCACCAACATGACAAAAGAAGGTGTTGCAAAACAAAGACTGGATCAACTGATGGGGTTGTAATAAGACAAATTCTAGCATGATTTTACCAGGGGGTACATAAAGTGAAGGAAAAAGCTTGGCATGATAGACACATAAAGAAGAAAATATTTAAGGAAGGAGATATAGTTCGCCTCTATGAAAAACAATATCTACAATACCTTGCGAAGTTCAAGATGCACTGGTAAGGGCCTTATTAGGTAGAGGCCATAAAAAATGGAGGTGTTGTGCAACTGAAAGATATTGGAGGGAAGAATATTAGAGGACTGGTGAATGGAAGCCGATTGAAGCTCTATCAAGATAGTCGACCTAACAACCTGAGGTAAAAAAAGAAAGAGGAGGTATGATTAAACATATTATATATATTATATGTTATAAGGAAAAGACAAAAATACATAAAAAGAAGAAATGTAACAAAAAGACAAAAAGATAGGAGAATATTAGAAGGTTTTGATGTAATAGAATTGTTAGCATTAATAGTGCACCGCGGAAAAACCAGTGTTGACGACATTGCGCACTGGAAAGTAGTAGACATGCACACAAAATGTAGTGCACAGGAAAAGTGAAAAATCGAAAAATGTCAGTGTGAAACAAGTGTCAATACATCATCCCGATATAAAGTCAGAAAAAGGGAGAAAATGTAGTCATTTGTGTTTTTAGCTAAGGAGAAGAACGAAGAGAAAACCCTAAGTGTGAGAGAGTGATATTTTTTGATAGAAAATTGAGATTTGTGGCACATGAGTTCAGATTTTGGCAAGATGTCACCACCACGAGTTGGAGCATCGAGAAGGGTCGGTCGAAACATGAGAAGCGACGCTCGGGAGAAATAATCATGGACATAGGACATGCCAACGAGATTTGATGTGGATGAAATCCATACGCCATAGTATGAGCCACATAGAACAAAGGTCGAGGAGGAATAAAACCCATCGAAGGAGGTTGGGTAGCCTGAGGAAGACGTAGAAAGAACAGAGTCTGATGCATCGAGAGGAAAGGGGACAAAACATGAAGAACATGCCATGGGTTAAATGCAGCAGGGCCTAGATACGGAAGAAGAACAAGAAATAGAGCAAGAGGGCATACTGGAGGTTGGGGCGTCATCCCTGTGAGAGAAAAAGATAGCGCGTGTTAAAAGAAGTGCACAAGGGATACCACATGCACATGAAAAATTTACAATAGTAATGCTAAAAATCCCATATGGAGTGAAAACAGATGATGAAATAATAGGAGGTGTGAACATTATGAAATAATCATATCATGATGTAGCAGACACCATCAAATTCCTATATTTGGTGCAACACAACTACATGGAAAGTAGAGGAGAGGACCCATCACATGCGCCACTGTTGGAACATGCACAGTGGATCCTGGGGATTTATAACAAAGGGATAACGACTTTATTAGATATACCGCACTTTGGGTGCGGTAAACATATCAACGAATGCATGAAACAACTCCTAGAAAGGATGCATCGGGGTTTCTTATGGATGGATAGGTCAGTGCCTATCAATGTAGAATTAATAGCTGCAATTACTGGGCTACCCACAGATGGGAAGAAGCCAGAACAGTATTTGGAGGATAAGACTAAGGAAAAGGACATTTTGGATGAAATTAAGGAGAAATATGGCACATATAGAGGGATTAGGGGGATAAGGATAAGTGAAATAAATGATTCGGTGACAAAATTTGCTACAAGGTTTCTAGCATGCAAGTTAATGCACAAATGCAGGAAGGAATAAGTACCAGCAGGGATGGTGGCAGCTGCAACGCAGTACACGAAGGGGAGATCGATGAGTTGGGGCCCTTATTTTCTCAATTCCTTCTTGGAATATTGTAAGGATACACAATATTGGGGCTTTGAGTTCCACTACTCATGGTTACTCATCCTCATTTCACTAGTAGGTTGGAAAGAACCAATGTATACTATGTTTCTTCAGAGAATAGGAAAGTGTTGTGCAACCCGGTACACTTCACTAAAGAGAAAAAAATACTTGAAGAAGAATAAGGTGAACAATGATACATTCATGCTATATATTTCGAAGATCCAGGACCACTTAGCCGACACATGGAGTATTTCACTTGAGACAGTCCAAGAATTTGGACAGATTGCTAACTTTCAGGTAATGTGCCACAATATGTGGTTGCAGGAGAAGGGGGATCCATCAAAGGAGTGGCTACAATTGAGATACTACGTGATGATGCAGGATATACAAATGGAGGTCCAGGAGTGGCCCGATGAATGGAAGGTTCGAGTAATTCCAAAGACAATGCCAACAGTACAAACTTAGATGTACGACAAAATAGTCCCCATGCAAAATATAGGAAGAATGGTGCGAGCAAGAAGAAGAAGACAACACAAGGACATGTGGGGGTAAGAAACTCACCTAAAACGAAATGAAGGACATAGAAGAAACCTTAGGGTGGTTCCATACAAGATCCACCACGCACAGGGTAGACACTGGAAGTTACAAGAGAATAGGTGCGCACAACAGAAGTGAGGACAGAAACACAAGACATACCTGTGGAAGAGGAACATGGACATGAGACAGGGGTGGATACAGACATATCAAAGACATCTGAGCTAGCAAAGGCCCAAACTAAGAGAACATGGGAGCAATAAAGTGGCTCAAGGAAGAAGGCGAAGGCCCATAGAAGACCACCTCACACATCACTGATGACAGATGATGTTGAACTAGTAGCCACAACCATTGAACATAGGATATCAGAAGCTTGGGAGAATACTGAAGCATAGGGATTCAATTATGCAGTAGGTGCAGGAGGTAAAAATTGCACTGGAACAATTGAATATCAGGGAAGAGAAACCATGAAAATACACACCAGTGGAGACTAGGGAAGGAATTCCAGCAGGGGAAATAGTACATATCATAGCATAGGGGAGCACAAGCTTCATGATAACACCTGATATGTTGTACATAGACAAGGAGACATGACAAAATCATCTGAAGGAGATAGATACATTGGACTTGGCATTTCCCAATATCCCAACAAAGGTGCTGTACAAATTTCATATCAGCATCGTAGAGGAAATCCAGTGTAGGGAAAGGTCGGATGTGACAAACCTACAGACAACTAAGTTGGAGAACATCACACTGAGGGATTAAATTAGACAAGAAGGGCATGCGAATAATTTAGCATAACAGAAGGAAAAAGAGATGGAGAAACACATTGGCATAGTGTTTCAAACCATCCCAGACAGTGCAAGATCCGAGGAAGTATCATCGAAAAAAAAGATAAAGAAAATAGCTCAGGATTTGGAACAATACAAGAGACAAATAAAGGAGTTGGAGGAGAAAACAGTAACCACTACTCCTTGAGAAGTAAGAGCATGGGGAGATCAAGACGTAACACAATTTGTAGATAATATAGCGCGAGATATACAAACGATGAAAGAGTTGTTGGATAAAAGTGGCCAACTATGGACACAAGTACAAGAAGATGGAAGCTTACAGGAGTTGAAAGGAAAGGAGGACAGGGTCCACGTAGCATTGGAAAATTTGAAATAGAGATATAATACAATGTGACTACCTGAAAAAATGAAGACATCTGCAGAAATGAAGAGTCTGTAGGCAGAAGAAAAAGCAATAGATGAAGAGAATATTGAAATGCAAGCTTAGTTGGAGCCACTACAGGAAAATGATGAACAACTGGTCATGGAGATCGACATAGAAAAATGAAGGGTGGAGAAGATAGGATTGGAGAGGGAAGAAATATTGAAGCCTCCAGTCACCGCACAGATGGTAGAATCCATGATGGAGAAGAGAAACCAGACTTAGGGGAAATGTGAACAAGCAACAAGAATGTTTGAATTAATGGCACAGGAAATGAAAGATGCAAGATTCAATGAGTGAATCGGGATGAGTCATGATGCCAGTGTTGGGGCCTCTTAGTGCAGGCCAATTTTCGAATAAAATCAAGGAATTTTGAATAAATCAAGGTAGCATCGAAAAATAGGGAGTGTGTCGATAACAGTGGAAAAACAATGATGTAATTAGAGGGAAACCATCACTGAGGAAAAGCAGTTACAAAGTGAACAAACTGTTATGGATAAGTTGGAAAGTGGACAACCACCGACTTGGAGAATGGTTGGATCATGGACCAGCCGAGATTGAGTAGTTGGAAAGTGGAAAAAACTAATCCACTTAGGGTTAGGGTTTTTGTAAGGGATTTGTCCCATTTTTTTGTATAAGTAGAATGTATTAGGACCGTGGAAGGAGTTATTCAGTTAGGAAGTCAGATGGTTGGTTGGTAATAATTTCTAAGTTTTGTGAAGACCATAACGATCTGTGGAGATTGATTGTAATGGAGGAATAAATGTATAGTGCACAACACTGGATTTTGCATGAATATTAATAAAGACTTGAAGGGAATCATATTTGTGGACATATCCCTAGGAGCAGGTGAACCACGATATATCTGGTTTATGTATGAATATTTGCAATACTCTTGATCATATTTTCTTTAATGAGTTTTATGTTGAACATGTTAAAATGGTAAAGGAAATAATACTATGCACTAGGAATAACTAATGAAATCTGTAGAACAACATTAAATGGATGAATTTCATAGTTAGTATTCATATATGAATCTTATGTGTAGTAGATGAATATATACCATTGGGTATATGATTTTATAATGGTTAATGAAGTTTTGCTGGAATAATTATGTGAATGGTCAGAACTAACATCCAACTAGAGTTAGCATAATAAATAGGTATCTGAGGGATAGCAAGTGAGTAGATCTAATTCCCCTAAGAGATAAGCACATCCCATCCCATGGTTGCAAACACCTGAGTCTTGCGACCACCCATTGAATCCATATCGGGTGAGACTACACAGTGCACTTCGTACATTGTGTTTCCTTCTGGTATCCAGAAGGGTAGATGATTGAAGGGAAGTTGGTAATCCTGTATTTAGAACCTAGGTTAGTCCATAACAACCAACACCTTACATTGATGTTAAACTATACTTCTCCAACAATTTTGTATATTTCTCTTGTGGATTTTCCTCATGTAAATTTAACTTTAATATGGTATAACTTTAATTAGCCACTTACAAGTTTCATATTTCTATAGGAAGAAGTTGTATGTTTATTTTCATTAACACTCCATCCTTGAAAACTCAAACTCTTTCTTATTATTTGTTTTGAAGTGAAGGAAAGAATAAAATATTAAAAAGTGAGTAATCGGTTTGTTTAATACCTCCATGAGCACTTGTATAGACTCCTATATAAGAAATTATTCCAGCTTCCTACTCTATAACATATGTGTAGAATCCTCACCTACCCAATAGTCTTAGTCATGAGATAAGTAGCCATGATATAGGTTTCCAAATTCTGTACTACATAGCTTTAATTCACCATGACAATCCTAACACATGCTCCATGTATGTATATTTAAATCATACATGCCTAGCCATTGGGCCTTGGATTTGAGCTCCAATCTAGTAATCCACACTAGCATATTTACAACATTTACATACTCTTATTTAATACATGCCAATAGTAAAAAATAGGATATTACAAGGTGCTAAATTGTCAAACATATGTAATAAGCACTAGCAAGTTGATACAAATGATGCCATTGGAAAATACTTAATGGGTAAAAGAAATAATTGAACAAATATTACAGATTTATGATTGATTTAATTTTTGGCTTCATTTTATGGTTGTTATGGTATTGTTGTATTTTTCGGTTAATTTTTGTTGTTAGGGAACTATGTCTAGCCTCACCTTGACTTTCCTTTCCTTGTCTTGTCTTGTCTTCCCTTGCCTTGCATTGCCTTTCCTTTCCTTTCCTTGTCTTATATGGCCATGCCTTGCCTTGCCTTGCCTTGATTTGAATTTCCTTTCCATGTCTATCCCTGCCTTGCCTTTGTTTGCCTCACTTTTCCTTACCTTTTCTTTCATTTCCTTGCTTTGAATTTAATTTCCATGTCTATCCTTTCCTTTCCTTTGATTTCCTTTATTGCCTATCCTTTCCTTTCATTTTCTTGTATTCCCTTGCCTTACCTTTCCTTGTCTTTCCTTGCCTTGTATTGCCAGGCCTTGTCTTTCCTTTCCTTGTCTTGCTTTGACTTTCCTCACATTGCCTTGCCTTTTCTTTCCTTTCTTTCCTATCATTTACTTTCCTTTGATTTCTTTGCCTTGAATTAACTTTCCTTGCATTTACTTGTCCTTACTTTCCTTGCCCTGTCTTTCCATGGCTTGCCTTGCCTTTCCTTTCTTTTCATTGGCTTCCCATGTCTATACTTTCCTTTCCTTTGCTTTTCTTGGTTTCGTATCCTTGCCTTGCCTTACCTTTTCTTTCCATTCCTTGTCTTCCCTTGCCTTTATTTGACTTGACTTTCCATGTTTAGTCTTTTCTTGCCCTTTATTTCCTTGATTTCCTAGACTTTCCTTACCTTTGCTTTCCTTAGATTTCCTTTCCTTACTTTATCTTTCCTTTCCTTTCCTTGCCTTGCCTTTCCTTTCCTTTGATTTCCTAGTCTTGTCTTGCCTTTCCTTTCCTTAACGTTCCTTGTATTTCCTTTCCTTTTCTTTCCATGTCTTTTATTGAATTTAATTTCCATGTATATCCTTTCCTTTCCTTTCCTTTCCTTAATTTCCTAACCTTTCCTTTCCTTTCCTTTCCTTTCCTTTCCTTTCCTTTCCTTTTCTTGGCTTGGCTTGGATTGAGTTGGCTTGGCTTGGATTACCTTGTCTTGCCTAGCATTTCCATGTCATGTCTATCCTTTCCTAGCCTTGCATTACCTTACCTTTACTTACCTTTTCTTTCATTTCCTTTACTTGTATTGCCATGCCTTACCTAGACCTAGGCCAAGACAATGCTTCACTTAGAAAAACCCTAGTTCCATATATCCTCCAACAAATTATTTTTTGGGTAATAAAATGATAGTGGAGGGGTACCCCTAGTTGCAACCTAGTTTTAGGGTTCATTGAAATTGACGATTTGTCCAACCGAGGCTCTGTTAGATTTTTTTCACAAGTTGCAACTCGCCTTGTCAAGCCATTCAGGGACATGTTGGCAATTTTATCTGGGGGCATAAAATTTAAACCGATTGATATTATTGATTTCCATAAGCTCCCACACGTCTATTTGTCCAAGGCCCACATGACCATTCTACCCACAATCACCTGACATGATGTTCTTCAAAATCGACCCCTTGTTCATAAATTGCACTGTGCCTCACTAAGCAAAACCCTGGTTTTGAAGATCCTCCAATAAATGATTTTTTGGGAAATGGAATGATAACAGAGTGGTACCCCTAGTTGTAACCTGGTGTTTCAAGTCCAATTCAACTGACGGTTCATCTATCCAAGGATTAGTTAGAGTTTTATCATGAGTTACAACTCACCTCCTCAAGCCATTCATGGACATGTTGGAAATTTGGTTCAGGGGTATAAAATCAAAACCAAGCAACATAAATGGGTTATGTAAGCTCCCACACGTATTTTTGTCCAAGTTACATGTGACCATACTACCCATAATTTCCCAACACATTTTTCATCAAAATAGACCCCTTGTTCAAAAATTGCAGTGTGCCTCACTAAGAAAAACTCTAGTTCCAAAAATCCTCCAATAAATGTTTTTCCAGGAAAAAAAATGACAATAGAGTGGTACCCCTAGTTGTAACCTGTTACCCCAAGTCCAACGCAGCTGGTAGTTCGTTCGTTCGAGGCTCAACTAAATTTTTAGTTCAATTTGCAACTCGCCTCCTCAATCCATATAGGGACTGTTGACCCTCGACCAAGTTTTGGAGAACCTTGGTCGTGTTTGACCATTTTTGGGACTTCAACAGGCTAGTCGAAGACGGAGCACCTAGGCAAACTGGAGATCGTGGGATCTCACCCCCTTTTACGATCTTTTTGGGTTTTCGGCTTATGTAACGGGCATGGGATGTTGGCCCATGGGTTTACCCACGCTTAGGCCCCATTTTTAAATGTATAAATAAGTATCTAGGCATTGTAAGAAATATCGTATCTAAGTTGGCTTTGTGCAAGATATGTAAAGGTTTCTAAGTGCGATTAGTTGTGAAGGCTCTATGCATACTGTGTGTTGAGAACTTGTAGAGTTAAGTGCAAGTGATTGTAAGAAGGATATGTGTTGTGCCAAACTTAGGGAAGGAGGATTTGGTGAAGTGCACATAGATCTCATGTCGCATGTGGAGTTGGTTTTGAGCCTCCTTGCATGTAAGAAGATTGAAAGAAGATAATAAAGAAGATGAAGAGTTGGTGGACGTAGCCCCATGCTGGGGGTGAACCACGTAAATCCTGTGTTGTGATTGATTTGTGTTATTGATGTGGTTTATGCTTAGTGATGAATATTTATGTATGTTAGATGCATCTGATGTAGTAGATTAATGCTTAATAATATGAATGAATGATAGATTTGTTTGATTCTATGTACTAAATGGTTAATTATGCTTAGATCTTGTTGAATACTGCGTTGTTATGTAATTAGGGTTTGTATTTGCGATGTGAATATGGGTTAAATACTAATTCATATTATTGGCTAAGTGATTTTTTAAAGTGTTGTAATCACATATCTATGTCCCAGCTAGGTTGTAGACACTTGAGTCCTACAACCCCCCTTGCCTCTACCTCGAGTGAGACTTCATCTGCTTTGCAGGTGTTGCCGAAAAGGATGGTAGTTAGGGTTTTGTTTGTGCACTTTTGAAGTGTTGAACATCGGGTCTGCCGCTGTGCCAACAAATGGTTCCATTGTCGGGACCTGAAACTGTGATTGTTGGGAACTGAAGAAAAGAGAAAGCTATGTGCATAGATCTGTTGTTGTAGTGCACAATAATCTAATTGAATTATGAATATCTATGCTAAGAAGAGAAGTCCGATCTAAAGAAAAGTGCTCTAATAAAGGTAAGGTAAGTGGAAATTTTTGTTTCGAAAGAATGGATCTAGGTATGTTTGATAGATTTTGTCTTAGTCTGAAAACTAGGGCACAACTCGAAGAAAGAAGATATGATATGAATAGATTTAATAGAAATAGTGAAAGATATATTATTCCTATGCATAGAAAGAATTTTTGGACTAACGAGTGGATGCAGGATCCTAGAAAGAATTTTTTGTAGGTCCATCACTATGATCTGGTTGCGCAGTACAGGAAAGGTTGGGGATCATTTAAGAGAAAGAGAGGATTGACATTATGTTATAATTGCAGAAGATCGGGACATGTTTCTAAGGAATTCCCTAGTAGAGGTCCTATTTGCCTTTGTTTTAAAGCTAATGAACATGAAGTTTTGTATTTCCCTTTGTATTTGCCTTTGTTGTAAAGCTAAAGTTGAAAAGATAAACCTGAAACAAGAAAACCATGAGGAAGGTTAAGAGACTAAGAATATGCTAAATAACCAGAAATAATCTGAGGCTATATTATTGCAGATGAAAGAAAAACTGAATGATCACAGAGACATCAGTTTATAAGAGACCTTAAAAGAGAAAGAGTGCATAGAAACAAGAATAAGAGACTTTGACATAGACTATGTATTGGACGCAAAAACACATGTGAACATTATGTGAGAAAGTACTTGGGAAATTTTTGGAAAGCGTGTTATGATTTGTTCATTGGGAGGAATAAGATTGTTTAAAGGAAAGATGATAACCCTATGTGGAAGACTTACTCATGTTCCTATGAGTTCTCACAGAACATCAATAGAAGAATAATTCGAGGTCATTAAGTTTGTTAAGAACAACGCTCCTTTTGCACTTTTTTTAGGAAGGACTTGGATTGAGAGAGATCAGATCAGAACAGAAAAAGAAAGAATTAAAAGATTTCATGGCTAGGATAATAGCGCGCTTAATAGAAGAACAAGAGGAAAATTCAAAGAAACTGAGGACCAAAGACTTAGTTTTCGAAGTTGAAAGAATGCAACAAGGCTTAAAGTACCTACCCATGCAGGAGAGTAGAGAACCTACTCCAGAAACAGTAAGAGAAAAAGTATTACCCTCAAAACCTATGAAAGACCCTCAGTAGTGCGAAGTTACTATGCTAAGAGGAGATGAGAATAATAATGGAAAGAGGAATCTAGAGATCCATATCGCAAAAAAGAAAGAAATAAAGCTCAATAAGAAGAAAGCAAAGCTAGAAAAAATGTAGGAGGTTCTAGAGAGGACTTCACAGAAGGAATGATTGGAGACCTTGAACCTCGTCGGAATAGCAGAATAACGCAGATTGGCACTTTGCCACGATGAAGAAATATGATCATTGGAGGCATCCCGACCGTTAGAACGACGCTCCAGAATGGATAGAAATGTAGTTACTACCAGAAAAGATTGCCATTAGACCATTGGGATCGTGCCATAATGGATGGATTAAGGCATTCCTTCCCGTTGGGGGAGTCCTTTATGACATTATCTATTTAACCCATCGAATGTCTGACCAGGGATAGTTTTGAAAATTGTGATTATCCGATCCCAATGAGAACTAATTGCTTTCGCACAGTGCTTATTGAGACGTCGCCACCCATTCTTCTTACCTTAAGAATTTGTCCACCTATCTTAGATATCTGATCTCAAACATGTATGTCGGGTGACCTTAGCGCAATAGAGAAATTATTCGAAGAGATTTTGATTGACCTTATGGCTGAGAAGTTCATTTTGACAGGAACACATGCCTCATTGAAGAGAGGATTGCAAGCCTCCCCATCGACTTCATGTTGATCTGGGCCATCCCGAACTATGACAGAGAAACAAAGCAAGCATTTCGATGACTTGGAGAATGCAAAGCTCATCCCATCGGTCCTACCCAACTACATCCCTCCTCTAGCTAGCATGGTTAGTCATGACAACATCTCAATGGAATTCGACTATACACCGATCAATGTGTACCTCCTAAAGGGGATATGCACAATTGGACTGCAGTCAGGAAAGATTCTGATGCTAAAGATCAGTGATTTCAACTTAGGAGATGGAAATAATTATGGAATGCTCACACCACATAAATACTTGATAAAGACAATGGGGAAGAAGTTGAAGATAATACCCCAACCATGGAACATGGACATCACAAGATCAACAATCCTTAATTTAATGAAGATACCACACTTCGACAGACATCAGGAGTTTAACGCGTGTGCTAAACTCCTCCTATTGTGATACCATGGAAATTACCTGTGGTTGGATAGGTGCATCACTGTAGATCCGACGCTAATCCATCGGATCACTAGAAACAACATGCAAGTACCAGACCCTTAGGATTTTTACCCAGGTAAGGCTACAGATCGCACCCTGGCACAGTGAATAAAGGACACCTATGACGATGTAGAGAAGGGGAAGTGGGGCTACAAGGTAGCCTCCATCCAAAATGGCGTAGTGCGCCTAGCTTGCCAGTTGATCATTGGTAAGATCATCAGGAAGAATAGACCAATGCAGGTCATGGGGTTTGTCGTCGAACTCGCAAGAAAATGCATTGAAGGAATGAAAATGAACTGGGCGAGCTACCTCGTCAACCAGTTGGAGAAATATTTTCGTGAAGCGCATGACTAGGGCTAGGATTTTCACTTATGTTGATTGTTGATTCTCGTTTCCTTCATTGCTTGGGAGATGCTGGAGGGAGAAACCTTCTCTGAACTCAAGTTGTTCGAACCACTGGCCACGAGGTTCACTACCCTCTGGTATTCTAGCAACATGGAGAAGTAATTTTATTCCAATGCAGTGTTCCACACCTATTACTTGCAGCTGAAGAGGACCATTGAATCCTTCCCTCACATGATGCCAAATACACTTCATAGGTTCAGGACGATAGTGAAGTTCCGCAAAAATAGACACTTCATTTAAATCACTAGCGTGGAGATGAACACAAGGAAGAGCTCCAGTCCTATTACAAACTCACCGAGGAAGATATGGAGGAAATAACCAAGGAATGGTCTGCAAAATTCCTTGTACCAGTCAAATAGAATAAAATCTCCGACCCTGAACTGATCAGAAGTCATGTAGTCACCCGGGAAGAGTATGATGGAACCAAGAATAAGAACAATAAGAAGAAGAAGAAGAAGGAATAAGTATAGTAAATGAATAGCGCATCAGAGGAGACTACACCAGATTCACCTGAAGGGGGAGGAGGTGATGAATTAGACAAAGAAGAGGACAAAGGGGAAGAAGACAAGAAGGAGCAGGGTGAAGTAACACCACCTAAATATCCCCTTACTGAGACAGAGACATCCAAGAAAAGAAATGTTTCTCCAAAGAAACCCTCAATGCGGAAGAAGTCACACACCAATAAGCCCCACTTACAGACTATACTTACGGTGGATGATATTGACCTCATGATTGCATCTGTATAAGATACTTCCGAGGACATTTTGCAGAAAAGAGAAGCCAAAAATGAGACAATGTATGATAGGATCGAGGTGGATCTCAAAGGGGTACAACAAGCTCTTTATTCGAGCTGTGTATTGTCTATTGCACCGTTGTCATCAGGGGTCATAGAAGTAGGAGATGAACCTGCCCAACTACGTAGAATAGCGAATGCAACAGAGGCTCACCTTTGTCAGGTCTAGGAAGAAAAAGAGAAGGCCACAGAGGCATTGAAGCAAGAAAAGTAGGAATCCCTAGAGAAACATCGGGTTGCACAGCAAGAGAAAGATGACCTCGAGGAGAAGTTTGTAGAGGACAGAGAGAAGCTCCAGAAAGAAAAATAATAGCTACTTGTAGATAATATTGGAGTTAAAGACGCAGTCACTAGAGAAATTTTTTCTGTGTCGGGCCTGGCACAGATGGAAGAGGAAAAAACTGAGATCCAAGTGGGGAAGCTTGTTGAATCCATTCAACAGCTGCAAGAAACAGTAGCAGAGCTGAAATTACAAGCAATGCTGAGAAATTCACAGGAAGTGCGAGATCATAGGGAATAAAATTCCTAGAGTGCAGTCGAAAGAATCAAGGCATTGGCCTTAGAATGCAAGAAATTCAACAATCAAAGTGGCAGACCTATGAGAGCCTTGCAGAGGACCCAAAACTAATTACATTGGAGTCACATCTCCAGGAAGCAAAGAAACAAGTAGTGACAGTACAAGAATAGTTGAAGATACTATCAGTGGTCAAGTAGATGAAAAGGTCACAGGAACAATGCGCATTTCAATAGTAGGTCCATGCCATCTAGAGTAAAGTCATGGAAGTGATCTAGAGACTTCATTCGGTGCAAGACGAAGCCTGCACACTTTTTGAGGAGATTGAATGATAAGGTGCACAGCTGGAACAAGTGGTCACCACAGTGGAACAACTCTTGGAAGGACCTGTCAATGAGAAAATAATTCAGCAGTTCACCAAGCAGGAGGCCCTGGCAAAAAAACAAGTTGAGGCAGCTCAAGCCAAGCTTGAGGCCTTCAATGTAGAGTTTCCCATATCAGAGTGACTCGGGATGAGTCAAAGGTGAGTGTTGGGGGCCTGTTGGCCCTTCACCATGTTTTGGAGAAACTTGGTCCTGTTTTACCATTTGTGGGACTTCGACAGGCTGGTCGAAGACGGAGCACCCTGGCGAAATGGATATCGTAGGATATCTCCCACTTTTACGAGATTTTTGGGTTTAGGGATTATGTAACAAGTATGGGATGTCAGCCCATGTGTTTACCCATGCTTAGGCCCCATTTGTAAATGTATAAATAAGTAGCTAGGAATTGTAAGAAAGATTAGATCTAAGTTGGCTTTGTGAAAGATATGTAAAGGTTGCTAAGTGAGATTAGTTGTGAAGTCTCCATGCATACTATGTATTGAGAACTTGAAGAGTTAAGTGCAAGTGATTGTAATAAGGCTCTGTGTTGTGCCAAACTCAGGGAAGGAGTATCTGGTGAAGTGCGTGCAAATATCCTATCGTATGCAGAGTTGGTTTTGAGGCTCTGTGCATGTAAGAAAAATGAAAGAAGATAATAAAGAAGATAAAGAGTTGGTGGACGTAGCCTCACACTAGGGGTGAACCACATATATCCTGTGTTGTGATTTCTTTGTGTTATTCATGATATTTATGCTTAGTGTTGAATCTTTATGTATGTTATATGCATCTGATGTAGTAGCCTAGTGATTAATAATATGAATGAATGCTAGATATGTTTGATGATATGTGCTAAATGCTTAAATATGCTTAGATCTTGTTGAATACTATGATGTTTTGTAATTAGGATTTTTATCTGTGATGTGAATAAGGGTTAAAGACTAATGCATATTATTGGCTAAGTATTTTGTTAAAGTGTTGTAATCATAGATCTGTGTCCCATATAGGTTGTAGACACTTGAGTCCTACAACCCCCCCTTCCTCTACTTCGAGCGATACTTCATCTGCTTCGCAGGTGTTTCTGAAAGGGCCAATATTTAGGGTTTTGTCGGTGCGATGTTGAAGCATTGAACCCCAAGTTTTCTCCTATGCCAGAAAGGATATGTTAGCAATTTCGTCAGGGGGCATAAAACATAAACCGTGCAACATAGTTGTTTTTTGTAATATCTCTCACATATGTTTGGCCAAGTCCCATGCAACCACACTACCCACAATAACCTGACACAATGTTCTTAAAAATAGACACCTTGTTTAGAAATTGAACTGTGCCTCATTGAGCAAAACCCTAGTGCCAAAGAGCCCCCCAAAAATGATTTTCTGAGCAATGAAATTATAGTGGAGAAATACCTCTAGATGTAATCTGGTTCCCAGAGTCTAATTCAATTGACAATTCGTCCATCCAAGGCCTGATTATATTTTTATTATGAGTTGCAAATCACCTCCTCAATCCATTCAGGGACATGTTGTCAATTTGGTCTGGGGCTTAAAAGAGTTTCATAAGCTCCCACATGTATTTTTGTCCAAGGACTACATGACCATGATACCAACAATTTCCCTGAACAATGTTATTCAAAATCGACCCCTTTTTAAACAATTGTATTGTGCCTCACTGAGAAAAACCCTAGTTCCGAAGATACTCCAAAAAATGCATTTTTGGGAAACATAATGATAGCGGAGAAATACCTCTAGCTATAACTTGGTACACAGAGTCCAACGTAACCAACGGTTCATCAATCCAAGGCTTGATTAGAGTTTTTTCGTGATTTCCAACTTTCCTCCTCAATACATTCATAGACATGTTGACATTTTGATCTAGGGGGATAATGTCCATCTTTGAAAAAACCAAATGGTTTGATTCTCATCCTTTCACAATAATAATCCCAAGAAACAAATACCAACAAATAATTTTATTGTAACAAAAAATTTACCAAGTAGTGTGGAGGTTAACCAAGTGAATTGGAAAATGTTTCTATGTGGATATTTGGAGATATTTTATTCCCATGCAAGAAACCTTGTTTATTGCGTAATATGAAAATTATAGTGTCAGCCTATCTTTGACAAAGAAAAATTGAATACAACTCTACTTAAGAAAATATTTTACAAGTGAATAACTTGTAAAACTTATTACATGGTTTAAGAATTTGTATTATCTCTACATTTTACATATGTGACATGTTTCTTTTTGTTGATGAATGCTTGTTATTATGGCTACTGATTTTTTCCATGTAACATATTTGTTTCTTTAGTTGATGACTATATGTTATTATGGCCTTCATGTATTATATGAATATGGTTGGATTGATGTCCATGATTATTTGCAGTTTTATTTAAATTTATACCAAGAAAACCCATGGCCTCCTCAAGCTTGAACAACAAGGAACTAGTTTTGATTGGGAAATGGTTAAGGTCAAGGTGATGGTCTATGTCAATGTCAATTTTATGGTATATTTAAAAGTTATGGTCTAGTTCAAGGTCCTGGTATATGTCTAAGACATGTTTTATGTCATGGTATAGGTCAAGTAAAGGAAAGGAAAGGCTAGACAGTGAAAGGAATGTCAAGGTAAGACAAGGCAAGGAAATGCATGACAAGGCAATGCAAGGAAAATCAAGGCTATACATGGAAAGGTAGGTCATGGAACGGTAAGGTATAGGTCTAGGTATAGGTATAGGTCATGGTATAAGTCTAGGTCTAGGTCTAGGTCATGGTCTACATCTAGGTCTGTACCATGACCTACAGATAGACCATGACCTATACCTATACCTATCCCATGATCTAGACCTAGACCTAGAC
>ML783346.1:366569-381181 GCA_009831015.1 Picea engelmannii | reverse complement strand
TTTTAAGACTACAACCATACAAACAGATGTCCCTCAAGCAAGCCAAGAAGGATAATAAATTATCACCAAAGTACTATGGCCCTTATAAGGTGTTGCAAAAGATTGGTACTATGGCATACAAATTGGATTTGTTTGCATCTTCATGAGTACACCCAGTTTTCCATGTTTCATGATTAAAGAAGGTTATAGGCGACAAGATCCCAGTTCAAACTATATTTCCATAACTTGACGAGGAAGGAAAAATCATATTGGATCCTGAAGCCATCACTGACACAAGAATTCACCAGCTGAGGAATAGATCCATTTTAGAGTATCTCATTAAATGGAGGAAACTATTGGCTGAAGCTTCCACTTGGGAAGATGAGTCTTTTATAAAGAGGCATCCAGAGTTACTCAAGTGTTGCGGACAACACTTGTCTCAAGGGGAGGGGCATGTTAAGCCCTGATATTGGCTCATTACCCCTTAATTGGGGCATATTATATTAGTAATGTTATTTTATTTATGTTGGATTTAGGCCATTAGTTGTAATTATACCTCCTAGTCTCCTATATATACCAAGGAGACATTTTCATTTTGAATCATCTTGTACTGGAACATTTAAGTGGGGTAAAATGAGGTTGCCCCCTCGAAGAAGCTTATTATCTGAAATTATCTCTTTTTTAAGGCGTTGAGTACTTTTTTTGTGGATTTTCTATGTTATATTGATATTTGGTTCTTAACGTATTCCAAAGAAATATGTGTTGAATTATATAGGAAGATATATGCTGGAAGGAAGGCATTAAGGAATCCTACATCATCCAACATGAGGGGTAGTAGAAGGCCAAATATTTGGAAGGAATTGGATGAAACTATTATAAGGACCACACCGAGGTATGAATCTGTCATGTTCCATATGGAATAGTGAATGACAGAGAATATTTGAATAGTATCCAATAATGGAGATTACTGACAAAGACGAGGAATCCACCAATGGGGTCAAATGGAAACCAAGGTACCACAAAAATCCCTATATGTGATGATTGTTGTTAACATCAAACACAATGGAAAATACTCAGTTAGATACCAATGATGGTTTGTCATATGTTGAGAGAAAGGTTACCTATCAATAATGGAAATATGCCCAGGGTGTAACTCTAGGTCACAATCTCAGAGAAATGTGTTGGAGTCTATAAGGGTAGACCCACCAACAAGAAGTCAATGGGGACGCTATATACTCGCATGAGTAAAGGTCATATATAATTTTTATGATGAGACATACTTAACTGACTTGGGAAGGCCAACATGCAAAGTCAGAGACTAACTATAGGATGGTTGAATCAAGATGAAACTTCCCTTGAACAAATGAACGACACATTATGTGACCTAGTCATCATCGATTATAAAATGGGATACATGTGTGATACATGAGGAATCAACAAACTCTTTATATGGTTGCAATAATAACCAACTAGGGGATATTATAGTCAATAACTAGGAAAATTATCCTAAATCCATACTAGACCCAAAATGATGAGATACTGACTCAATATTTTTATTTTTTCAAGCGAGAAAAAAAATGATGCCAATGAAAGAGATGGACCATTTCCCACCTTTTTTCTTTTTTTTTTCTTTGTCATTTTCATATTATTAAAGCCTAAAAAATATTAAAAGATTGTTATAGTACAGTAGGGGAAATGAATGTCATGGAAAATAAAACTAGTTCCAAAGTGCAAGGAACATACCTATGCTCAATGCAAGGAATCATGTGCAAGATAAGGACACACATGGGAATGTTTCCTCCAGGGTTAAGGTGTCAATTTTTAAAGACATAAATTGCAATGTTGGGAATTAATATGAATACATAAGCAATGGGTTCAACAATGGCAAGTTGAATATGACATTAGGCCTAGAAGAGTGAGTAGATAATATGCAATGCAATTACAACTCAACAAAATTTTGGAAGCCCCATAGGTGAATTATCGAAAACAAATTTGAGAAGAACTTATTAGGCTTCAATGCAAAGACATGGTAGGGAAACATAGGGAGTTTGATCCTATGGAAAATACGACAACATGGGTGTAAAAAATTCCAATGAGGTACTAACTAGAACACCCATGGAGAGGTAAGACATGCCATCTATAAACGACACCTTTAAAGAAACTTAAAGGTATGATGTCATGAACAAATGGGGTGGAATCTATGGCAGATATGTGAGAAATACAGATAAATGTATAGTGCAAGAGGACTGAATCCTACTCTATATTCCAATAAATAACACTATACATGTTGAAGAATCTGAAGAGGGTGATGATATAAATATCGACAAGTGGTAGGGGGAGTCCTATTGGTAATGGCCAGAAAATGATTCAGAGTAAGATATGCAGCTTCAATGAAACTTCATGGCGGGACTAAACAACACTCCCAAGCCTAATATAAAAATTACAACATGGGAGGAAAAATGCAAAGGGGGCTCTAAGATAGGATGTTGATTAAGGGATTTTTCCCCTATGAATTTGGGTGAAGTCACAACAGAGCAAGACCAAATTAATAATAATGAAATGTACCCTCACAAACAAGCATGCAAACAAGAAATAACTACTTTTTCACTAGGAGAGAGAGAAGGGAAGGGAAAAGGAGAATACTTTCACCTTAAAATATTCATTCGATGTTGATCCACGCTCCTCTTTTTTTAAGAGATCATGGTCTCTTTCAGAACCATCATACACTAGGAAACCAAAATAGTGATCCAACAAGATAATTATAGGTTCAAGTAGCATATATAAAGTGTATAAATCAAAACAAATATGAAAAATAAAAACATATAACATCGAAATGAAAAAAATATAGGATGGAAA
Organism: Picea engelmannii; assembly: GCA_009831015.1. Taxonomy (NCBI): domain Eukaryota; kingdom Viridiplantae; phylum Streptophyta; class Pinopsida; order Pinales; family Pinaceae; genus Picea; species Picea engelmannii. Next base: position 378,346 of record ML783346.1, on the reverse strand, counting down.
TAGAACTCTTGTATTGTTAACAATATATGGAAGTTGGTTACACGTTGGTTCAACTTCCATCACTGCTTTGGAGCCAACTTCTTGAGTTCCTCCACAAGTCCTTCGAGCATCAACTCAACAACAAGGATCTTCCTCAAATAACCCAATAAGGATAGGAACACACCTTATGAATATATAGGAGAGGAAGGAACCTTGGAAAATGAATTTCCAAGTCAGAGGATGCTTCTCAAAGAGTGAAGGGATTAGTGGAGCTTGCTAAATCTCAACAACACAACCTTCCACCATTAGAATTGTACTCATATTTTCCATGAATGGTGATTTTATACCATCCCAAAGAGGTTGGGGAGGTTGAAATACATTTATCACGAGCTCAGGGATGTTGGGAAATGAGCCCAACCGAAAAACCTACCCGAAATTGTGGAAATATTTTATTTTTCATAATTTCTGAGGGAATACATGGGCTGTAAGAATGCAAGGAAAGGATTTATGCGTGTTTCATAAAGGAAACCCATGGATATCAACAAATGTCATTTTTTTTAGATAATGTTTATGAGGAAATTTTGGGATTTTACTTATCAAGCTAGGGAAAGGGGTAAGGCCATGTCACAAATGCATAGGTGTGGAAATTTGTGCTATAATAGATGCCCATGTAAGGTAGGATATACAACATGAATTATGACACTTATAAACATCAGAGAAGGTTCCAAATCAGACCTCAGTGGGGTCTATCCTAAGGCTGAATGAATCAAGAAACAAATAATTCAAAAATACATGGAGGGGAAAATCTAACCTATATTCTAGTTTCAAGATCATTACCTGTAAGAACAGATCAACATGGAATGAAAAGGTACCAAAGAAAATGTATCGAAATTCATGTATATAATACCAAAAACACTTACCTAGATGTTAATAATTCCAATACATAAACCTATGATAAAAACATGTAGTGATGATTTTTTGGTAGTAGGATCCCACAATCAACATCCCTCAACTTCATCACTATAAGAAATTGATATATAAAATTGTAGAAATTCAAAGATTGTAAGTCTAGAAGTAACTTATGATTTACTGGTACATGTAGCCCCAACCATTTCGTGTTCATATAAATTTCTACAATATTAGATGTTGTATGAGTTGTTTTTACAGGAAAAAAATGAGAAACCTTTGTCAATTTGTCAACCACTACCATGATTGAATCATGTTTCCTCGTTGTCCTAGGAAATTTAGTTCTAAAGTCAATCTTTATCACTTCCCATTTCTTCTCTAGAATTGGGAATGGTTGTAGAAAACTTGTTGTGTGTCTATGCTCATCCTTCACTCTCTGACATTCCATACATCTACCAAGACCAGGCTTGAAGTAGCGTATCTGGGCCTATTGGTGACTGGGCATGTTACATATGGAATACAAAACTTGAAAAAAAGAAACCCTAAAATTAGAATATGTGCAGAGGACCACACAACCTTGTGACTTATGCATATTAGTTCTCCATATATATCCCATTTCTAGGCTCAAGCCAAGGGTTTCATTGGTAACCAACCAGTAAATATTCCAATTCGGGAGGAGCTCGAAGATCCATAATCATAGCTTCGAAGATGGCCTCATCTGAAGGAAACTCAAAATCCATGAAATAGGGTCTCGACAACTCACAAATACCATAGCGCGAGGTATTACAAATAACAATATTAGACTCAAAATGAAATTCCATATTACTCAGGACAAGAGGGTAAAGCAAAGGCTTACATGCCCCCATTGGATAAACCACATGATCAATTGTCGAGACCTTGTCTCCAGAAGGTGAACATAACTATAAATATCCTATCTCAGGAGTAATTTAACAACGAGGATAATACACCACATAATTCACTCGTGGTGGGGAAGCATCTACCTGAAAACTAGGAACACGCAAAGGGGATGGATATTATTGGAAGAAAACTAATCAATAGTGAAAATGCTTCCGTTGTGAGGGAAATGCATCACACGAAAGAGCGTAGACACCAAAACATTCATCTCACATACATAATCATGCCCAATAAGCATATTAAAGTCTAAATTGATTGACACCACTAACATATCCACTAGGAAAATATTCCCACCTAACATGATAGGAAACTGGGGAAGAATTCCTAGACATTATCTGGATCTTTTATCGAAATCTAGAAACTCACTGGTACCTGACATGAGCTTAGCAAAACCCAAAGCATGCCAATCCAAGGATGATAAAATACTTGCATAGGATCCTTCATATACACTAATTCAGTGAATTCCTTATGAGTTAACTCCAACCATTATCTGGAAGGGTGTAGAATAAGGAAGGTGAGGCTCCACAAGATCATTCCAATCAAAGGAAACCATCCTAGGACTCGAAGGGAGCATACTCGAAGAGAGTGGAATTCCCTTGTTCAAAAGGTACTTGTTAGGGACCTAACCGACCTAACCCCTCACATAGGTAGAATAATATATTTCCATGTAATAAAGGCCAATATTAATAAGGCCTATAAATAAGGAAGAATAAGTCAAATGTAAGAAGACCTAATAGAAGCTTCCTCTTCTAGAAGGATCTTCCTCTAGATTGTTCTTTTGGATAGATAGATTTAGTATAAATAGGAGTATAGGTTATGATAATTTTTGTCTCAGATATTATTGTAATAGAGCTCTACTCTGCTGGAGGTTTCCCCCTCGAAGAGACAAGTGAACATTGCTATCATTAATCAAGGTTCTCTTTTTGGTATTATTCTGGTATTGTTCTAGTTATATCATTGTTGTTATACCATTTCTAGATAACATATTTATGTTCTGCATACTATTTTATATTTGGAATACTACAAGTGGTATCAAAGAACTTTCCTTGGTAGAACATTGTGGGTTATTGTTTTTCCAGGGTAGAGACATATTTTGGCATCTTAAAGCTATAAATATCTATTGTTACGCACATAAACCCATGGTCAGGGAGTAATACATGTATTAAATACAAGTGGTACTTAAGATCACATTCGTTGGCCACCCTTGTAACCCCTGTTGGTACCCCCTTGAGTGGTAGTGCATCAGACAACACCTGTATACGGATCGACCTAGATATCCTTAAGCCCTCCATAGATAAATCGATCATCCTTCCGACTATTATAGTTCCATCAAGAAAAACACTTGGGAAGATACTCTCTATTACATGGGTAGTCAGGTAGTACAACTAAGGGCACGATCTATCCTCCTTAGTTGGTTCCTGAGATATTGGGTCGAGTACTACTAATGAACCCTGCACGTATATTAGAGAGATAGAGCACAGGGAAAAACTTTGTCTGTAGATACCCTATATATGCTAACCCTTGGGACGAAAACAAGAAAAAATAGAAAAGACAATATCTATTGCCGTGCAATTGTGCCTCTTGCATTCAGGTTGCGAAATTACTACACATTTCTTCCTGTTAATAATTTGGACATTTCAACACTACAATATTCTTCAGATCCGAGTATAACTCAACAATATCTTGTTGGCACCATTATTTGATCCCTATCCCATTGTATTCCTCTATTCACCCTTATCGCAGTCATACCTATCATTTTTCAACAAATATTTTTTCTCCTGGACCTGACCCCCTTCCGACACCCTTATTTGGGCCTTACCCCATTGGATTCCCCTCTTCGCCCTAATCATTGTGATACCTTTCACCCATAACCCATTTTATGTGTGGTACCACCCATCCCTTTTCATTTTCACTCTTCATCATGCCCCACACTTGTATCCAAGACTTGGAAGCTAACATCAATTCCTTGTTCTCTAATTTTTACAGAGACCCAACAGGAAGTGAGGCAACTCAGTGCTAATATTTCCACCATCAATAAAAGCATGCGTTCCTCCATAAATTCCAAACTGGAAAACATCAAACAAGACCTCACTATGCAGATTGCATCCTTCACTAACATGATATGCACCAAGCTGAATATCCCTGCAGATCTTCCTTCCTCTGAATCATCTTTGCACTTCGAAGGTGAAAGTTCCTCTAATTCTGAGACTTTTCAACCCCATTACTTTCAACGTGGCCTACACATTCTATGTGTGCATGTGAATAAATTTGATGGATCAGATCCCACTAGATGGGTAACTCAAATGGAACATTATTTCTTTTTCTATGGCATTACAGATGAGTTGGCCAAACTCTAATAGGGTGTTCTCCATCTAAATCAAGAACATTGTGTTGGCAGCCAATTCAATTTTTTCCATTGCCCTATAAGCTGCCTACACCTATGTATTCTGAACTTCAAATTGCCGTCACATTTTGCAAATAGACGATATTTTCATTTCATGCGACACTTACAAATTGGTTTCAATTTAGTTTTCACGACTGTAAGCATGAAAACTCCTCCATCGTTATTTGAACTGTCATGATCTTCTCATTGATATTCTAAAAGGCACTTACCTTTGGTTTATTATTGTATGTCTAAATGAGTTTTCAAACTATGCCTATTATTACTTTGATTGCGCAATTTGATTTTATTAAACTGGTAAGGCATTGATCATGAAAATTTATGTTTTTGGGACTTGCCTAGTCTTTCGATTGCATAGGGGTCATGGTTTTATTTTGTTTTTATATGATGTGATCCTTATTATAAGATCTTGGCTTGTCAAATGTTATGAAATCAATTGTCACAATGTTTTATAAACATTTGGTTACACACTTATACGATGGCACATATTTTTCATTTTGGGTTTTGAACATTCATGGTTTGAAATAATACATTGGTGCATTGGTATGTTATCCACCGTTTGATTTTTGGGTTGGCCGAATAATATGGTTTGAACTGTATTATGATTGATTGAACAGAGGTTGTACTTTGTCATTACTACTTTTCATGGTGGTGAATAATCCCACCACCCTCGCACGCACATATTGAATGCCTCCCCTTTGATCGTTCATAGTGGTTAGACTGAATGACTTTGCTCCTGTATGCTGGTGTTTGTGACCCTAACCCTTACCATGCGCTCGCACCATGGCTCCTGTCATGAGGGCTGAACCAAACGGTTTCCAAGCTCTGTTGATGTTCGACAGTGCTCACAGTGACCTTCAGGAATTTGGATGGCTCCCATTCATACAAAAGTTTGATGGTTTTAACCCTTGTGTGGCTTGGCAATTCGCATTAACCTTTGATGGCTGCCAAGCCAAGGTTGGGGATGTCCAATTTGAAATTGACGAGCAGTTTCTCAGTTTAGCTACCGGTCTGCCTGCCACTGGACAACAATGGTCCAAGAATTGCAGAGTGGAAGAGGTCTCGTGGACACTTCTCTTCCAGTCGCGTAAGGTTAGCTCCTGTGACAAAGGTTTTCCCTCAAACATCCTCAAGAAACGTTGGCACGATTTTCTAATGATAATCAAACAATTTATCACCTGCGAGGGTCAGTATGGGTTTGTTTGCTTACACCACCTCTGTTTACTTATGATTTTCATGGGCTATGAGCTTAATATGCCTTATTACTTGCATAGAAGCCTGTTTAAAATGTCTAAGAGATACAAAATGAACCAGGCCGATAGCAGCCTTTTTCACTTTGGGTTGATTAAAATTATTATTGTCTGTCATTTGGGGTTACACCAAGACTGTTGGAATGATTTCCTTGTTCGCAATTGTTTTGAGGATTCAAGTCCACCACAGGTTGACAAACCTATGGTGACCGAGAACAAAGCTATACCCCCAGTACCCTACAATATTCTATTACCTAAACCCTTACCCGACTCACCTACAGACCTACCCCACTCTGTGACCAAGGATGTTGAAACAGTTAAGCCCGTGGGCAAGAGGCCTAAAGCCAAACCTACTGCAAATTCCAAAGGCAAAATGAGTGCCCGTTTAATCTCTCGAATGGCAAGAAACAAATTGAAACCTCCTGCCAACCCTGGCCCTATCATTTTGAGTGGAGATTTCGACTCAGAAGTGGAATGCTACCTGGCAAGTGAATATCCCTATTCGGAAGGTCTGTGTTCCAAACCCTCATACGAATTTGTGAAAAACCTACCACCTTGCTTGAAAAATGACCCTAATTACCCAGGCATTAAACTTCCTTGTGAAACCCCCGGTGATTTGTCAAAACCCTCTCCTGCTTTATCTCAACCAGCTGTGCCTCCCTGTGATCAGTGTGGATCATGGTTGGAAAGGTATTATCTCGATGTACCAATGCTACAGTCGAGAATTCATTCATCCACTTATAAGAAACAGAGAACGACAGAGAACGACAGGCTCTATTGCAAGCCACTGATAAGAAACAGAGAACGACAAGCTCTATTTTGTTTAAGAATGTGGAGTCAGCTACAACAGTTGTGAATTCAAAATTGGCATAGCTCAAGCAGCCTCACTGGTATGTCTATCACCTGTTTATATGATAAACTCATAGCTCTGTTTACAGCGTGGATTTGATTTGACACATAAGCATGCACTATATGCATAGTTTTGTTTTGGTTGATCGAATTTCGTTTCCCATTTTAGCTTTGATTGGATTGTCTTCGATTCGATTGATCGTGGTATGGATTTGATTGTTTCGATTTGGCTTAAATTGGATACTCTGTTATCATTTCTATCCTTTCTAAACACAACCTGTTTCTCGTATTCCAATTTTGAACACAATCAATGTTTCGATTTGAATTGGTTATATTGTATACGATATGGTTGACAATAATGGCTAACTGTTACGATTTTATATCCATATGATTTTCGATCAACAGGGATACAATTGGGGTTATGTTCGATATGATTCTATTTCGTGGATAGATATGATTCATAACAGTTGTACACAACTGATTGATTTGCATTGTTTTAGTCAACCGTGTTATCAGTTCGATTCGTATTTTAATGAAAATGTTGTTTGAATTCGATTTAAGGAGCGAGATTGATTGTATCATCTCACGATTTATTCCTATAATTAAATTCAGTCGTGATTCGTTTTGATGATTTTCCCAGTTCACAATTGTAACCTCTGTTGATCCTATTATGATCCTGTCTGTTGGCTGTGCAAGAAAACAATCATGAATTTGGTTGGGTTTATGCTGTTGAAGTATGATTTCATTACTCATAATCGAAACAGTCTACCTATCTTTACATTTGATTGAATGATATGAATATGTTGTTATGGCTATAACGAGTCAATGATAGCTGTGTTGGATTAGATCGTATCACATACGATATCACTCATTGTTGATTTCATTTGAATTGAAACAGTCTTGTTACTGTTGATCCGATTTTATGGTAACAGTGAAACAGAGTACTCCTACCTCTGTTTTGATTTAATCACTTTTGATTATGTTTTATATTGAATGATAAAATCATTAGAATCATTAGTGATTCATTTTAATGTTTATTGAAAGAAAATTGGATTGAATCATTTTAAAAAGATTTCATTTGATATTTATTTGATCCTGTATGTTATTTTAGACTAGCTACAGAATCAGATGATTCTGTAGCTGAGTCTGTAGGGTTATATTTTTAGTATTTTGTTAATGAAATATCTTTCTAACTTGATATTTTTGGCCTATTGCAGATCAATTTGAAATGGCAATGGATGTGATGAGCAGTTAGGAGATATTTGGAATATTTCACTTGCATTTTATTTTCTTAGTTTAGTTGATTTTGGGATATCTCCCAGATTATGTAAAACTGTTTGATATTATCCACAGGGAGGTTTTTACCCTGTGGAGAGACTTATAAATACCTATCATTTTTGTAATAATGATCATCCTCATTGGTGGGAGAACAAGGATATGGAGTTCTAATACAAACTGACGCAGAATTTGGTGTTTTGTCACAGCTTTAGCTTCTTATTATATCAATATTTTGTTTCATGTTGTGTATATCAATTTGTATCTGGTTAATGACTACTTTAGCTATCTTAATCATGTGCAAATGATATAATTTCAATCATTGTAATCCACATCTGGTTTCTTCCAAGTGTATAAAAGACATAACAATTGTTAATTCAGTTTGTGAATGACAAGTTTATCTTCTTCATAATTTGAATTATTTAATATAAGTTTTTGCATAACATGTTTCCCTTATTGCAGATATTTATACATCTTATAGTTGTTATGATTTTTTATGTCTTGTTTGTCCTGTAAACAATTCAAAGAGCAGCACAGCCTATCGTTTACGAGAATCTTATGGACTAACCGGTGCGAGTTTCTTTCCTTCGACCAGCTTCAAAGTCATCATACGCAGGACAAATTAGGAGTGCCTCCAGGTCAGTTAATCGCTTGGTTGTTTACTGTTTTTTATTAGTAGTTTTGTTCAGATATTAGTTTAGTTAGATTTATATTATATTAGATTGTTTAATTTTATTAAATATATTAGATCATTTAATTTCAGTAGTCTTATTCATAAAATATAAAAATAAAAAAATATCTCTAGCTGTCTTAGGGAAGAAAGCAAACAGAGTTTTACAGGTTTTATTTAAATCTGCCAATTGTTTATATTGTATATTTGTGAATAAGCTCTACAATAACTGGTAATTAAACAATAAATTGTTAGAGTTAGAGTAATAGTAATTAGTAGAATAGTTAGTGTAATTTGTATTTAGTTTTAGTTTATATAGTAGTTTGTTTCAATTAGATTAGTGTATTAATTTGTTTTTATTGTTAGTTAGTTTAGTTTCTTTTATTTTAGTTTTAGTTAGTTTGTTTAGTTAGTTTTAGTTAGTTTTATTTGTTTTAGTTAGTTTAGTTCGTTTAGATTAGTTTTCTCTTTGGTTTTCTTAAAAGACCTTAGAGCGGCCAACGGAGCCGTTAAACTCGTCAGGGTGGTTCATCCCAAACGGCTTGGGTTATTTAGACAACCCCGGACCGATTCCACTCTCTTAATTGATGGACGGACAATTTCGCCCATCAACAAATGGTGCTAGAAGGAGGGCCTGAAATTAATTAATGACACGAGGTGGTCGCAAGACTCCTCCTCCACCTAATCGCACACCTATAGTGACTAGAAGTCGTTCACAAGATAATATTCCACCTCAAACAACAACTACTTCAACCGAAGATCCGCAGATCACAGTTGAGCCAAAAACCCCTAATCCTACAGGTGGTGATATCCAAGAGATCGTTCGTCAATCTCTTATCAAAACACATAGTGCCTTAGCTAGTTTAAGGCGACCAAACCGTCCGTGAGGCCAAGATTTAGACTTCTCTGATATCAGAGAATAGTTAGGTGATATTAACCTCACTGTGAGTCCTACAGATCCAGGCACAAATCCTGCTGCAAGAGGATCTGAGATACCTCCTTCACCACCTCCTTCATCTCCTTCCTCTTCTGGAGGAGATTCCTCTTCTGACGAAGGAAATCCACCTTCTCAGTCGTCCACACCCACTACCCCAATGGCAAATCAGAACAACCCGGCTAGACCCTGGTTGGACCAGGATGCTGTAGTTGTACCCAGAGCCCAACACCCTTTACCTAAGCACCCGGAGAAATAGCTTCCTAAGTTTGATCCTGATTCAAAACAGATAGTTGAAGATCATATCAAAAAATTTATGTTAGCCATCAAACTCCATAATGTTGAGCATGAAGACGTTGTCTGTAGGTTGTTCCCTTACACTTTTGAGGGTAATGCGTCCACTTGGTACTTTGCCCAACAGCCCCACACCATCGAGTCTTGGGAAAAGTTTGAGTCATGCTTTTTGGAAAAATTCAGAGATGGTAAACCTCCGGAAGTCTTAGTCATGAATCTTTCGAGCTTAAACATGAACTCAAAAGAAAAAGTTAAAGATTTTAATCAAAGATTCTTAACGCTTAAAAATCGAATCCCTGTAGATTCTATGCTTGCTGAGAGTCTTGTAATAGCTTACTACACTAAAGCTCTACATCAAAGCATAGCTATTTGGGTCAAACGTTCTAAAAAGGCCATGTTGTTAGAAGCCTTTGAAGAGGCTACTCAGATTGAAAAAGATATACTTAGTCTTAAAGACTCTTCTAGCAATGAAACTGAGACCGTTTCTTCTTCCAAAAAAGAAGATTGAAATCCTCCCCAGACCTGCACAAAACAAAACACACCCTGAAAACTCTGAGTTGGAAAATTTAACCAAAGTTGTACAAAAATTGTCTAATCAAGTTATATATTTAAAAAGGTCGACTGAAGAAGATTCCTCGAGTAAAGGACCCTACAAACCTCCTTTCCGAAAGCCTTTTCCCGCCAACCGGCCTAATCTAAACCTCGAAGGCTTGAACTTAGAAAGTTTGCAATGCACTCTCCAGACAATTCTAGGAGCCCAAGATGACTTGATGCCTCCTGAAATCCCTCAAGAGGAAGTCGAGCAGGAAATAACTCAAGAAGAAGAGTCTTCTCCAAACATCTTCAGACACTTCTCGGATAACATCTTTCAAGCTAACTTTGAGACTGTTCACCCTTACAACACTAGGAGTAAGACATCAAATAAACCTCCTACCAAGAACACTACAACTTCCCCCCAAAAGCCATCTAAATCAACATAAATTAAACAAAGTAATGTCAGCCCTAAATTAGATTATGATGTTGTTGAAGATCTAAAAAAGTTAAGGGCTAACATTTCTATTTATGAGTTGTTGAAGTTTCCATTTTTGTTACAGAAGATGTTGCAAAATATTTCAGAAAATAGCAAGAATGGTAATTCAAATGGTAGCAAGGTTGTGCAAAGCAAAGTTCTGCAGAAGACTTCCACAAAAAATAATCTTGATCCTCAAGATAAAGGAAGCCTTCCTGTAGCACCTATAAATAATGTAAGTAATGTAAATAATGTGGATAAAGTAGCATTAGAAACCGTGAGTAAGAAACCACAAGCTACTACTCTAAGTACTCGCAAGAATGTACCTCCTTTTCTTTTAACTTTTGAAATCTTCAACAGAAATGTGCATAATTGTATGGTTGACTCAGGAGCATCATCAAATGTGATGCCCTGGTCTGTCTGCCAAAAGATTAACGCTGAAGTGGAACCATCTTCTTTGAAAATCATGCAACTTGATCGAACAGATGTTAAAGTTATAGGTGAACTGAAAAATGTATTGATTAGATTATCATCTAACCCAAAGGTTCATCAGGTTATTGATATAATTGTGGTGGATATTCCAGAAGTGTATGGTCTGTTTTTGAGCAAGGACTGGTCGGAGCAGCTACATGGTTACTTCACAATGGACTGGTCTCACTTATGGCTTCCAGAAAATGGTAAGCCCAACAAGATCAGGGTGAATCGTGAGCGTTACCTAAAGTTCACGGTCACAGATTTGAACGATCCTAATGAACCATACACACCTCCTGCTGATTCACCTGAAGTCCAAGGGATGGACACCTTCTTTGGAAATTTCATGTCTGAAGCTTCATCTATCAACAATCCGGAACAACAGTCTGAGATCATAATATGTACGCAATCAACAGCTTCTATGCAACAGTCTCATGAGCCCGATGGAAATCAAATTTGGTCACTATATTTCGATGGTTCCAAGTCTAAAGAAGGAGCTGGTGCAGGCTGCATCATTATCGATCCGACAGGTAACAAGATATTTTTTAAGGTCCTAACCTGCACCTAGGTAGATCAATGTATTCGGATGTAATAAAGGTCAATATTAATAAGACCTTTCAATAAAACAAAATAAGGTGGATGTAAGAAGACCTAATAGAAGCTTCCGCTTCTAGAAGGATATTCCTCTAGATGCTTCTTTTTAGTATAAATAGGAGTCAAGGGTATGAGAACCCTAGCTTGGATATTATTGTAACAGAGCGCTGCTCGATTGGAGGTTTCCCCCTCGAAGAGGCCTGTGAACATTGCTATCTGATTCAAAGTGC
>ML783346.1:319812-359269 GCA_009831015.1 Picea engelmannii | reverse complement strand
CCAACAGAAACTGAGGAAAATGCATCCTAAACTAGAACCGACCGTACAAAAAGAATTGAATAAACTCCTAAGTGCTAAAATAATTTTTCCTGTTAGACACACTCAATGGGTATCCAACCTCGTCCCAGTTCGGAAGAAAAATGAGGAAATTCGACTTTGTGTTGATTTCCGAAACCTAAACAAAGCGTCTGACAAAGACAACTATCCTGTCCCTCCTATGGAACAGATCCTACAATAGGTATTTGGTTCCGAGAGGATATATTTACTGGATGGTTTCTCTGGATACAACCAAGTTTTGATGTCTCCGCCAGACCAATTAAAAACTACCTTCCGTACCCCGTGGGGCACTTATGCTTATCGCAAAATGCCCTTTGGTTTGATTAATGCTGGTGCTACCTTTCAGAGAGCAATGGACATTTCTTTTAGAGGCTTAATCAATCACTCTGTAGTAGTCTACTTAGATGATGTGACTGTTTATTCTAAAAACAAAGACGATCATCTAGCTCACTTACGAGCCGTTCTGCTATGATGTCGTAAATACGGCATCTCCTTGAACCCCAAGAAGTCCATCTTTGCAGTAGAACAGGGTAAATTACTAGGATTCATTGTGTCTAGTGATGGAATGATTATTGACCCCGAGAGGACTCAAGTCATCGCTAAACTTCCCCCACCTACCTCCAAAAAATCAATGCAGTCTTTCCTAGGCCAGATTAATTTTGTGAGAAGATTTGTCCCTAGCTTCTCCGAAATGGTTAGGCCTCTCCAGAACATGATTAAGAAAGACACCCAATATCACTGGGGACCCACAGAAAACCAAGATTTTAATGCTATAAAGAAGGCCATAATAGACGCTACGTCTCTCATGAGCCCTGATTTCTCTCAAGACTTTACACTCTATACTTTTGCCTATGATCGTTCCTTTGCTGCAGTCCTAACTCAGAAGAACTCTGAGAACAACGAAGTACCCATCGCCTTTATGAGATCTGCTTTCAAAGGTGATGAACTTAACTACCCAGCGGTTGATCGGTAGGCCTACGCTGTTTTCAAGGCAGTTAAGAATTTCCGGTCATATATTTTGAAGTCAAGGATGAAGGTCATTGTCCCCTACCCTGCCATAAGGAACTTGTTAGTGAAAAAGGAGTTAGGAGAGAAGAGAGCCAAATGGGTCACCTCCTTGCAGGAGTATGACTTAGAGATCACCCCAGCACAGATCGTGAGAGGCCAAGGGTTGTGCAAGTTGGTTGTTCATTCAGAAATAGGACAGCAAGAGGATAGTGATACGTCAAACCTAGAACAATGCGACCAAAGTTTGATTTGTTGCACACAAAACCTCGTAAGTCCTTGGTACGACGATATTAGATTTTGTCTTGAACATGGATCAGCACCCCATCACCTTGACCCTGCCAAAAGAAGAGCGTTGAGACTAAAGTCTGCCTCCTTTCATCTAGTTAATGATATACTATTTCGTCAAAATTTTGACAGCGTACTGATGCGCTGCCTCGAAATAAATGAAGCAGAAAGAGTCTTTCTTGAGTTGCATGCAGGAGAAGCTGGTGGTCACTTCGGTGGTGATACCACCGCTCATAAGGTTTTAAGAGTTGGTTACTACTGGCCAATGCTTTTTAGGGATGCCCATGCCTTGTGCCATAAATGTATCATTTGTCAGAAAGCATCAGGGAGATTGCAAAAACCAGCCTTCCCCTTGCAACCCGTTTCATTCGATTCTCCTTTCCAGCAATGGGGCCTTGATATCATAGGTCCTATTAACCCTCCATCCTCACAAAAACACAAGTATATTGTGACAGCCACTGATTACTTTACTCGATGGTCTGAAGCCGTTGCGCTAAGAACTGTTAACACAAGTCAGGTGATCGCTTTTCTAAACTCGAATATCATCACTCGTTTCGGTATCCCTGATTGTCTAGTCTTTGATAAAACTTCGTAATTTTCTTCTCTTGAGATGAGTGAGTTCACTTTGGAGAAAGGAATAAAATTGAATTATTCTGCTAGTTACTACCCCCAGGGCAATGACTTAGCCGAATCAACAAACAATAACTTGATCAAAATTATCAAGAGAACCGTGGCTGATAATCACAAGAACTGGCACAATGCACTGCTTAATGCACTGTGGGCTGATAGGGTAACACCCAAAGCCACTATAGGTAACTCCCCTTTTTTCCTCGTTTATGGCAGAGAAGCCATTATGCCACCTCACATTCTCCTTCCTTCGCTTCATTTGTCACAAAAAGTCCAAGAAGAAGATTGTCCCCCTTTAGAAAGCCGCATAAACGCTTTGATGAAGTTAGAATAAGTAAGAACCCAAGATAAGCGCAAGTTAGATCAACATCAACAACTGATTAAAAGTTGGTTCGATTCTAATTCTGCTTCTGATAGGAATTTTTAAGTAGGCGATCTCGTCTTAAAGTGGGACAAACAACACGAAGGAAAGGGTGAGCACACCAAGTTTCAAAATTTGTGGCTTGGGCCATTTTTTATTGCTGAAAAGTTGGGTCCTAGTTTCTTTCGATTGCAGAATCTTGAAGGGCATCTTGACACCTATCCGGTGAATGGCCAGGCCCTGAAAAGATACTTCACCTTATTACTGCCCTTGTATATTATGTAAATATTTCCTTTTGTTTTTATTTTTCCTTTATTTTCGTTTTTGGTTTTGATTTGATTGATCAGTTTTTTTTGTTTTTGAAACATATGCATATCTGTGCACTGAGCCATTCAAACAAAGACCATGGGAAAATTTCTTCGCTGAAATAACTTCTGAAAGATTGTACGAACATCAGTGATATATTTCTAAAACTGATATTTATGTTGGAAAATTTTGTTGTTTGAAAGAAGTTTACTAATTTCAATCTCTGAGCAAGGTTTGTCATGATTATCTATTATCTTTTTACGCTGTCCCTTTTCCATAAAGGAATGACTCAAAAAGATGTCTCCCTGTCATAGTAAGTGTTTTAGAAATAAAAAATTTCTGGAGCTGAAAAAAGGACAGTGTCAAAAAATTCTAATGAGGTCTGAAAAAATATCAAAATTTTCAGCATCACCCCGCTCAGATATTTACAAAAGAAAAATAGAATAAAAATGTTAATAAGAGTTGTGGGAAGTTCTTGTAAACCCACCGGGATACTGAACAGGTCCGCTGGCAGTCGGTAAATGCATGCATGGTGCCAAGACAACTTCGCCGGGGTACTGAACAGGCCTGCTGGCAGCGAAGCAATGTCGGGTACATGAAAATCTGTAAAAAATTATAAGAAACCTCTTTAAAGTCCTTTATTCTAATCTAGAACTTCTTGATAGAATACAAATGTCAGAGTGGGTTAAATGGAAACCCTGTCGAGGCTATGGATGCCTGCTGGAAGCAGTGGCCATGCCAACAGTATTGAAGATTTTATCATTAATATTGTGACTTGCTGATCTTAAGACTGTTATTAGTTTCCATCTTTTAAAACATTACTGGAAAAGATGGTAAATGATGATGTTTGTACAATTTTCTGGTTGTTGTTTTTGAAGTTGAAATTTTCTTTGCTGTCCTAATCTAAATTTATTTCTTTTGACAGAGATAACTGCTTCTACCAGCGTGTCGCCATTGTTGGCAGCCAATTCAATTTTTTCCATTGCCCTATAAGCTGCCTACACCTACGTATTATGAACTTCAAATTGCCGTCGCATTTTGCAAATAGACGATATTTTCATTTCAAGGGACACTTACAAATTGGTTTCAATTTAGTTTTCACGAATGTAAGCGTGAAAACTCCTCCATCGTTATTTGAACTGTCATGATCTTCTCAATGATATTCTGAAAGGCACTTACCTTTGGTTTATTATTGTATGGCTAAATGAATTTTCAAACTATGCCTATTCTTACTTTGATTGTGCAATTTGATTTTATTAAACTGGTAAGGCATTGATCATGAAAATTTATGTTTTTGGGACTTGCCTAGTCTTTCGATTGCATAGGGGTCATGGTTTTATTTTATTTTTATATGATGTGATCCTTATTATAAGCTCTTGGCTTGTCAAATGTTATGAAATCAATTGTCACAATGTTTTATAAATGTTTGGTTACACACTTATATGATGGCACATATTTTTCATTTTGGGTTTTGAACATTCATGGTTTGAAATAATACATTGGCGCATTGGTATGTTATCCACCGTTTGATTTTTGGGTTGGCCGAATAATATGGTTTGAACTATATTATGATTGATTGAACAGAGGTTGTACTTTTTCATTACTACTTTGCATGGCGGTGAATAATCCCACCACCCTTGCATGTGCATATTGAATGCCTCCCCTTTGATCGTTCATAGTGGTTAGACCGAATGACTTTGCTCCTGTATGCTGGTATTTGTGACCCTAACCCTTACCATGCGCTCGCACCATGGCTCCAGTCGTGAGGGATGAACCGAATGGTTGCCAATCTCTGTTGATGTTCGACAGTGCTCACAGTGACCTTGAGGAATTTGGATGGCTCCCGTTCATACAAAAGTTTGATGGTTTTAACCCTTGTGTGGCTCGAAAATTCGCATTAACCTTTGATGGCTGCCGAGCCAAGGTTGGGGATGTCCAATTGGAAATTGACGAGCAGTTTCTCAGTTTAGCTACCGGTCTACCTACCACTGGACAACAATGGTCCAAGAATTGCAGAGTGGAAGAGGTCCCGTGGACACTTCTCTTCCAGTTGCGTAAGGTTAGCTCCTGTGACAAAGGTTTGCTGGCAAACATGCTCAAGAAACGTTGGCACGATTTGTTAATGATAATCAAACAATTTATCACCTGCGAGGGTCGGTATGGGTTTGTTTTCTTACACCAACTCTGTTTACTTATGATTTTCATGGGCTATGAGATTAATATGCCTTATTACTTGCATAGAATCCTATTTAAAATGTCTAAGAGATACAAAAGGAACCAGGCCGATAGCAACCTTTTTCACTTTGGGTTGATTACAATTATTGTTGTCTGTCATTTGGGGTTACACCAAGACTGTTGGAATGATTTCCTTGTTCGAAATTGTTTTGAGGATTCAAGTCCACCACAGGTTGACAAACCTATGGTGACCGAGAACAAAGCTATACCCCCAGTACCCTACAATATTCTATTACCTAAACCCTTACCCGACTCACCTACAGACCTACCCCACTCTGTGACCAAGAATGGCCCATGGGAAAGAGGCCTAAAGCCAAACCTACTATGAATTCCAAAGGCAAAAAGAATGCCCGTTTAATCACTTGAATGGCAAGAAACAAATTGAAACCTCCTGCCAACCCTGACCCTATCATTTTGAGTGGAGATTCCGACTCAGAAGTGGAACGCTACCTCACAAGTGAATATCCCTATTCGGAAGGTCTGTGTTCCAAACCCTCATACGACTTTGTGAAAAACCTACCACCTTGCTTGCAAAATGACCCTAATTACCCAGGCATTAAACTGCTTTGTGAAACCCTCGGTGATTCGTCAAAACCCTCTCCTGCTTTATCTCAACCAGCTGTGCCTCCTTGTGATCAGTGCAGATCGTGGTTGGAAAGTTATTATCTCGATGTGCCAATGCTACAATCCTGAATTCATTCTCTGGAGGATCAAGTTTCAAGGCTTACCAGTCAAAAGGATAAATTGCAAGCCATTGATAAGAAACAAAGAACGACAGGCTCTATTTTGTTTAAGAATGTGGAGTCAGCTACAACAGTCGTGAATTCAAAATTGGCATAGCTCGAGCAGCCTCACTGGTATGTCTATCACCTGTTTATATGATAAAGTCATAGCTCTGTTTACAGCGTGGATTTTCTTTGAGACATAAGCATGCACTATATCCATAGTTTTGTTTTGGTTGATCGAATTTCGTTTCCTAGTTTAGCTTTGATTGGATTGTCTTCGATTCGATTGATCGTGGTATGGATTTGATTGTTTCGATTTGGCTTAAATTGGATACTCTATTATCATTTCTATCCTTTCTAAACACAAGTTGTTTCTCGTATTCCAATTTTGAACACAATCAATGTTTCGATTTGAATTGGTTATATTGTATACGATATGGTTGACAATAATGGCTAACTGTTACGATTTTATATCCATATGATTTTCCATCAACAGGGATACAATTTGGGTTATGTTCGATATGATTCTGTTTCGTGGATAGATACGATTGATAACAGTTGTACACAGCCGATTGATTCGCATTGTTTTAGTCAACCGTGTTATCAGTTCGATTCGTATTTTAATGAAAATGTTGTTTGAATTCGATTTGAGGAGCGAGATTGACTGTATCATATTCACGATTTTTTCCTATAATTAAATTCAGTCGTGATTCATTTTGATGATTTTCCATGTTCACAATTGTAATCTCTGTTGATCCTATTATGATCCTGTCTGTTGGCTGTGCAAGAAAACAATCATGAATTTGGTTGGGTTTATGTTGTTGAAGTATGATTTCATTACTCATAATCAAAACAGTCTACCTATCTTTGCATTTGATTGAATGATATGAATATGTTGTTATGGCTATAATGAGTCAATGATAGCTGTGTTGGATTAGATCGTATCACATACGATATCACTCATTGTTTATTTCATTTGAATTGAAACAGTCTTGTTACTGTTGACCCGATTTTATGGTAACAGTGAAATAGAGTACTCCTACCTCTGTTTTGATTTAATCACTTTTGATTATGTTTTATATTGAATGATAAAATAATTAGAATCATTACTGATTTGTTTTAATGTTTAGTGAAAGAAAATTGGATTGAATCATTTTAAAAAGATTTCATTTGATATTTATTTGATCCTGTATGCTATTTTAGACTTGCTACAGAATCAGATGATTCTGTAGCTGAGTCTGTAGGGTTAGATTTTTAGTGTTTTGTTAATGAAATATCTTTCTAACTTGATATTTTTGGCCTATTTCAGATCAATTTGAAATGGCAATGGATGTGATGAGCATCTAGGAGATATTTGGAATATTTCACTTGCATTTTATTTTCTTAGTTTAGTTGATTTTGGGATATCTCCCAGATTATGTAAAATTGTTTGATATTATCCACAGGGAGGTTTTTACCCTGTGGAGAGACTTATAAATACCTATCATTTTTGTAATAATGATCATCCTCATTGGTGGGAGAACAAGGATATGGAGTTCTAATACAAACTGAAGCAGAATTTGGTGTTTTGTCACAACTTTAGCTTCTCATTATATCAATATTTTGTTTCATGTTGTGTATATCAATTTGTATCTGGTTAATGACTACTTTAGCTATCTTAATCATGTGAAAATGATATAATTTCAATCATTGTAATCCATATATGGTTTCTTGCAAGTGTATAAAAGACATAAAAAATGTTAATTCAGTTTGTGAATGACATGTTTATCTTCTTCATAAGTTGAATTATTTAATATAAGTTTTTGCATAACAGGTTTCCCTTATTGCAGAGATTTATACATCTTATAGTTGTTATGATTTTTTATGTCTTGTTTGTCCTATAAACAATTCAAAGAGCAGCATAGCCTATCGTTTACGAGAAGCTTATGGACTAACCGGTGCGAGTTTCTTTCCTCCGACCAGCTTCAAAGTCATCATGCGCACGACAAATTAGGAGCGCCTCCAGGTCAGTTAATCGCTTGTTTGTTTACTATTTTTTATTAGTAGTTTTGTTCAGATATTAGTTTAGTTAGAGTTATATTATATTAGATTGTTTAATTTCAGTAAATATATTAGATCGTTTAATTTCAGTAGTCTTATTCATAAAATATAAAAATAAAAAAATATCTCTAGTTGTCTTAGGGCAGAAAGCAAACAGAGTTTTACAGGTTTTATTTAAATATGCCAATTGTGTATATTGTATATTTGTGAATAAGCTGTACAATAACTGGTAATTAAACAGTAAATTGTTAGAGTTAGAGTAATAGTAATTAGTAGAATAGTTAGTGTAATTTGTATTTAGTTTTAGTTTATATAGTAGTTTGTTTCAATTAGATTAGTGTATTAATTTGTTTTTATTGTTAGTTAGTTTAGTTTCTTTTATTTTAGTTTTAGTTAGTTAGTTTAGTTAGTTTTAGTTAGTTTTATTTGTTTTAGTTAGTTTAGTTAGTTTAGATTAGTTTTCTCTTTGGTTTTCTTAAAAGACCTTAGAGCGGTCAACGGAGCCGTTAAACTCGCCAGGGTGGTTCATCCCAAACGACTTGGTTTATTTAGAAAACCCCGGACCGGTTCCACTCTCTTAATTGACGGACGGACAATTTCGCCCGTCAACACATTGGCAATGGTGGCAATGGAGGAAAAATACCCGGCAAGAATATGTGGCTTGGACATAATTCGTGGCAGAGATTTATGAACTATTTGACACTAAAACCAACCATTTAGGCCATTTGATAAATTTGAAACAATATATCATAGTGGAAGATTTTATAGCCATTTTTGAACGATTGTCTTTCCATACAGAGGGCATGTCTGATGCTTTTTTCTGAGAATGTTTTATTAGTGGCCTCAAGGATGAGATTTGTGTCCATGTCCTCATGGCTCAACCTTAGAGTTGGGTGGAAGATACTAAAATAGCTAAGGAATAAAAACAGGTTGTCTCTTCTCAAACCAAAAAACCCTCCTTTATTCCTCTCCCTAAACCAATCACTCTCACTCCTCCTTCCACTCCACTATTTCTGGGAACAAGTGTAAGGAAAAAGATATTTTTATGGCCATCTTCGAGGATGTTTCAGAAGACGATGTCGAGGCCCCCCTTGTGGCCGAGTAACCTGAACCCACTAAAACAACCCCACTGTTGGAATTTGGATATGAAAGGAAGCAAAGATTAAGGAAGAAAGGCGAAGTGCAAACTGCGCGAAAAAACATAAACCAAGGAAGGGTCGAAGTGGGAAAATAAGAAGAAAAGAAGGAGAAAAATAAGGAAAATATAGTCGTTGGAAGAGAAGATCGAGGAAGATAAAGAAGTAAGGAATATGCATTATGGACAACTCAAAAAGTGGAAGAATACATCAATGAGTGCTTTGGAGCACCTCGCGGAAAATAAGGAAAAAACAGGTTGGTGAAGCCCTTAAAGAACGGGTCAAGTTGACCAAAAGTTTTGACACCTAGGGTTTTGGATATAGGGTTTTGACACCTAGACGTTCACCATGTAATGTATAAATAAAGGTCTAGGAGAGTCAAGAGCGTTTCTCAATAATTGGTTCATTGACACTATGATTGTGGTTGTTCATTGTTGAGTGTTGTTTTTGAGGATGATATTGAGTTTGTATTGTAAGATATTCAGTTGGGTGCAAAGATTAACCCTGCAATTGGGTGCGTAGGGAGGGAAGGAAGAAAGGAAGACAAAGAGAGAAAAAATTGCAGCTAAGTTCTCAGATAAAACTGTATGTTTCCTCATAATATATCAAGAAATACAGTTATGTGGATGTGGCCCTAGGGAGAGGGTGAACCACGTATATCTTGTTGTTATGTGTGATTGATGCTATGTTAGTTTCCATCTGTTATATTGTTATTTCATTGTTGTGTTAGATCTGAGATATAACTTGCAAAGTAGTCTTAAGCGAGATAAATAATAACTAGATTTTTTTGTGTTTTTGTACTAGATCCACTTTTCATTTCCTCTGGTTGTAGACACTTGTGTCCTGTAACCCCCTATTGCTACTTCAGATGAGACTACATCTGCTTCACAGTTGTTTCCGAAAGGGTCAGTAGTTAGGGTTTTTTGGTGCACTGTAAGAGTTGAACCATGGGTCTACCCCTGTGTCAACAAATGGTTTCATTGCCAAGACCGAGATCTTCTTGAGGGAATGTCAAGGTGGTTTCCATCGAAGAAAAAAATTTAGAAGTGAATAGAAGAACCAGAGAAGGACTTCGCGAAAGCTCAGAAGAAGAAATCTAACATTGGTATAGAGTATTGGTTAGGAAGGTATATCTTTACTGATATACACGAGGTTTTCTTTGGAGGAGTTCATAAGGAGTTATACGAGTTAGACAGATTAGTAGATACCCAGTTTGAAATCAGACCTAGACCACATGTGGTTTAGACGTTGACGTTGATCAAGAATGTAAAGAGAGTTGATAATGTCATGTCAAGAGTAGTAGATAACTGGTTTGATAGTAATATCGTAGGGTACATTACCGAGTTTTCTATTAATAGAGTAGAGTCATATAGACAAGAAGAGAGATATTTATTTAAGGGACGTAGAGGAAAAATTTTACACTTTCTGAAGTTGAAGATCAAGATGATATTGCATGAGAAGAACATATTGAAGATATAGTAATCAGTTAGATTGAAATTCTAATGTTCAAAAAAGTATACAGCGACAACGACACAAAGCTTGGACATACGCACATTGGGATAAACTTTAGAGAGGTTCCTTTGGTGAACTTGTTTGAGTAGAGTCAGGAGCCACTCGTACAGTACGAAGGGTTATATAGTGGGGAAGAAGAAGATTTGTTGAACGAGGAATATTCAGAGTCCACTAGGGCGGAGGAGGGGAAGACTTAATAACCTCGCCGATAAGAATCAGTAACTTCAATGACTATGCCTACCGTCGAAGTAAGTAGTATTACTCCTCCTGTTATTTTAGGAGCATTAAGTAACCAGAGTAGCCAGAGCTATTAGAGCACTCAGAGAAATGTTACCAGCAGTTCAGCACATACTCAGTCAAGAATATTGTGAAGATATATGGAATATGAAATGAGGCTACCTATTTTTAGAGGATATGGATCTAAATATCCTAATCAACATTGGTTCTTATGTGAAGCTCTATGGAGTAGTAAGCAAGTCAATGATGAATCTGTTAAGAGAGCTCATTTTAGTACCACCTTAAGAGACCACGCACTAAGTTGGTACATGAATTTTGTTAAAGGAACTATACATCCTAAACCCTTGAATGATATCAAGACTACTTTGAGTGCAGAATTTGTTGGGTATGTGTTATATTCTTTGCATGTGTGTGTGTGGGTGCGTCAGATATGACAACTTCGTCTGACGATCCCTTGTCCTAGTGCCTTGTTTGTGCCATGTGCACTAGGTTCTTTCCTAGGGGGGTCCCAGGGGGGGCAGGTATGCTCCCCCTGGTTACGCGCAGCGCTCGGGGCAACGCTCGAAAATCATTTTTTGGGCGGTTTTTGCTATTTTTAGCAGTTTACTAAAAATAATCCCGGTTTTATGGATTAGGGTTTTGGTATCTACGGAATACCTAATTTTTTTTTATATATTGTATAGTGAATTGTGAAATTCAATAATAATGATTATAAGTAAGTTTTTCCTACTTGAGGGTTTCTGGTATAAATCTCTATGTACTATGTGAATGAGCCATTGAATAAATTTTGTTTTTCTTAAGAATCTCTATGCATTGATTTACTTCATGGGTTTAAAACTTACATGTGGTATCAGAGCTCGTTTTTGGATTCAGAGGGATGCCTTTGTTGTTGAGGGTTTGGCTCGGTCTTGATAGATCAAATTTATCTTGGGCATGTGATAAACTTGGGTTTAGTGGGAGATTTTGCAATGGTGATTTGAGTGCAGAAAGAGGAATGGCGAGCTCTTCTAGAATTGAGATAGAGAAGTTCAATAGTAAAAACTTTGAGCTATGGAAGATGAATATGGAGGACCTTAGTGTAGACAAAGAACAATGGATCATTGTGGATCCTGGTACACAGCCTACTAGTACACCGTCTACTAGCACACAGGCTACAGGTACACAACCTACCAGTACACAAACTACCAGTACACCACCTACTGGTATGTCGAAGGAAGATTGGGAGAAGTTGGACAGAAGAGCAAGGAATACATTTCAACTCTGCCTGGCATATTTGGTTTTGTTGAATGTCTCTGGAGAATCTACAACCAAGGAACTATGGGATAAGTTGGGGAATTTGTATCAATCAAAGTCCCTAGTAAACAAGTTGTTTTTTCAAAAGAAGTTATATCATCTTAGGATGGAAAATGGAGATTCTGTGACAGAACATCTAAATGCCTTTAATACTCTGGTAATTCAACTTGTCTCTGTTAATATTACAATTGCAGAAGAAGATAAGTGTATTACTTTGTTATGTTCTTTTCCAGACTCTTGGGATAATCTGGTTGTAGCAATTGGTAGTACCACTCAATCTCCATTGAATTATGAGGATGTATTTTCATCCTTGTTATCTGAAGAGATGAGGCAGAAAAGCATGGATAGTCATAACATAGATGATTTATTTGTAAGAGGTCGTACCCAAGACAGGAACCCTAGTAAGCCTTCGGGGTGGAGATCTAAATCTACAAGTAGATCTAAGTCTCCAGGAAAATATTTGAGGAAATGTTGGAAGTGTGGTAAAATAGGGCATTATAAGAAAGATTTCAAGTCTAAGAAGGGTGAAAAACCAAAGGGATATGATATCACCTCTTCCACAGAGGCGAAAACCTCCACTAAAGAAGGAGGTGATGTTTACCTAGCATCTACAAGTACACATGCAGACCGTGATGTATGGTTGATCGAATCAGGTGCGTCATACCATATGAATCCTCACAGGGAGTGGTTCTCTGAATATGAAAAATATGATGGTGGTGATGTATTCCTAGGAGATGACTCGACAACAAAAATATTGGGACGTGGAAGGGTTAAGTTGATGCTAAAAGATGGAAGGATTAGAACACTTCCTGGGGTTCTTCACATTCTAAAACTATCCAGGAGCCTAATATCTATAAGAAATATGGATGATGTAGGAGTGGATACTGTATTTGGAAAGAACACTCGCAAGATGGTATGAGTAGCAATGGTGTTGATGAGGGGAGTTCGGTGTGGAACTCTATACAAGTTGTTGGGAAGCACTTATACTAATATTTGTAACAGTTCTGTTGTCCCTGAACAAAGAGATAAAGAAGACAAGACCAATATTTTCCCTGGAAAGAAGACCATGCTGTGGCATCAAAGACTGGGACATATTGGAGAAAAGGGCCTTCGAACACTACACAGTAAAGGTATGGTTGGAGGTATGTCTAATTGCACTGTGGATTTTGATTTCTGTGAACAGTGCATATATGGTAAACAAAATCGAGTAATATTCCCATCTGGTGCTACAAGAGCAAAGGGGATCTTAGAGTTGATACACAATGATGTGTTTGGATCTATTCCTGTGCCATCCCTAGGTAAATCTGTGTATTATGTTTCATTCATAGATGATTTTTCAAGGAACACATGGATTTATTTTCTTAGAAAGAAATCTGAGGTATTTGATAAATTTAAAGAGTTTAAGGCTCTAGTAGAAAATCAGACAGAGAAGAAAATAAAGGTATTGAGAATAGATAATGATGGAGAATTCTACGGAAATGAATTCGAAGAATTCTGTAAGAAGTGTGGTATAGCAAGACAAAATACTACTCCTTACACTCCTTAGCAGAATGGAGTTGCAGAAAGGATGAATAGGACATTGATGGAAAAAGCAAGGAGCATGCTCAACGATGTCGAGTTAGGACAAGAATTATGGGCAGAGGCAGTGGGTACAATATGTTATCTGGTCAATCGATCAGCTTCATCAACGTTGGATGATAAAAATCCACATGAGGTATGGTCTGAAAATAAACCCTCTCTTCAACATCTTAGAGTGTTTGGTTTTGATGCTTATGTACATGTTCCAAAAGAAAATAGAAGTAAGTTGGATAAAAAGGATGAAAAGTGTATCTTTATTGGTTATAAAGATTGTGTGAAAGGTTATAAGCTTTGGAACCCAGAAACCAAGAAAATTGTTTATAGTCGAGATGTTGTTTTCAGAGAGGTAAAAGATGTGTCCAAACAAGAATTCCTACCAACGCAAGACGAACCTAAGAAAATATATCTTGAGTTGGATGATGCAAAATCTGAATCATATGAAGAAGAGGAAGTAGAAGAAGAAGAAGAAGAACCTCATACCCCAGTATTGAGGAGATTAGTGAGAGATAGAAGGCAACCAGAAAGGTATGGTCCACCTGATTTTCGCTCCAATTTTTCTTTATCTATTACTGATGATGATCCCATAACTGTCAGGGAAGTAGTGAATTCAGAGGATAGTAAACTCTAGAAGAAGGCCATGGCTGAAGAAATGGATGCCTTGGGATAAGAATGAGGCATGGGATATAGTTGAGTTGTCAGCTGGAAGAAAATCTGTTGGTAGAAAATGGTTGTTTAAGAATAAGTTGAATGCACAAGGTAAAGTGGAGAAATACAAAGCTCAGTTAGTAGCAAAAGGTTATTCCCAGGTAGAGGGAATTGACTTTGGTGAGATTTTTTCTCCCGTTTCTAAGTTAACTTCTATTAGATTTCTTTAATATATTGTTGCTTCTTTTGATCTTGAAGTGGAATAGATGGATGTGAAGAAACCATTCCTAGATGGGGATCTGGAAGAAGAAATCTACATGAAGTAGGCAGAAGGATTTGTAGTGAAGGTAAAGAAAGAGCTGGTATGTAAGATAAAGAAGTCACTATATGGTCTGAAGCAATCACCTAGGATGTGGTACCAAAAGTTTGACACATACATCCCTAGATTGGGATTTGTAAGAAGCAGGGCGAATCACTGTGTATATTCCAAGCAGGTTGGTAATCACTTCATTTATGTAGTGTTGTATGTTGATGACATGTTGTTGGTAGGAAATAACATGGATTTTATCAAGGAGGTGAAATCGCATATATCCTCCAAATTTGACATGAAGGATAGTGTTGCTAACTTCATTCCAGGAATGGAGATTAAAAGAGATCGTGCAAACAGGAAACTCTAGTTGAATCAAAGAAAATGTTTTGAGATGATATTGCAAAGGTTTAATATGCATGGAAGTAAATCAGTCAAGGTTCCTATTCCTATAGGTGTAAAGTTATTTGCAGCTAAGTGTCCCAAGACACAGGAAGAAGAAGAGGACATGTCCCATGTTTTGTATGCCAGTGCAGTTGGAAATTTGATGTATGCAATGGTCTATACTAGACCGGACATTGCACATGCAGTGGGATTTTTGAGCAGGTATATGTCAAAACCAGGGAAGGAGCATTGGAAAACAGTAAAGAGGGTCTTCAGGTATCTTCATGGCACTACCAGTTATGGATTGTGCTACCAAGGAAGACCAGGATTGGACAGAGTGCTGGACATACATGGCTTTGTTGATGCAGACTAGGCTGGAGATCTGGATCACAGAAGATCTACAAGTGGGTATGTGTTTAACCTATTTGGAGGAGCAATCAGTTGGATGAGAAAAACACATGCTATAGTGACACTCTCAACTACAGAAGCTAAATACATGGCAACCACTCATGCAAGCAAGGAAGCAATATGGTTACAAAGATTGTGTTCGGGTATTGGGTTGGTACAACAAGCAGTGAGATCAGATTGTGACAGTCAGAGTGCAATCTTCCTGGAAAAGAACCCAACTTACCATTCAAATACAAAGCATATTGATGTACAATATCACTTTGTGGGAGACATGGTTGAGGAAAAGAAGGTGTTGCTGGAAAAGGTTGACACTTTGAAGAATGTTGCAGATTCATTGACAAAGTCTATGAGCACAAAAAATTTCTCCTGGTGTAGAGTAACAATGGGCATTTATGCCTTGTACTATTGACTATATAATCCCTTGGACCCTTGGATGCAAAGAAAACAACAAGTGGGAGAATGTTGGGTATGTGTTATATTCTTTGCATGTGTGTGTGTGGGCGCGTTAGATATGACAATTGCGTCTGACGATCCCTCATCCTAGTGCCCTTTTTGTGCCATGTGTGCTGGGAGTTTTCCTAGGGGCGTCCCAGGGGGGCCAGGTATTCCCCCCCTAGTTACGCACAATGTTTGGGGCAGTGCCCAGAAATGTTTTTTTGGGCGGTTTTTGCTATTTTTAGTGGTTTACTAAAAATAATTCTGGTTTTAGGGATTAGGGTTTTGGTATCTACGAAATACCTAAAAACATTGTATATATTGTATAGTGAATAGTGAAATTCGATAATAATGAATATAAGAAAGGTTTTCCTGGTTGAGGGTTTTCGGTATAAATCTCTGTGTACTATGTGAATGAGCCATTGATTAAATTTTGTTTTTCTTAAGAATCTATATGCATTTCTTTACTTCAAAGGTTTAAAAATTACAAAATTCAAGAAACCCAATTCGGAGTTGCAGTGCATTACAGAACTGAAAGAAATCAAGCAGAGAGTAGTTGAACCGGTGTGGGAATTTGATCATAGGTTTAAGACCTTGACATGCCATTTGATATTGCAGATTCTAGATGAGTAGAATAAGGAATGGTTCATTGCTTCCCTCTTGCCACACATCAGAGTTCCTTTGATGCAACAAAAGGTCACTTCCTAGACTGAGGCACTGGATATCGCCATGAAGCTAGAATTATCCCCTATGGGAGAATCCATCTCAGGTATGAGTCAAAATCTGATTCATCTAACTAGTTGATCTCTGCAGGTCGAAGATATGAAGAAAGAAAAGGGAAAATATAAAAGAGAAGACATCTGGTGTATCAGATGCAAATCAGAGGGCCATGGTAAGGAGGATTGTCTCTTATCTAACGATTACTTGGCCTCTAAAGCTCTGAGCCCCTTGAAGCAGGTTACTCTACCCTGGTGCGAGGTATGTATAAATAGGCATCACCTTGGTGAATGTTATTACATGAAAAAATATGTCCAGACACCTACCAATATTTACTGCACATTCTGTAAATCCGTGGGTCATGATGAGAAGGACTATAGGGCTTATGATCTTTTGCATGAAAGATCAAGAGATACATACAGGATTCAAGGAGAGATGCAACAAGAGGGAAATGCTATGCAGTTTAATTCCCCAGGTAAAGGAAAATTCAACCCTCGCGGTGGATTCAGAGGAGGAGGCATAGGTTGAGGTCGAGGTCAGATCATTTGTTATAACTGTGCCCAACCAAGTCACTTGGAAAGACACTATCAGAACCCTTGCACCACTTACAGCTACTGCAACTCATTTGAACATGTTATTGCATATTGTCTAGTACTGTTAGCCAAACTCCAGGAGAGACAGGGAGGAAACCAACAAGTATAATTAATATTAGCAGAACCTCATGGTGAAGACCCTAGATTCGTTGTTATCACTAGAGGAGGCGTTGTTACAGGAGAAGATAGGGTGACTCCTAAAAAGACTACAGAGGGATCTAGGATCAGAAGAGCTACAGAAAAGACATAGTTGTTTGATCCAAGGAAGGAGAAGTAGATAGTTGAAGACGAAAGAAGAGAATTTGGAGGAGAACAAGCTTCTTCATCGAAGGCACAACCAAAAGTGAGATAATGTGGAATTCCTCTAACATTCAAATAATCTTCATCACTTGGAGAAGGAAAAGAGGTAAGAAATATTGTAGGGTTCTTGTATACATTTATTGATTTAATTAAGGATGAAAGATCCATACAAGAACTACAACACTTGATCAGAAAGTATGAGATAGGAAGAATAGACCCTATGATTAGTAGGGTTGTGAACCAAGTATCTAGGAAGAGGAGAACAAACAAGGAACTATACCTCAATGTTCAGATTAGAGACTATGACATAGATTATGTGGTCGTCAACTTGGGATCAGAAGTCAATGTTATGACGAAGCAGACCTGGGCACTGATGGGAAAACCTAAGTTGATATACTCCCATATCAGGCTTAGTCAAGGGTGATTTTAAGAATCCCCCCTAAATTTATATGTATAATAAATGGGCGAATCCCCATGATACATAGAAAAAATTGAAGGTTATTTTATCAATAATATAATATGTATATATAATTTTTTGGCGAATATTTTTTTCAATTATATAATATTGTAATATGATGATGAATGTTTCACTGAATTATAAACTCTTGTAAAATCTTGGTGAATCTTTCACTGAATTACAAAACCTTGTAAATTTTTGGCGAATTTTTTGATAAAGTATAAAACCATATATAATAATAGGAAAATGTAATCATTAAATAGGAATATAATCATTTTACATATTTGGAAAAAGAAACATAATGTTTCCATCCTCAATACGATGTTGCAAGAATTAGGGGTTATGTTTGTCAAGGTTCTCACTATACACTGTTGTATATCCCTCTATCAGTTTTGATGAAATTTCACCACAAAGTTCATATGTGTTGATCTTGACCACCACTTCCATCAAAATAAGGATATATTAATATTTTCTCTACCACTTCTATTATGGATTATTTATTATTGATTCATTGATTATGAAAGGACCCTTAAAACAAGTTCATCCTAGGATCATGTTCTTAACTAGGAGCACACATAATTCTATCCATCGATAACTCCAAAAGTATGATAATATTGATAAGTCACATTCCATGCATGAATTTCTATCTAATCATCCATTTTTACTAAAAAAGGACCCATTTTTAAGGAATAGAGGTCTCTTTTATCCCTTATATATTTATTGGCTTCTAAAAAAGTAAAGGGACACATAACTTTATCATAAATTTTGGGCATAGATTAGGCCTTACAAAAGAGATAGTCTTAGTTAGACTGCCATAATTCATCATGAACAATAAGATATGTAGATTAAGTAAGGGCTATTATGTCATCATGTATATCTACACCTTCCAGTAGCATGGTGCACAATCAAAGTCCTATCACTCATTTTAATGTATGTTATGTCTGTCACTTGGATCCTACTACATACCAACTCTCAAAATTGAGTTGCAGAAAATTAATGAAGAAATAAATGATCCAAAATTTTATAGAAAGTTATTTTTTCCATGTGATACAAGCACCAATAAACATATATATTTCTTAGTTTGAATAAATTCTCCATAACATGTGCATTATTAGCAGAAACTATGTAATGATTTTTTTTCAATCTAGTTTATCAAGCTTCTTCTTCAACTTTGACTTCAAGAATGATAGTGCAATAAACAAACTCTAAACATCTAAGACCTATTTAACCAACTAACTAGTAACTAATCTCTAAATTACATTTGGAAAAGAACTCTTAGAACATGACGAGTACTAAGACAAACAATCATAAACCTGATTTGTTTTATCAAATGCAAATATACAACACTTGTTGATAGAAAATATACCATCAGTCTATTAAATTAAATTGGTTAAAATCTTTTGACGAAATGTTGTGAAAATAGTTTCGTCAACTTATGCATGATTGCACGAAATCCAGTTCTTCAACCTTGAACATAATTTCACAAATGCAAACACATTTAGTCATAATTTGCACAAGATTACACAATACACCAACCAATTATTACATGGCATTCCCATGGCATTTAACAATAAACTTCACCTTCCAACTTAACTTATAATTCAACTATTTACATACTTAATGAATATAATCAATAATCAATGTTTATAATATAACTAAAATTTATATAAAATTACCTATAATTATAATTATAAATAAATTTATATAAAATCTCAAATATTTACAAAAATTATTTAAATTCTCATATAAATTATTATTATTATTTTTCTTCATTTAATAATTAAAAATCACCAATTAACTCTTTTAATATCCTTATCACTACTTACCATTTTATAGAGTCCTCGGAAAAAATCACCAATAAACTCTCTTAATATCCTTATCACTACTTACCATTTTATAGAGTCCTAAAAATCACAAATTTTGTATGTCAACTTCATAGAGCTTGATTTCCCTTGCCTTACATATTGAAGTCATGTCTATAGAGTCTTATAACCTTGATTAATTTATTATTTATCATGATGAGATATCATTAATATAATTATATACATAGTTATAATAAAATTATAAAATCTCTTTTAGGTAACCTTCTTGGTAACATTATGGTGAAACTGTTTTTAAATTAATAAAATCAAGTGATGACCCATTAAAATCTCAAGGATATATTAATTGAAGGAATGGAAATTATTTCAAATCATACCCTATTCTATATTACAAGGATACACAATAACAATAATTCCTACTTAAAATGTAGTTTAAATAATTATTTTTCATAATTTAAAATATTATCAAAATAATTACATTTGGTAATTAATATTATTAATTAAAGAACAATCTCCACATAAGATAATCAAGTTATTCCCCATTAAAAATATTCCACTATTCATAAGTAATATATGTAACTAAAAATTGCAATTGAAGAAATGGAAATTATTTCAAGTCATATCCTATTCTATATTACAAGGCTACAGAATAACAATAATTCCTACTTAAAATGTAATCTAAATAATTATTTTTCATAATTTAAAATATTATCAAAATAATCACTTTTGATAATTTAAAATATTATCAATTAAAGAACAATCTCCTCATAAGATAATCAATTTTATTCAGCTATAAAAATATTCTACTATTCATAAGTAATATATGTAACTAAAAATTTCGAATTGAAATTGAAGGAATGAAAATTATTTCAAGTCATATTCTATTCTATATTACAAGACTACACAATAACAATAATTCTTACATAAAATGTAGTCTAAATAATTATCTTTCATAATTTAAAATATTATCAAAATAATTACTTTTCGTAATTTAAAATATTATCAATTAAAGAACAATCTCAACATAAGATAATCAAGTTATTCCTCATTAAAACTATTCCATACATAAAATGTAGTCTAAATAATTATCTTTCATAATTTAAAATATTATCGAAATAATTACTTTTAGTAATTTAAAATATTATCAATTAAAAAACAATCTCAGCATAAGATAATCAAGTTATTCCTCATTAACAATATTCCACTATTCATAAATAATATATATAATTAAAAATTTCAAATGTCAATAGGTTATGAATTGTCTTATAAACATTAATAATAAATATAATACACAAATATTATACTAGACTCACCCAACACAAATTTATACTTAGTATTTATTATATTGTCGATAAAATAATAGTGAACATAATAAAAAAATCTTATATTAAAATCTTATACTAAGTAAACACAAATTTATAATTATTATTTATAATATATAATAATGATATAATTTATAATTATTATTTATAATATAATAATAATAATAATAATAATAATATAATTTATAATTATTATTTATAATATATAATAATGGTATAACATATAAGGATATTTATCCAATACATATCAATATATGTAACAATTATACATTTTTATTTTGAGCAATTTAAAGGATACATCAACTATTATTTTTATGTATAACTTAAGCAAATTATCATTAATAATTATTTAATATAAGATGCCAATTCCAATAATCAACTAATGATAATTTTATAATAATTTAAGCTTAAATAATATAATATGTAATATTCATATTATATTAATAATAATAAGTTAGCTTTAAAAAAGTAGATTGCAATCTTTTTCTATTATATCAAATATATTTTGCTCAACACTCTTATTGTGTAATTCCATTATAAAAATTTAACTTACTCAATTTAAAGAATAACATCAAATATTATTTTTTCTTTTATTTTTATTTTCATTTATACAATATAATAATATTTATTTGTCCCAAAATATAAAACCGAAATTATTCAAATCTTAAAGAATAACATCAAATATTATTACTTCTTTTATTTTTGTTTTCATTTACGAAATATAATAATATTTATTTATCCCAAAATATAAAACCAAAATTATTCAAATCATTATTATATTATGTGTATAATTGACACAATATAATAATATTTGTTTGTCCCAAAATATAAAACCTAAATTATTCAAATCATTATTATACTATGTGTGTAAAATTCAGTTACTTTGTCGACTTATAATTAACACGGAATAATATTTGTTTATCCCAAAATATAAAACCAAAATTATTCAAATCATTATTATACTATATGTGTAAACTTCAATTACTTTTTAGACTTATAATTAACAGAGAATAATATTTATTTGTCCCAAAATATAAAACCAAAATTATTCAAATCATTATTATACTATCTGTGTAAACTTCAGTTACTTTGTGGACTTATAATTAACATGGATTGGGTGCACACTTTCCTTCTAATCTATCGAATCTTCAACATTTTGAATCGTTCAAATCCATGTGAGTTGAACAACTATAATTTTTAATGGATTTTCCGGCTCTAGATTTTGTTTATGATCCAGCAGATTGACAATATTTTAGATATTAACTCGCTCTTGATATTCTGTGGCAAGAACCTAAATTTTATAATATTATATCAAGAACCTAAATTTTATAATATTACTTTGTGAACCTCTCAAGTGATTTTTCTGAATCTAAGAAGTGCGTAGATGCAACTTGCATTTTGCAAGACATGACATTTCATACTGCCTTTAACTTTAGTTATTATCCCGATCAAGGGTTAGATAAATCTAGGCAATGCATCCAATTCAAATCAAATATTAGATAGATCACACTAAATTATCCTCATAATTAAATATTTTGACGAGTAGAAAATCCTAATGCTGTAGTGCTGAAAATGGGTTGGCTAATTGTTTCTAGAAATTTATGATCACATAAATCATCATATTACTAGAAACAGTAAGCAGTGATCTAATTTAATAAGATTACATAAAATCCATGAAACGTACCTGATAAATTATTATTGGTTCTTCACTTTATGAACGTAAAAAAAATTAATCGGTATCGAAATAACAGTGACTTTGGAATTTCAAGAACAAGAAGAGATTTTTGGCTTTTGTTAATACATTATTAATTTTATTTTGGTCACATTTTTACTCACTTAAAAGTCTTGATTTATATCCAAAAAAAACAAATTCCATCAACCTGATATTCTGTGCAGTGTGACTGATTTGAAGCACATGAGAGAGCTATGGAAATGTCCTTCCAAATTCATCAAACAGCTGGAAGAATGTGCGTGCCACTACATTCTTATTCAAGTTTAGATCTGAAATCATGTAAGCCTTTACCATAATTTATAATGCCCAGGTTCCATAAAACGTGGAAATAAATACATGACAAAAACTAGAAATGGAAGGAAAAGCCAAAAATCTATAGGCTAAATCATTCCCTAAGAAAAGCCATGAAAATTGGTGGGCAAAATCGGTGCCATATGGCCTTGATTTGAGGATATGTATGCGAATTAATTCCAAAAACACCATGGTTTAGGGAATATGCGCGATTCACTCTTAAAAAAATGGATTCTAAAATATCCAAGGCGAATCTAAAATTTATCCATGAAATGCTAAGGGAGAATCCTCTTTGTATGGATTTTATTTCTATTTTATAAGGGGCTAATGATGTGCCATTTCTATTGTTTAATTTAATATTTTGACTAAAAAAATTAATTTTCTTAAAAACTACCTCAATAAAAATTCGCTCCTTCAAAATTTTAAATCCCAAAATTTCGCTCATTTGCGAAATTTTGCCCCTAAAATCATCTATGGGTTCAGTATGGCTAATCAACAGGTAGTAAGCCCCTTTGGAATACTAGAACATGTCCCTGTGGACATTGACAGGGTAAGGACATTTGCAGAATCCAAAGTGATTGAGATAGTTGATGATAGTTGTCCTTATCCTACATTGTTGGGCATTGATTAGGCTTTCAACAATTCTACTGTGGTTGACTTAAATAAAATAAGAGTGAAATTTGAAGGTGATGGACTTAGGGTCATTGCACCTCTGGATCCTGATGAAGGTCACAGATACACAAAACCTATCAGAGAAGAATATCATGCTTACGAACTAGAGAACATATATAAATTGACAACAAGACAACAAGATTACATTAATCCTATGGTAGATGGAAATTTGAGTTGGTGAAGTGAGAGTGCATGCTCATCAGACTCAGAAGAATCATTGGAGAACTGAGAGAACATGATGTATGAAGTCTCCACACGACGATGTGCCATATTGACCAGGGAAGTTCGTTGGATTGGCACAAAAGTAAGTAACCTTCCCAAATTTGATGGTTTAAATCATTTAGAAACTTTCTTATTGGAATTTGAAGAAATTGTACCAATAAAACAGAGGTTGTTGGGACTATATGAAGCCTTGAAAGAAGAACATCGTGGAGTGGGTACAATGTCTCACTTTGATGACAGTGCACTTTTTAGACCTAGTCAAAGGATGTGAAGTTGGATACACAAGTCAGAGTTGTCTAAAGGACCATGTGCAGAGATGTGAGGAGGCCTGGAGAAACATTCCTCAAGAATAGTGGGTGGATAAATTCATTAACACTTTGGACACAACGAATATCAATTGGTATCTTCAAGTGGAATTGCGCCTCGCCACTTCATATTGGCACAGTATGACTCAGAACATTGTAGCTACATTTTTATTTGAAAGTAAGTACCCCAGAATAGATTAGGATTTACAAGTTGTACAAAAAAAAGTCTTTGAGGGGGCACCTAACCTCCTGTTGGATCAAGAAGAACATGAATGGGCTACACCTCTTCAAAAAGTATAGGGTTGTTACAATATCAATGCTGATGAAGATGATGATCCTAGGAATGTGAACATTGCAAAAACTGAAGGACATAGAGACATAGAAGGGCTAGGGGTTGAACTACCTTTCATTGGAAAACCAATTAAAATCAAGAAAGTTAATATTGGAACAGAGAAGCACCTAAGCTGGAAAACGTTGGAGATTATTGGGATGATGCCACTATTGATAAGATTACAAAGTTACTGCATGAATACCATGACTTGTTTCCAACGAAGTTCATAGACATGAAGGGCATTAAAGGGCCCATGGGATAAACAAAGATCCCCTTGAAAATAGATGCAAGGCCTGTCAAGAGGATACCCTACAGACTGAATCCCAAGTATAAGTAGAAAGTTAGGATTGAATTAGAAAGATTGTTGGAATCACGAATCATAGAACCTATTGAAGAATCGGAATGGATCAAACCTATGGTGGTTCAGGATAAGAAGTTAGGAGAGATCAGAATCTGTGTAGACTTGAGGAAACTGAATGATACATGTTTACATGATCCATTCCCTACATCATTTACTGATGAAGTGTTAGATAATGTAGGAGGACAAGAAGTTTACTCTTTCATAGAAGTATTTTCAGGTTATCATCAAATCAATATTACTAAGGAAGACATACATAAGACCACATTTTCAACAGAATGGGGTTCTTTCCAGTATACTATGATGCCTTTCGGATTGAAGAATGCACCAACCATCTTCTACAGGGTGGTGGTCGAAGCATTCAAGGAATTTTTACATAAATGTTTGGAAGCATATTTTGATGATTGCACTGTTTTTAGCTTATTGAAAAATCATATTGAATTTTTTAGACTGATGTTGGATAAGTGCAGGAAATGCCAGATTTCCCTAAACCTGAAAAAGTGAATTTTCCTTTCACCTTTTGGAGTATTGCTAGGACACATCATATGCAAGCAAGGGTTGTTGGTAGATCCTTCCAAGATCACCATCTTTGTTGATCTACCTCCTCCTACTTCTGTTAGATAGCAGCACACTGTGCTAGGACATACTGGATACTACATAAAGTTCATCAAGGTCTATGCACAGATAACAACACCCATGGAAAAGTTTTTAAAGAAATATTGTCCATTTCAATGGTCATAGGAATGACATAAAAGCTTCGACACACTGAAAAAGAAAATGGTTACTGCGCCTATTCTGGTTTTCCTAGATTTGAGTAAAGAATTCCACGTCCATGTCGATGCTTCATCTATTGCGTTAGGATCAGTATTGGAACAACCCAAAGCAGGGGATATTGACCACCCGCTAGCCTTCGCTAGTAGGAAGCTCTCTATAGCTAAGATAAATTACACTACAACTGAAAGAGAAGGTTTAGCTATGGTGTATGTGCTACAGAAGTTTCAACACTACTTGTTGGGAGGACACTTTAAGATGTTCACTTATCACTCTGTGTTGAAATACTTAGTCAACAAGCCAATGTTGGGGGGAAGAATATGCAGATGGCTACTGCTATTGCAGGAATATGACTTTGAGGTTGTGGTTAAGCCAGCGAGAATGAATAAAGGACCTGATCACTTATCCATGCTGGAACATGGAGAGGAACCTACTATTCTGAAGGATGCACTACCATATGCATAGTTGTTGGTCATCAGGAAAGTCAATGATCACTTTGTCGAGATATTTTAGTTTCTTTCCATAGGAATGGCACCTCGCGAGTACACAGTCATTCAGAAGAAACAGTTGGTAGTACGCGCTGCCTATTTTCAATTGATAGCTAAACAATTGTACAAGATGGGACCAGATGAGACATTGAGGAGATGCATTATGGAGGAAGAAAGACCACTGATTCTGGTAGACTCACATGAAGGCATCGCAGGATGACATTATGTAGGGAAAGCAACAATGCATAAGGTTCTCAGACATGGCCTTTGGTGGCCTACTTTACATAAGGATGCCAAGAAATACTACAAAGCCTGTGATGTATGTCAGAGAGTGGGAAATCCTTCTAGAATATATGAGATGTCTTTGGCACCACAATTAACACTACAAGTATTTGAAAAATGGGCCATTGATTTTGTGGGACCTATTAACCCACGAGGAAGACATACAGGAGCGAGATACATTATTACTGTGACATAGTATTTGACCAGATGGGTGGAAGCAAGAGCAACTGAGGATTGTAGTGAATCCACAGGTGCACAGTTCATTTTTGAGGATATCATAACAAGGTTTGGATGCTCGAAGATGCTCATGAGTGATCAAGGAACACACTTCATCAACAAAACTATTGAAGCCATGACTCATGAATTTGAAGTTCACCATCAGAAGAGTAGCCCATACCACCCACAGGCGAATGGTATAGTTGAATATTTCAATAAGATCTTGGAGATCGCGCTAACGAAGATCTGTAGTGTGAACAGAGATGATTGGGATTTAAGAGTGCCAACAATGTAGATGACAATGCAGACTCCCTTTAAGCTAGTTTATGCCCTGGAAGCAGTGGTACCTATGGAATACTTGATTCCTAGTTTAAGAATTGCAACATTTACAGGTATGGATGACATAGACGTTGTTCACGACAGGCTTGCACAGTTGTTAGAACTAGAGGAAAACATGTTTATTGCAGTATTTCATCAACAG
This sequence comes from Picea engelmannii, assembly GCA_009831015.1. NCBI lineage: Eukaryota > Viridiplantae > Streptophyta > Pinopsida > Pinales > Pinaceae > Picea > Picea engelmannii. The sequence continues at coordinate 332,332 of ML783346.1, read as the reverse complement.
GTACAGAAAGAAAGATAAAAGGCTTACCATGACAAACATATCAAGAGGAAGTCATTCAAGCAAGGAGACTTGGTATTGGTATATGACAACAAGTTCATGAAGCATTCAGGGAAGTTCAAGACACATTGGCTTAGACCATTTGAGGTTTCCTATGTTACAGAAGGTGGGGATACACAACTGAATACCCTGAATGGAGAATGGAAGGAAGGTTTATTAAATGGGAGTCGGTTTAAATTGTATTATGACAACCAGATGCCTCACATATCTCAATAGAATATAAGGAGGAATGGTCTAGGTACTAGGTGCAGTTGAAATTGGGGACCAAACACAGAAAAGACAGTCTTCGCGAGGAAGGGAGGGACCGAGCAGAAAGAAGAGGCTTCTCTTCATAGTATGAAGTCGAAGTAAAACAAAAGGTTCAGTCTTGGAGTGACTTGGAACGAGTCACATGTGAGTGTTGGAGGCCTGTTGGCCCTTGGATATGAAAGGAAGCAAATATTAAGGAAGAAAAGCGAAGTGAGAACTACACGGAAGACACATAAACCAAGGAAGGGTCGAAGTGGGAAAAGAAGGAGAAAAAGAAGGACAATCTAGTCATTTGAAGAGAATATCAAGGAAGATAAAGCAGTAAGGAAGAGGCATCATGGACAACTCAGCAAGTGGAATAGGACGTCAACGAGTGCTTCATATCACTTCATGGAAAAGAAGGACAAACCAGGCTGGTGAATCCCTTAAATGATGGGTCAAGTTGACCTAGGGTTTTGACACCTAGGTTTTTGGATCTAGGGTTTTGACAACTAGATGTTCGCCATGTAATGTATAAATAAAGGTCTGGGAGAGTCGAGAGAGATGCTCAATAATTGGTTCATTGAAATTGTGATTGTGGTTGTTCATTGTTGAGTGTTGTTGTTGAGGACGATATTGAGTCTGTATTGTAAGATCTTCAACTGGGTGCGAATATTAACCCTGCAGCTGGGTGTGTAGTGAGGGAAGGGAGAAAGAGAGATAGAGAGAGAGAAATCTACAACTAAGTGCATAGATAGAACTGTATGTTTCCACATAATATATCAAGAATCATAGTTATGTGGACATAGCCCTAGGGAGAGGGTGAACCACATATATCTTGTTGTCATGTGTGATTGATGTTGTGTTATTTTCCATTTGTTATACTATTATTGCATTGTTTTGTTAGATCTGATATATAACTTACAAAGTAGGATTAAGCACGATAAAGAATAACTAGATTGATGTGTGTTGTTTCACCATATCCACTTTGCATTTCCTCTGGTTGTAGACACCTGTGTCCTGTAGCCCCCTATTGCTACTCCGGGTGAGACTGCATCTGCTTCGCAGGTGTTTCCAAAAGGACCATTAGTTATGGTTTGTTGGTGTGTTGTAAGAGTTGAAACCTGAGTCTACCCCTGTGCCAACACTCACCCTCCAACCCTCCCAAATTTGAACCGATCATTTCCCTAAATTATCTCACTGGGTTCTTTGCTCCCCAAACCCTCAAGCTAAATAGTTACATTAAGCATCAAAAGGTCACCATCCTTGTTGAAGGTGGAAGCACCCATAATTTTATTCATTGCTGCATTGCCCATGAAATTAATTTCTATATCTATGCAGTCAATAATTTTCAAATCATGATTTCCAATGGTGGGTCCATGAAATGTGGGGGGCATTGTGAAAATGTGCATCTCTAAATTGGTCAGTACGGCATGAAATATTATACTTTTTTTATCGACATGGGATATTGTGAAATTTTGTTTGGTGAAGAATGGATAAGGACTCTGGGTCCCATTCTCATGTATTTTAAGGAATTAACCATGCAATTCAACTAGGAGGACCAACAATATAAGTTTTGAGGCATCACCATAAGTTTTTCCAGAGATCATCAGCTCCCATCGCATGGCAAGGATCCTAAAAAATGGTCAATATAGAGTTATTGCACAACTCCATGCCATTCATGTCACTAAGACACCCTTTGTGTAGCAAGACCTCCAATCCATCCTCTCCAAACATCAAGTTGTTTTTGCCACTCCCCAGGGACTTCTTCCATCCTGTGGTGTTCATGATCATTCCATTCCCCTTGTGCCCGGCAACGTTCCTCCCAATTTTCGTCCCTATCATCATACCTTTTACTTGAAAAATGAAATTGAGAAAATTGTTCAAGAATTGCTCACCGCAGGTGTTATCCATCCTAGTACGATCCGCTACTCTTCCCCTGTTGTCATGGTCCTTAAGAAAGAAGGCTCTTGGTGCATGTGTCCTGACTTTTGTGCCCTCAAAAAGTCACTATCAAGGACAAATTTCCCATTCATGTCATTGATGACCTCTTGGATGAATTGAGTGGTGCCCAGTTCTTTACTAAACTCAATCTTCATTTTGGCTACCACTAGATATGTATGAAAGATGAAGACATTCCTAAGAATGAATTTTGAACTCATGAGGGCCACTATGAGTTTTTGGTCATGCCCTTTGGCTTGTGTAATGCTCACTACATTTTCCAAAGCCTCTTGGATCATGTCTTTCATCCTTTTCTCTATCATTTTCTCTTAGTTTTCTTTGATGATATCCTCATCTATAGTAAAATCTGGACAACCCATCTTGATCATGTGGATCGAGTTCTACATCTACTCTCGCAACACCAAATTTTCCTCAAATAATCTAAATTTTATTTTGGCACCTCAGAAGTCGAGTACTTGGGTCATATTTTTGGCAAGGCAGGTGTAAGGGTGGATCCTAAGAAGATTGAAGCTATGCAGGATTGGCCTTGCCCAAATACTCTCAAAATCTTGAGTGTATATCTGGGATTAAACGATTACTATCCCAAGTTTTTTAATAATTATGGAAATATTATGACACCTCTCACTTCTCTCCTTAAAAATAATTCTTTCACTTGGAATCCCACAGTTGACTAGGACTTTCAATCCTTGAAGGCATCCATGTGCACCACTCCAGTCCTGGCCCTTCCTAATTTCTCAAAGATCCTTGTCTTGGAATGTGATGCTTCCAGGAGAGGAATTGGAGCAGTCCTTATGCAATATGGTCGACCTTTGGCCTTTACTAAAAAACAAATTTCATAGAGACATTTGGTCCAATCAATATATGAAAAGGAAATGTTATCTATTCTGCATGTAGTGAATCTTTGGCTCCCTTGTCTATTGGGGCAATTTTTCCAAATTAATATAGATCATCAAAGCCTCACATATTTTCTACAACAATGCCCTTCCTCCTCGATGCAACAAAAATGGGTGACTAAGCTATTTGGATGTGATTATGAGAGCATTTGCAAGAAAGGAAAAGAAAATGTGGTTGTTGATGCACTTTCAAGAAAATATGAAGATGAAGGGTCCCTTTTTTCCCTCTCCTTCATTGTACCAGATTGGGTCCAAGTTGTTCGCCAGGAATGGCTACAAGATCCCAAAATTTCACATATGATCCAACAATTGCAAGCCAATTCTCCATTTTCCCTAGGGTACTCTTAGAACAATGATGAGCTTCGCTACAAAGGCTGTTTGTTTTTACTTAAACAATCACAATTTAAATCCATGTTACTTTATGAGCTTCATACTACACCCATTGTTGGGCACTCAGGGTTTACCAAAACTTATGACCGGGCCAAATGTTATTTCTTTTGGGATGGTATGAAACATGACGTTCAAAATTTTGTGGAGAAATGTGATGTTTGTCAATGCAACAAGGGAGAAACATTCAAAACTCCTAGAACATTAAACTGCTTCTAATTCCATCTACTATTTGGAGGGATACCTCTATGGATTTTACTGTGGGATTACCTAAATGGGGAAATAAATCAATCATCATGGTGGTCGTTGATGTCTTTCCAAGTATTCTCATTTCTTTTCTCTTAAAAACCCATTTACCACCTCCAATGTGGCTCAACTTTTCATGGATCATGTCTTCAAGATTCATGGCATGCCTCATTCTATTGTTTCTGATTGAGATCCCACTTTCAACAACATTTTTTGGCAAGAACTATTAAGGATACAGGGCACCCAATTGCATCTCATCACAACTTATCATCCCCAAACTGATGGTCAAAATGAAGTTGTCAACAAGTGTTGGGAAACATATTTGAGGTGTTTTGCATTGAAAAGGAAAAATCAGTGGGATCAATGGCTACCACTAGCTGAATGGTTGTACAACACTTCTTACCATATAGTTACCTACATGAATCCTTTTAAAGTAGTATATGGAAAAAATCCACCTCTAGTTCTCTCATACCTGCTAGGTGTCTCGAAGATCCAGGAGGTTGACCAAATGCTTACAGTTCAAGAGGCTATTTTCTGTACACTCAGAGAGAATTTGGTCATGGCCCAGAATAACATGAAGCAATAGGAAGATCAAGATCACTTTGAACATCAATTTGTTGAAGGATACTAGTTGTTTCTTCAACTGCAACCTTATAATCAAACTTCCCTTAAGGATGAACATTGTTAGAAACTGACACTCAAATTTTATGTTCCTTATACCATTCTCAAGTGTGTGGGATAGGTTTCCTATCAATTAGCTTTTCCCAATCATTCTAAGCTCCATCCATTTTTTCATGTCTCCTTCTTAAAGAAGGTGATTGGAACTAAGTGCCAAACTCAAACTAGCCTTCTTGAGTTGGATGAAGAAGGATTCATTTGGTTGCAACCACAAGAAGTTTTGAACCAACGTGAGCATCGTCAATGTCAATGCACAATCAAGGAGGTGTTAGTCTAGTGGAAAGATACAACTCTGGTAGATGCCACTTGGGAATCGACTACCATTCTGTAACAATTTCCTCATCTCAAGCCTTGAGGAAAATATTGTTTTTAAGGGGGAGGACATGTTAGGGACCTAACCTCCCTAACCCATCCCGTAGGTAGAATAATAAATTTCCATGTAATAAAGGACAATATTAGTAAGGCCTAGAAATAAGGAGAATAAGTCAAATGTAAGAAGACATAATAAAAGCTTATGCTTCTAGAAGGATCTTCCTCTATATTATTCTTTTGGATAGATATATTTAGTATAAATAGGAGTAGAGGGTATGCGGATTTTTTTCTGGGATATTATTATAATATATCTCTCTTTTGCTAGAGGTTTCCCCCTTGAAGAGGCAAGTGAGCATTTCTATAATTAATCAAGGTTCTCTTTTTCGTGTTATTATGGTATTATTCTAGTATTGTTATGGATATATCATTTTTGTTATGACATTTATAGATAAACTATTTATGGTATATGTTAGGTGATTTATATGTACTAAAAAATACACTAAACTACCCTCAATTAAATTTTCAACCCCGGGTAAGTAAACTTAGAATTCTAGCAAAATATATGCCAAAGGTAGAAGGTTGGTAGGAGTGTAGACTAACTAAGGAAAGTAGCTATCTAGGGATAATCTACTCAAGAAAACCTATCTAATGAAAAAAGCCTACTAAGCAACTTGAAACTAGGTAACCTAAGTAATTTTGGGCCAAGGACTAATGGATAGCTCCTAAGGAACCAAGTAAAAACGTTATTCAAAAAAACCTAGTTCATGACAATAAGCAAAGGTAAACTTCTAAGCATACTAAGAAAATGATGAAAGCAAACTCCTTTTAACTTTCCAACCTACATTCAATGAGAAACTACACTATGAAAGAAATTAAATAAGCAAGTAAGAAAAATAACCTATCTAACCTATTAAAGCAAATAGACAAGTAAGCAAAGACACCTAACTAACCTACTAAAGAAAATAGACAAGTAAGAAAAGACAACTATCTATCCTACTAAAGCAAAGGGACAAGTAGGCAAAGACTTCTCATTGAACAACTACCTAGCCTAAGAGGCAAGTGAACTAAATGCCTAATGCAAAAGTATTTCTCTTGCGTGAAAGGAAATTTAAATGCTCAATGAAATGCATGAAAGGAAATCTATTCTATTGAAATCAAGAAAGACTACCAAGTAAACTTATGAAAACAAGAAACTATCTCTTCTAACTTATGAAATCAAGAAACTATCTTTAATCTATGAAACACTCAAATGTAATGTTGGTGGTTTTGTGAATGCCTTCGGTGGTGATGGATGATATCTCGATGACACTTGACAACAAAGGACATTTCTAATGGTATAAGCTCAATACTAATTTCAATGGAAAAATGAAAGGTGTGAAGTAGACAATCCAATGAAAACTTAGCCATAATAAAAGTAATGTTAAATACCCTACATATTCATGTACAAACCATTAACATCATAATGAGATCATCATTATCTAATTAAGGAATTTTAATTGCATTTTAATCTATGAAAGGAAATTGCGTGAAATAAAACTATACTATGTCTATTTTAATCATTGAAGCTATGATAAGAAAATGAATTAAAAACATAGATTAAATTATGCTTGTTAAAAAGTAAATTGACAATTAATCAACAACTAAACAATTGAAATCTATCTAAAACTAAGACAAGCAAACTATGATTTTGAACTAGAATTAAATCTATCCATCCATCAAAGATCCTTGTCAAAGGAAACCCAGCTAGAGCTCTATTTTATTCTAAAAACAACTCTATTTTAAACTTGACTGTAAGATCATAAATAAAAGTGTAATCTGATATCTAGATGCATATGGGGTTAGTGTAGAGACTTGCAAGTCTATCCCTATCCTACAAAACTAATTCATGCTAACATAACTCATCACACTAACCTGCAAAAGAACAATAAAACAATTAAATCATAGCTAGCTAATTAAAACATAAAACATCCGTGTACAGGAAATAAAAGACAATTTAAATTATGAAATATATAAAAAACACACTAAACATTAGCAGACTTCTGGTGGGCCCCCCAGCAAGTCGTGGCTACCCTCTATAAGCACACCACGAACTTCAACAGGACGAATTCACCATGAAATTCAAAAACGCAGTTTTGGCACTATTCTGGCAATGTAAAAACTCAAACAGAGCAAAATCATTTTTCTGGAAATTCTAATGCTTATGCTACTTGGTTAACAATATAATGATCATCCTATTGGTATTTATAAGCTTACAACCCAGGTGGTCAACCACAGGAGGGTCGAACCACCTCTAAATTCGGAAAATTATATTAAATGTATCCATAACTAACAAGACGAAGGAACCCAATGATCGCCCTCTTTAGACAACTAAAATCGAGTTGTGTTGAGCTTAGTAGCTAGAGGGGGCAATGAAAAACAAAACCCATGTGCTCGATTTGTCCACCACTGGCCGCCAATACCATAACCACCAACTTGCCTTTCATTTTTGTGCAATACTGGGTGCCAGAACAAGTGTCGGATCAAGTATTGGAACGAGTGTTCGATCAAGTGCCGGAACGAGTGTCGAACCAAGAAACATGGTGTGTTTTTCCCTGTAATAGAAGAAAAACATGAATTAACTCTTGGAAACCATAAAATATGATAAATTAAACTTGATTGAATCACAAAACACGAATTATATGTACTTCATGCCGATTATATCATTTTACCATAAAATTCTTCAAAAAGCTCCTTTGAAATATAAAAACGCATATATACATATGGAAAAAAGTGTATAATAATGTCATGAAGATGATCATATCTCAGGCCCAACATACCCCCACACCTACGATTTTGCAAGTCCCACTGCAAACAAAAAGAAATCATCCCTCAGAACTAGGCTTGCTGAGGAGGGTCGTCTTTAGAAGCCTCTCCTTCTTGCTGTGTAGGCTTAGCCTTGTGCCTCTTATGTTGCTTTAATTGTTCTCTTAAGTTGTGGTTATATTGGTTCATCCCATTGACCAATCGTTGAAGGGAGTTAACTTTTTCCTGAAGGACTGCATTGTCATGATGAAGGTGTGCATCCATTGTCTTCCTCTCTTCTAATTGTTGGAGAAGATGATGGTTTTCCCTTTGTAGCTCCTCTATAGTTGGGGAAGAATCAATGATCTCTGAGGAAGGCTTAGGTCCTTTGAGAGATGTGGTCATTTTATCAAATTTAGGATCACGAGTGGGCATGGGTGAAGTAGGAGTGATGGGAGATTGGAAAGGTGAGGTAGGTTCTGATTTCATTTTCCTTAGTGGCTCTAATCCATCTGTAGAGACTTCTCTAAGTTTCTTATGAGGGCTCTCAAGGTTAGAGGATACTTGGATAAGATCCGAAGCAGGTGGAGGCTTTGCATAAGGCTTGGTTCTTATGTTCTGGGTACTCTTCCAAAAGGGTCCCTTACCAAATCGGTTGGCTCCTCTCTTGTTTGTGGGAATGATGGGAAAGTCTTGTTGCATTACCTCTTGGGGTTTCTTAGGTGTAGGATCAAGAGAAAATGAAGGCATTGGGGGGTCAACAATAGGCTTCTTTTGGTCTTTGTTCTTGGTCTTTTTCCCCGATGAAGAAGTAGGAATATCAACAAGCTTTTGGTATTGTTCCGGTAAAGAGGGAATTTGTGCAAGGGAGTTTGGAGTTTTTGGAGAGTGAGGCTTGGATGGAGAGATATTTTTTAGGCTAAGTGGACTTTTGCTGGTATTAATTGTCAAGTGAGGATTTGCAAACTGGTAGATAAAGGCATCCCAACTTTCCCCCGTCTTCTCTAGTTCGGTAAGAACGAGGATTTTGATCAAACCATAGTGGAAGAGACTATTGTGGGGGTTGGTCACATTTTTCATCACTTGAGAGGAAATTTTCTCCATGCTTTTGAGAAAATAAAAGGGAAAGTTCAAAGGTTTATTGAACAGAAAATGAGCCAGCAATTTAAAGTGACAAGCTTTGAAGGTGGAGTATCTACCTTCACATGTAATTAACTTTGTGATAACGATGAGGGGATTGACCAATTATGGATTTATCCATTCCTTAGCATACCCTTTCTCTCCTGAAATGATCTCGAATTTGGGCCTAAACACCCTGTTGTAACTTGAGCGCGACAATTGATGATTCTTGAACCACCTATCTCCCATCTTGGAAGTTTTGTTGCAACAACAATTGACTCTTCTATGACTGCAAAATTGAAAGACCATACATGTGCTATCTTGCCATCAAAACCAAATGCAAATTTCTTAGAAAGACCATCATCATTGCCTTGCAAACTCGACAAAAATGGCCTCCAACCAACACACAAAAACACTTCCCTGCACTGTGTGAATTCTGGAATGACAAACAAGTCCGCATAGGAGGAGGGTTCGTATCACTTGGGCATTGTGACAGATCTTGAATTCACTAAGCAAGGGCGAAATCAAGCCACACAGAGACACGAATTGGGCACGGTCTGAGTGCAATTGGAACAGAGGGCGAATTTTACCAAGCGAGGGTGCGAATAGGCCAAGAAATGGCATGGATTTAACACAGTCTAAGTGCGATTATAACAAAGGGCGAATTCAACAGAGGTTGGGTGTGATTCCTTAACATAGGGCAGAGAAAATGGCAAGGGAAAATGAAACAATAGATTTCCTAGCCCAATTTTGGATACTCTTATGGTGGAGTACGTTTTCCACATGTGCGCACGAGCTTCCATGTGTGGGAGATTCGAATTCGATGGAAAGCTTGGGAGAAATGGAGTGGTGCGTACTTAGATCAATGTCCAAGTCTTTTGACTTGGACATTTGATCATAACCATATGAGGCATATTTTAATCAATGCCTGTAACAAATTTAATTGAATGTAATTGAATTCTAGTTACCTGGAATCTAGGACAGTTACTGGTATGCAATGCAATGGCACTTCAAATGGCATTTCATCCAACACCTCATCCAATACTTCATCCGGTACCCCTGTATTAAGTGCATTTTCACCTCTTTTAATGGAAAACTTGCAATTTTGAAGTGTTTTTGACAACCATAGTGGTTAATGAGCAGAGGCAGAGTGCTCCATGCTTACTCATTCTTCTTGTATATGAAAATAGTGTCAAAACCTATAATGAACAGGTTGTAATGAAAGATAAACTGATAAAGAGTGGTCTATTAAGAATGAGTTCAGTAATGTATAGCGCATAGAAGTTAAGCATTTAAAAATAACATGACTATCAATGTAATAACCTGTATCATGGTAATAATACAAAAAATCTTGCAAATACTCTTTTCTCTAGGCAATGATCATTTGTCAGCTCATGAACCCCTCCCCCACACCTAAGTATTGTGACACCTCACAATCAAAAGTATAGGAAACTAGTCAGTATCCCCTAATTGCTGAATATTTATAGTATGTCAAGTGTAAAGATAAAATTTCACAGATTGGTCTGATGAGACAGTTAGGAGACGACCCCACCTATAGGATAAGAGATCTTATATATAGATAAGAAGAGGTAGGAAAGAGAGTTTCAATATAGTCTTAGAGTCATTTCCGAATGGTAAGTTGATGAGATTCATTAACCTTATCTTAACCACACATGCTCCATGTCATCTTTGTCTGCAAGTAACACCATACATCAGGACAAGTTTAGATTTATTATTTATTTTTGTCAGATCATCCTTGCTAGGTAGAATGCCCCGCTGTCAGCAAGCCTGTTCAGTACTCTGGCGGGTTTACCTAGTCATACCACATGCCAGTACCTGCTACCAGCATACATGTTCAGTATCCCAACAGGTTAGCCTCTTAAACCCTCAGAGACTAGCCCTCCATCCTTTAAGATTTTAGTATAAGATTGCTTATGCAAGAAGATGGGGGAACAACTCTAAAACAACTTTTCTTCCTTTTTCTTTTTAATTGGGATGGTCTTTATGTTAGAGGATGACTTTCCATTATATTGTTTAGTGGTTGTCCTGATGTAAGGGGTACTTAAGAGGACATGGCATATCTAAAGATATGATATAATCAATCTATTTAGTGTGTAGTGGATGACACCATCGAGAAAGAACAGAAAGGTATCTCTAGGCTCAGCTTACTTTCTTCCTTTGTAGTTATTGTGATGTTTCCATGGCTAACCGCTAATTAGACCTCCTTGTTACTCTTTGATAAAGACACTTGACTCACTTACTCATGTTTCTTGGAAAAACTGTATGAGAGACCTCTAAGCTTGATAGTTATGGTATCACTTCCTTATATAGTGGTGAAGAGTTTCAAGAGAAACTGCTTTTTTTAAATGCCTTAAGAACAAGAATATGAAAATATTTGCAAAAAAATGGTTAACTACAACAAGTCATTATTCATTTGATGCTTAGAAGACACAAAATTGAAGTATAACAATGTTGTGAAAAAAGATATTGAAACTGTGTACTCCTGGTGAAATAAATACTTACAAAAACCTCTGAGAATTGCCTTATTAACAAAAACTATTTACATATATACAGTAGGAAATATTTAAAAAACTTTTCAAGAACAAGGGGGGGATTCCCTATCTACTAAGGCCAATGCCTTGTTAGTTGACATGACCTGTAGAAAATCTTCTCTGGAAATGGGCTTATGATAAAATTTAAGTCGGTGTCCATTTACCACAAAGGAGACTTGTCCATCATCAATTGTTTTAATTTTTACAGCTCCATTGTCATATACAATGTCTACCTCGTAAGGGCCCAACCAACAGGTGCTAAGTTTTCCTTTGAAGGTTTTGAATTGGGAATCAAACAATAGATCCCAATCACTAGGCTGGAAGTGCTTCTTCTTAATAAAATTGTCATGCCACTTGCTCCTCTGGTTTTGGACTAATATTGTCCGTTGGATGGCATCTTGCATGATTTCATCCAACTCATTCAACTGTAGGGCTCATTGCTTCTGAGCCTCATCCAAGTTCAATCCTAATTCTGTGGAAATAAGGAAGGTCCCTACTTGGAATTCTATTGGTAAAAGTACTTGTTTCTCGTACACTAGCTCATAAGGGGTATTTCAGGTGGTATTTCTCTAGGTAGTTCGGTATGTCCACAAAGCCGTTGGGAGCCTATTAGCCCAATATCGGTGATGTAACTGAACAGTCTTGGTCAATATGGCTTCCAGAACTTTGTTTGTGGATTCTTCCTGACCATTGGCTTGTGGGTGTGATCCGTCAGGATTTTTCGAATGACTATGGTTGAGTTTTATTCGCATGCATTAATTGATCTATTTGAAACTTTAACGAAAGAGAGAGAAAAGAAATGAATTATACAGCCATTAACATATTTTCAGATCTGAAAACATAATGAAAAACAGCGAACCATAATGCACAGAGGTTGATAACGGAGTTCGACAACTTTGCCTACGTCTCCGGGCCTTTTCTCTGTGAGGGAGGCTTCTTTATTTCTTTTCGAAAGCTTATTAGTACATCTTTACAATTCCGATTGGATTCTAGACTAATCTTTCCATGTTCGCCATGATCTCTATAATCTTTCACAACTTACGGCACCTGAAACGGATGTCCCAAGCTCTCAGAAATCGTCCGACAGCATCTCCTCCTCAACGGTCTCCCTGCCTCAAACTGGCTTTGACTTGGCTTGCTTCAACATATCTGCTCTGAAATGGCTCTCAAAAGTTGTCCCTTGGCTTCAAAATGGCCTTGGTTAAATAGTGGGGAAGTTAGTTGTCCATCTCCAACTTCCTCCACGAATTTAGGCTCTAAAAATGCCCAATAACTCCCAAAAATGAGTTAATTACATTAAAAATG
>ML783346.1:297437-318397 GCA_009831015.1 Picea engelmannii | reverse complement strand
GACACATCTATGAATAATCAAATCAGGACCTGTGCGAAAACGATCATGACCAAGCCAAGAGTAATTAGTAGTATGTGTAATAATTTTCCTCTTTTCATGAGGTGACAAATGAGACGGTAACTTCCTAGTAGCCAAATAGTTTTCCATATCTGCAAACCATGGGGTATTGATAGAGAGGGAAAATAGATGATCATCTGGGAAACTATCATCTACAGGGATGCCATCATCCTCATTCTTTATTCAGGAAAGAAACTCAGCTACTATGTTATCCTTTCCAGGTCAGTCAAGCACAGTAATATTAAATTCTTGCAATAACAAGAGCCACCTAGTCACTCGCCCATTAGTTATAGGTTTGTTCATGAGAAACCTAATGGAAGAATGATTGGTGTGTACAAATACTTCATAACCTGCAATGTAATGACGAAACTTGTTAATAGCATGAACAACTGCCAAGAACTCTTTCTCCGTGACTCTATAGTTCAACTCGGTAGGGGACAAGTTCTTGCTTATAAAATAAATGGCATAGGATTGTTGGTTTTCTTTCTGCCCTAATACCCCTCCTATTGCGGTGTCGGAGGCATCAATGGATATATGAAATGGGAGAGTCCAATTGGGCCCTCTAAGAATTGGTGCCACAGACAGCTTGGATTTCAGGGTTTCGAAGGCAGTTTGACACTGCTCGGTCCAAACAAAATGAACATATTTTATCAATAATCCAAACATAGGTGCAAAAATCTTTGTAAAATTTTCAATAAACCATCAGTAATATCCAGCATGTCCAAGAAATATTCTCACCTCTTTCTGAGTCTTGGGGGGTGGAAGTCTAATAATGACCTCAATCTTTGTAGGATCAACTTTTGTTCCTTTAGATGAAACATGATGTCCTAGAACCACTCCTTTAGTTAGCAACATTTTTCATTTTTCATGACTTAGGGATAGGTTCATTTCCTGGTATCTGATGAGGACTTTTTCTAATTTGTCTAAGGCTTCCTGGTAAGTGTTTCCATAAACTGTGAAGTTATCCATGTAGACCTCCACACAATCATGAATAAGATCGGAAAATATCCCTAATACTGCTCGTTAAAATGTGGCAGGAGCATTACACAATCCAAAAGGTAAGACCCTATAGGCATAGGTGCCCCAAGGACAGGTAAAGGTAGTCTTTTCTTGGTCCTCGGGTGCTATAAGAATCTGGTTGTACCCACTGTACCCATATAGAAAGGCGAAATACTTCTTTTCGGACAAGGTATCTAGAAATTGGTCAATGAAAGGAAGAGGAAAGTAGTCTTTCAGAGTGGCCTTGTTGAGTTCCCGGAAATCAACACAAATTCTCCATTTCCCGATCAATTTCTTTGGAACCACTACTTGCGGGGATACCCACTTACTGCCAGAGATGGGATGGATAAATCCAACATTTAACAACTTTTGGATTTCCTCCTTGACTATGTCTTTGAGTGCTAGGTTCATATATGTGATGGATGCATGTGTCAGGGTGTATACCCTTCATGTTAGTGTATTCCCAAGCAAATTCTCTTGTTTTTTCTTTAAGGATATCTACTAACTGTTTATGTTGGTCTGTATCTAGCCTGGAGTTTATATGTAAAAATTTCCATGGACTAATATCGTAGGGCATAGTATAAGACACGACAGACTTATCTATTTCGAAAATAAAAGATGTCGAAGACAAAACGGATGGATCTATTTGTTCTTGAAATTCTTCCCCAAACATGTATGCAAATTGTGGAAAAGACTGTGGAAAATCCACACATGTAATAGCATAAATAAATTGGTTTATCACATTTTCTAGTGTATGCTCCTGAGGTGCCCTTGCATGGTCACTAGGAAATACGAGTTATTCCCAGTCTTCGTTCTCATATGGACATTCAAGCCACCATAGATTTTCCATAATAGGTTGAGCTGGAGGGTAAATGGTGAGCTTCTGGATAGAGAGACCATTTGAGATGGCCATTTCGCCTTCTCTACAGCCAATAAATGCATTGGTTGTGGCTAGCCAAGTTCTTCCCAAAATAACAGGATGGCCTCGGGCAGGATCCTTTGAATGAATGACAAGAAAATCTACTTGGTAATCCCATGAGGCTAAAGTAACCATGACATCATCTAAAATCCCTTCAGGTATAACCCTAGTCTTATCTGCTAATTCCAAAATGGTTGGGGTAGGCCGAAGAAGAGGTTGTAATTGTAATTGTTCCAAGGTAGTAGCGGTCATAACATTGATGGTTTCCCCTAGGTCTATGAGAGTGTTTCTGATGGAGACCTCCTTAATGGTTATAGTCACTACAGGGTTTCCTGGATTCCCATACTTTGCTAGCTTTGGCTTCTCTGATATGTACTCAAAGAATCCTCCTACCAAGTGTACTGTAGGAGGGTCCTTTTGCTCCCTACCTAGCTTCTTAATACACAATTTTTTGACTACCTTACCGTAGATTGGAATGTCATTAATGGCTTGAAGCAAGGGAATATTGACACAAATATATTTCAATTCATTCAAAATGTCAAATTCTCGTCGGGTGGTAGGTTTCTCGATTACCAATCGGTCTGGATAAGGAGGGACCTTCGTAATTTGTAAAGGTTCATTTTGGTGAAGCTTGGGTTCTTGATTCTTTGGGATAATAACATCTTCTCACCTAGTGTCATCCATGGGTTGTTGGGTGGTTTCTTCTTCTTCTTCTTTCAGGATGACTACTGAAGGTCTCTGCCTATCTAGAACTTTTCTCAATCTTAGTTGAATTTCCTGTAATGGAACAGGAGTAATAACATATGTCGGGAAGGCCTGCATCTAAACATTGTTAAGAGGTTGAGGGGGATTATTATTGGGATTCGACACTAGCTATGTTGGTAATTGTGTCGGTTTTGGGGAGCTTGCATTTTGAAATTGTAGCGGTTGTTGTTGTTGGATATGAGGTAAAGGTGGTGGAACAAAACCTGGCAGAAGTTGCAGATTTTTTGCTAAGAATTGAGGATAAGGATGGTTGTACATAGGGATAGGTGGAGCTTGAGGGTTTCCTTGGTTGTATCCTCCCCTCCATCCTTGAATCCAAGGATGTTGGTACTGAGTAGACTAGTTTTTCCAACCTGATGAGTTCCACTATTGTTGTTAATAATAGGGTGGAAGTTGGGACTATAGATCCAGGTATGTGGGTTGATTCCTAGGCTGCCATGGCCTCCTAGGTGCATAAGAAGACTCCCCAAGGTCTCCACTCCTATAGATGGATAATAAACTGGGCAATGATGGACATTTTTTAGTCACATGGTCTTTTGTACAGAAGCCACAAACTCAAATGTTATCTAATGGGCACTCCCTTGAGGAATGCTTCCTCCTGCATCTTGGGCAATATATGCTCATTGCTGCATTTTCCTCGTCCTATTTCTTTTTCAGTTTAAGGGTATCCAACTGGGAACCTATTGTGCTTAATATTTCCATCTTAAAGTTTTCTAAAAGGTTCCCTATCTCTTTTCTCGTGATACCACTTGAACTAATTGGTTTTAAGCTTCTATTGTAAGGGTCCCGAACATTCTTCCCTATTTTGGCTCTACTCCTTGAGTAGTTTTTACACATTTCACATATTTCAGAAAATGGTTTATGAAAAATATCACTTGATGCCATCAGGTTAAGCATCTCTAAATATTCTTCTGAAATTCCCTTAAGGAAAAGATCCCTAACTCCATCCTCTGGGACTTCATGGTATTTTGACTTCTGGGAGATATAACCAAATCTTTCCATATAATCTTCAAGGGTCTCGTCTTCTAACTGTTGGACTTTAAATATGTCATTACAAGACTCTTTGGTCTTGCAGTAGTCTTGGTACTTCTTAATAAATATGTCTTTCATGGCCTTCCAAGACCTAATACTGGATTCTCCCAACCCCATGAACCATCTTAATGCAATGTCTTTGAGGGTGGCAGGAAAGAGTTTTAATTTCTGGGCATCTTGCACATAGTTGTAGCTCCTTCACAAGATGTCAAATTGAAATAGGAAGGTGTTTGGATCTTCACTATTTTTACCATAAAAGGTAGGAAGTGCTGAGAGAGGAATATTCTTCATGTTGACATTTGGAGTGGTGTCTAAAATCGGAAATCTGAAGGTAGTTTCGGTTTGGTTTCCAGTTTCTTCTTCCTCCCCATGTCTTACATTGTTATAGTCCTCCTGATCATCCATATTGGATTGATTTCCAAAAAGAGAGTACCTAGGTGGTTTTATCTTTGAAGAGAACAAAGTTTCTCTTTGATGAAAAAGTCTTCCTATTGATTGGTCGTCTAGGACTCTACTCGAGCCGGTTGAGATTATCAGTGCCAAATTTTTTGTGTCAATTTGAGAGATAATTACATTGGATGAGCTACCAAACAAAAGATTCACCTGTTTAGGGTCTATGATATCTTTAAAACTAGGGTCCCCTGGTGGTGGTGTAAAAGAAAAGGTTGTATTGTTTGGTTTTGTGGAAGAATCGAGTGGTCTTGCCTCCTGTTCTAATATGATTGATGCCTCAGTTTCTTTTTCTATAGTGCTCCCTGTTTTATTCCCTTCGGAGACTATTTTAACTCTTTGAGTTGAGCTAGCTTCTTTTTTTCGGTATCGGTCTGCGAATTTTATAAGAGGAACGTTCCTTCTCCCAAAGAGATCGGAAGGAACCTTGGTTGAAAGGTCTGATTTTGATTTAATGTATTTAGCTTGTGGGTCTCTAGGCCTATTCATGAAAGAAAGAAAAAACAAAAAGAAATAGCTACCATTTGATTCCTAGGTCTATTCATGAAAGAAAGAAAAAAAAAAAAAAAACTACTATTGGGTTTGGGGGAACCTGCTATAGCAGATGCGTAGGTTCTTACCTTTCGTCTTAAAGTTCCCCTGCCACCAAACTAATGATAATTTCTAAGGATGATCTAATTCCTAATTACGTATTACCTTAAGACAACTCCCCGGCAACGACACAAAAATGTTAGGTGATTTATATGTACTAAAAACGACACTAAACTAACCTCAATTAAATTGTCAACCCGGGGTAAGTAAACTTAGAGTTGTATGAAAATATATGCCAAAGGTAGAAGGTTGGTAGGAGTGTAGACTAACTAAGGAAAGAAGCTATCTAGGGATAATCTACTCAAGAAAACCTATCTAATGAACAAATCCTACTAAGCAACTTGAAACTAGGTAACCTAAGTACTTTTGGGCCAAGGACTGATGGATAGTTCCTAAGAAAGCAAGTAAAAACCCTATTCAAAGCAAACTAGTTCATGACAATAAGCAAAGGTAAAATTCTAATCATACTAAGAAAATAATGAAAGCAAACTACTTTTAACTTGACAACCTACATTCAATGAGAAACTACCCTATGAAAGCAATTAAATAATCAAGTAAGAAAAAAGCACCTATCTAACCTATTAAAGCAAATAGACAAGTAAGCAAAGACACCTAACTAACCTACGAAAGAAAATAGACAAGTAAGCAAAGACAACTATCTATCCTACTAAAGAAAAGGGACAAGTAAGCAAAGACTTCTCATTGAACAACTACCTAGCCTAAGAGGCAAGTGAACTAAATGCCTAATGCAAAACTATTTCTCTTGCGTGAAAGGAAATTTAAATGCTCAATGCAATGCATGAAAGGAAATCTATTCCATTGAAACCAAGAAAGACTACCAACTAAACTTATGAAAACAAGAAACTATCTCTTCTAACTTATGAAAGCAAGAAACTATCTTTAATCTATGAAACACTCAAATGTAATGATGGTGGTTGTGTGAATGCCTTCGGTGGTGATGGATGATATCTCAATGACACTTGACAACAAAGGACAGTTCTAATGGTATAAGCTCAGTACTAATTTCAATGGCAAAATGAAAGGTGTGAAGTAAACAGTCCAATGAAAACTTAGTCATGATAAAAGTAATGTTAAATACCCTGCATATTCATGTACAAACCATTAACATCATAATGATATCATCATTATCTAATTAAGGAATTTTAATTGCATTTTAATCTATGAAAGGAAATTGTATGAAATAAAACTATACTATGTCTATTTTAATCATTCAAGCTATGATAAGAAAATGAATTAAAAACAGAGATTATATTATGCTTATTAAAAAGTAAATTGACAATTAATCAACAACTAAACAAATGAAATCTATCTAAAATTAAGACAAACAAACTATGATTAAGAACTAGAATTAAATCCATCCATCCATCAAAGATCCCTGTAAAAGGAAACCCAACTAGAGCTTTGTTTTATTCTAAAACCAACTATGATTTAAACTTGATTGTAAGATCATAAATAAAAGTGTAATATGATATCTAGATGCATATGGGGTTAGTGTAGAGACTTGCAAGTCTATCCCTAGCCTACAAAACTAATTCATGCTAACATAACTCATCACACTAACCTACAAAAGAACAATAAAACAATTATATCACAACTAGCTAATTAAAACATAAAACATGTGTGTACGGGAAATAAAAGACAATTTAAATGATGAAATATATAAACAACACACTAAACATCACCAAACTGCTGGTGGGTCCCTCATCAAGTCGTGGCTGCCCTGTACAAGCACACCACTAACTTCAACAGACCGAATTCACCATGAAAGTCAAAAATGCAGTTCTGGCACTATTCTGGCAATGTAAAAACTCAAACAGAGAAAAATCATTTTTCTAGCAATTCTAATGCTTATTCTACTTGGTTAACAATCTAATGATCATCCTATTGGTATTTATAAGCTTACAACCCAGGTGGTCGACCACAGGAGGGTCAAACCACCTCTAAATTCGGCAAATTACATTAAATGCATCCATAACTAACAAAATGAAGGAACCCAATGATCATCCTCTTTGGAAAAATGAAATCAAGTTGTGTTGAGCTTAGTAGTTGGAGCGGGCAATGACAAACAAAACCCATGTACTTGATTTGTCCACCACTAGCCGCCAATACCATAACCGCCAACTTGCCTTGCGTTTTTGTGCAATACCGGGTGCCAAAACGAGTGTCGTATCAAGTACTGGAACATGCGTTGGATCAAGTGTCAGAATGAGTGTCGAACCAAGAAACATGGTGTGTTTTGGCCTGTAATAGCAGAAAAACATGAACTAACTCTTGGAAACCATAAATATGATAAATTAAACATGATTGAATCACAAAACACGAATTATACGTACCTCATCTTGATTATTTCATTTTACCATAAAATTCTTCAAAAAGCTCCTTTGAAAGATAAAAATGCATATATACATATGGAAAAAAGTGCATAATAACATCATGAAGATGATCATATCTCGGGCCCAACAGTATGCATACTATTTTATATCTAGAATACTATAGTATTGAACTAGAAATGCTAAGGACATGGTCAAAAGACACATCACTCCCTAAAAGAGGAGTGGTTTTAGACGAAGATTGCATCGACAAGACCACTTCTTTAGATTTTTCACTCTCCAAAAGAAGAGTGGGATCGACTAACGATTGCATTTACGCGACCACCTCCTCAACCATCAGTTGAATAGGATGCAAGATAGCATGGTCAAGAGATGAATCACCCCAAAATACAAGGGTGGTGTTGGCTAAATATTACATTGGCATGTCTGCTTCATCAACCAATGATTGAATAGATTGTTGGGAAACCAAAGATGAATCAGAACTAGAAGGGCCTTCATAGAAGCACCATGCTTCTCATACAATGACAAAAGCAGGGAAAAAACGACTAAGGTGATATCCTCTGCAAATATTACAAGGGAACTTCGGATTATGTCTTATACGTCTAGGATTCTCAACCATATCAATTCCCCCAACATGACTTGAAATGGTTGGCGAGTTTCCCCTAACAAGACTTGTAGTGGCTAGGTGCTGATATCCAACATGACTTGGAGATTTTGGTGACATTTGTCCAGTATGAATAGCAGTGACTAGACTCGTTACCCCAACATGACTTGCAGTGGTTGGTTGCTTGTATTTAACATGACTCGTAGAGGTTGTTGACGAATATCCAACATGACTAGTAGAGTTTGGTTTTGTGCTTCCAACATGACTAGAAGAGGATGGGTGTTGAACTCTAGTATGACTTACAAAGACTAGGATATTTCCCCCATCAGGAATTGCATAGGCTGGGTGTTGGTATTTGTTGACGGGCAAAATTGACCGTCCGTTAACTGAGAGAGTGGAACCGGTCCGGGGTTGTCTAAATAACCCAAGCCATTTGGAATGGACCACCCTGACAGGTTTAGCGGCTCCGTTAGCCGATCTAAGGTCCCAGGAAAACCAAAGATAAAACTAATCTAAATAAAACTAAACAAACTAAACTAAAACTAAATAAAACAAATTAACTAAAACTAAATACAAGAGACTAAACTAACTAACAATAAATAAAACACACTATTACTAACTAACAATAAAACAAACTAATACACTAATCTAATTAAAACTAACTATTAAACAAACTAACTAATCTACTATTTACTAACTATTAACGAATACTATGCTAATTACTATCAGAAATATAACTTATTTACAAAATATACAATATTCACAAAATACAGATTTAAATAAAACCTGGAAAACTCATTATATTATGCCCTAAGACAGAGAAAGGTATTTCTTTTTTGATTTTATAATTTTATAAACAAGAAATGAAACTTACTGAAATTAAACAATCTAATATACTAAACACACATATATATCTAACTAAACTTATATCTAAAATAAACTACTAATAAATATACTAACAAACAAGTGACAAACTGACCTGGAAACGCTCCAATTTTTCCCTATGTATGATGACTTCGAAGCTGGTCGGAGGAAGGAAACTCGCACCGGTTGATCCAAAAGATTTTCGTAAATGATAGGCTGTACTGCTCTTTGAGTTTATTTACTAGACAAACAAGACATAAAAAATCATAACAATTATATGATTTATAAATCTCTGCAATAAGGGAAACCTGTTATGCAAAAACTTATACTTAATAATTCAACTTATGAAGAAGAGAAATATGTCATTCACAAACTGAATCAAGTAACAACTATGTTTTTTAAACACTGGAAGAAATTAGATATGGATTAAAGGGATTAAATCATATCATTTGCACAAGATTAAGATAGCTAAAGTAGTCATTAACCAAATGCAAATTGATACACAAGAACATGAAACAAAATATTGATATAATGAAAAGATAAAGCTGTAACAGAACATCAAATTCTGTCTCAGTCTGTATTAAAATTCCATATCCTTGTTCTCCCACGAATGAGGATGATGTTATTACAAAAATAATAAGTATATATAAGTCTTTCCATAGGGTAAAACCTCCCTTTGGTAGTTAAAATTGTTTTACAAAAATCTGGGAAGATCTCCCAATATCAACTAAACTAAGAAATTAAAATGCAAGAAAATATCTCAAATATCCTCTAACTACTTCATCAAACTCAATGCAATTTCGAATTCACCTGAAATGGACCAAAAATAACAAATTAGAGAGATATTTTATTAATAAAACAATAAAAATTTAATTCTACAGACTTAGCTAYAKAATCATCTGATTYTGTAGCTAGTCTAAAATAWTATACAGAATCAGAATTGAAATCAAATCAAATCTTTTAAAAGAATTAAATYCAATTATCTTYCAATGATTACTTGAAAAMRAWTMAAAATGATTTTATCATTCAACATTAAACAGGATCAAAATGATTCAATCGAAAACAGAGATAGGAATACTCTGTTCTTCTGTTACCACAAAATCGGGTAAATGAGTCATAATCGAACAACAATAAGATTGTTTCATATTAAATTGAAAAACATATCGTATGTGATTGTTAAACAATAGATACAATCCGATCCAACAAAATCACTTTGCATTCATTATAGCTGTAACGATATAGAAAAAGATTCATGTCGTTTAATCAAATACGAAGATAGAAAGACTGTTTCGATTATGGGTAAATGAAATCATACATAGCAGCATCAATCAAACAGAATGTGTCATAGATTTCAATCGTTGATCCTTGCACAGTCAACAGACAGGATCGATTAATTGTGATCACAATCATAATAGAATCGACAATGTGATAATCGGTTATTGCAAACTGGGCAAATAAACTTGATTGGTATTGAACGAAATCATTAATTTCAAACAAAACATGGCTGAGTTTAATATAGAAACAAATCGTGAATCCGGATATAATCAATCTCGTTCTACAAATCAAATTCAAACAGAATATCCATTGCAATTACAAATCCAATTGATAACATGGTCGAGCTAACAGTACTTCAATTAATGTGAATTAACCGGCTGGGGTTCAGCATAATCGTTTAAGCAATAAAATCCATTCCATGATTTGGGCGTGTTTGTACAGAGTCACATTGGAAACGATCCGAGTTGAATTCTTGTTCTTTGAAAGTCATATGGAACAACAAACCGTAACAATTAATCGTATCAAAATCGTTGCCAATCATAGCGTATGCATTATAACGAAATCAAAACGAAATGTGATCATTTTCTAAATTGAATATGAGGAACAATTCCTGTCTAGAATAGATACAAACAAATTTGATTGACAACAGAGAATCCATTTTAACTCAATCAAACAAATCAAATCCACACCAAGATCAATCAAATCACTGAAAATCTAGTAGAAGCTTAACTGGGAAAAACGAAATTTTATTTAGTCAAAGCAAAGCTATGTATAGAATGCATGCAATGTAACAGAGCTATTCAAATGAAATGAACAGAGTTGTCTAAAACCGAAATCAAATCGTTATATAAACCTAGATTATTTACAAAAATGATTGTTATTAAACATACCTGTGTGACGACGAGGCTATTCAATTACGCCAGCTTGGAATTTACAACAGCCGTGGCTGATTCCACATTTTTAAACAAAATGGAGTCAGTCGTCTTTTGTTTCTTATCTGTCACTTGTAGCTTGGCCTTTTGACTAGCTAGGGTTGCAATCTGCTCCTCCAAAGATTGAATATTTGACTGGAGAATCAAAACATCATTATAATATCGCTCTAACCATGCATTGCATTGATCACAGGGTGACACTGTAGGTTTAGATAGAGTAGGGGAGGATTTGGGCATATGACCGAGGGTTTCACAAGGCAACTTAATGCCTGGGTAGTTAGGATCGTCATGTAGGCAGGGGGGTAGGTTTGACACAAAGTCATACGAAGGTTCGAGACACAGACCTTGCGAATAGGGGTATTCGCTAGCCAATAAACGCTCCACTTCTGAATCAGATTCCTCACTCAACACGATAGGGTTAGGCTCGATAGGGGGTTTTGGCTTATTCCTTGCCATCCATGAAATCAAACGAGCATTCTTTTTCCCTTTGGAATTCGCAGTAAGGTTGGCTTTGGGTTTCTTGCTCATAGGCTTAACAGTCTCAGCGTTCTTAGTCACAGTGTGGGGTAAATCGGTAGGAGGGTCGACCAAGGGTTTAGGTAGTAGGATATGGTAGGGAATTGGGGGTACAAGCTTGAGCTCGCCCACCATAGGTTTCTCAACCTGGGGAGGGTTCGGATCCTCGAAACCATTCCGAGCAATGAAATTTCTCCAACAATCCCCGTGCAGACTCAAATAACAGACAACAATAAGCTTAACCAGCCCATAATGAAAAAGACTACTGTCAACCTAGTGTCTTTTGTACTTCTTTGACATTTTAAACAGGATTCGATGTAAAAAATAGGGCATATTGAGCTGATATCCCATAAAAACCATAAGAAAACGCAAGTGGTGTAGGAACACAAACCCGTATCGAGCCTCACAGGTGATAAACTGTTTGATTATCATCAATAAATCGTGCCAACGTTGTTTAAGCATGGTTACTGGCATACCTCTATCACAGGAGGTGATTTTGCGTGACTGGAAGAGCAGTGTCCATGGGACCTCCTCGACTTTGCAATTCTTGGACCATCGTTGTCCAGTGACAGGTAAACCCGTAGCAAGACTGATAAACTATTCATCAATTTCCAATTGTATATTGCCGACCTTGGCTTGAAATCCATTGAAGGTCATGGAAAACTGTCGATCCATGCAAAGGTTAAAACCATCGAAGCATTCCACGAAGGTAAGCCATCCACTATCTGCCAAATCTTGGCGGGCATTATCAAACATCAACAGGGCCTGTTTTCCATTGGGTTCAACTCGCATGACTGGTGCCATGGAGTTGAATGCATGGTAAGGAAGGGTTCGAGAAAACAGTAACAGAGCTATCCGAACCAACAACAATGAATCGAACAGAAAAGGGGTCAGCATTAACGCAAGCATGCGAAGGTGGTGGAGTCATTCACTGCCATGCACGATAGTTAAGGCAAAGTAAAACCATCGATTTACACATCTGTTCAAACAATCATAGCATAGCTCAAAAACCATATCGTTTGGCCAACCAAGGAATCAAATGGTGAGTGTTATGCCAACGCTCCAAAACAACTATAGTTTTAAAACCATCGACATCCAATGTGAAACCAACACCAAATGTTAGCCATGCGCCATTTTATAAATGTTTAACCAATGTGCCGATTGATATTCATATAGTTGACAAGCCAAAAGTTATAAAAAGATTAACATAAGGATCATATCATATATATAAAAACATAAATAAATCATAACCCCTATGCAATTCATAGAATCAATGATTAGGCAAGTATAAAACCATATGCTCAATGCCTCACAAACTTAATAAAATCAAGTTATGCAATCAATATAAAAATGTCCAATGAGCATAGTTTGAAAGTCCTCTCAGCCACATAACGATAAACACAAGGTAAGTGTAATAGAAAATATCGATAAAAAGATCATGACAGTTCAGATAGTGATCGAAATGTGACCTCAAAAGGAGAAGTTTTCACGCTTACAGTCATGAAAACTTAATGAAGACAAATTTGCAAATGTCACAAGAATGAAAGTGTAGTCTATTAAGAAAATGCGACGAAAAATTTGATGTTTGCAAGACACAGGTGTAGGCAGCTTATAGGATCATAAAAAATTGATTTGGCTGCCAACAATGGCGAAACACTGGTAGAAGAAGTTATCTCTGTGAAAAGAAACAAATTCAGATTAGGACATCACAGAAAATTTCAACTCAAAAATAACAACCAGAAAATCGTACTAACATCATCATTAATCATTTTTTTTAGCAGTGTTTTAAAAGATGAAAACCAATAACAGTCTTAAGGTCATCAAGTCACGATATTAAAGATAAAATATTCAATACTATTGGCATAGCCACTGCTGCCAGCAGGCATCCATAGCCTCGACAGGATTTCCATTTAACCCACTCTGACATCTGTATCCTGTCAAGAAGTCCTAGATCATCATAAAGGACATTAAAGAGGTTTCTTATATATTTTTTGCGTATTTTCATGTACCTGACATTGCTTCGCTGCCAGCGGGCCTGTTCAGTACCCCGACGAAGTTGTCTTCGTGCCATGCTTGCATTTACCTGCTGCCAACAGACCTGTTTAGTATCCCAGCGGATTTACAAGCACTTCCCACAGCTCTTATTAATAATTTCATTTTGTTTTTCTTTTGAAGATATATAGCTGAGCGGGGTGACGCTGAAAATCTTGATATTTTAGCATATTTTAGACCTCATCAAAAAATTTTAGCACTGTCCTTTATTCAGTTCCAGAGATGTTTTATTTACAAAACAACTTCCTATGACATGGAGACATCTTTTGATTCATTCCTTTACGGAAAAGGGACAGTGTAAAAAGATAATAGATGATCATGACAAACTTTGCTCAAAGATTGAAATCAGTAAACTTCTTTCAAACAACAGAATTTTCCAACACAGATTATCAGTTTCAGCAATCTATCATTGATGTTTGTACAAATTTTTCAGAAGTTATTTAAGTGAAGAAAATCTCTTATCGTCTTTGTCTGAATAGCTCCATATACAGGTATGTGTATGGTTCAAAAAAAAAAAAAATACAAACTGATAAATTCAAATCAAAATCGAAAACAGAAAGCAAACGAAAGTGCAAACAAAAATGAAATATTTACATAATATACAAGGGTAGTTATCAATCAAAGTATCTCTTCAAGGCTTGGCCATTCACCGGATAGGTGTCAAGCTGCCCTTCAAGATTCTGCAATCGAAAGGAACTAGGACCCAACTTTTCAACAATTAAAAATGGTCCAAGCCATAAGTTTTAAAATTTGGTGTGCTCACCCTTTCCTTCGTGTGGTTTGTCCCACTTCAAGACGAGATCGCCTACTTCAAAATTCCTATCAGAAGCAAAATTAGAATCGAACCATATTTTAATCAATTGTTGATGTTGGTCTAACTTACGCTTAGCTTGGGCTCTTACTTCTTCCAACTTCATTAAAGCATTAATTCGACTTTCTAAAGGGGGACAATCTTCTTCTTGGACTTTTTGTGACAACTGAAGCCAAGGAAGAAGAATGTGAGGTGGCAGAATTGCTTCTCTGCCATAAATGAGAAAAAAGGGGGAGTTACCTATAGCAGCTTTGGGTGTTACCCTATCATCCCACAGTGCGTTCAGTAGTGCATTGTGCCAATTCTTGTGATTTTCAACCACGGTTCTCTTGATAATCTTGATCAAGTTCTTGTTTGTCGATTCTGCTAAGTCGTTGCCCTGGGGGTAGTAACTAGCAGAATACTTCATCTTAATTCCTTTCTCTAAAGAAAACTCGCTCATCTCAAGAGAAGAAAAGTATGAAGCGTTGTCAAAGACTAGACAATCAGGGATACCAAAACGAGTGATGATATTCGAGTTTAGAAAAGCAATTACCTGACTGGTGTTAGCTATTCTTAGCACAACATCTTCAGACCATCGAGTAAAGTAATCTGTGGCTGTCACAATATACTTGTGTTGTTGCGAGGACGGAGGGTTAAGAGGACCTATGATATCAAGGCCCCATTGCTAGAAAGGAGAATCTACTGAAACGGGTTGCAAGGGAAAGGCTGGTTTTTGCAATCGCCCTGATGCTTTCTGACAGATGATACATTTACGACACAAGGCATGGGCGTCCCTAAAAAGCGTGGGCCAGTAATAAATGGCTCTTAAAACCTTATGAGAAGTGGTGTCGCCACTGAATTGACCACCAGCTTCTCCTGCATGCAACTCAAGCAATACTTTTTCTGCTTCGTCTTTTTCAAGACAGCGCATCAGTACGCTGTCAAAATTCTGACGAAACAGTACACCGTTAACTCGATAAAAGGAGGCAGACTTTAGTCTTAAGGCTCCTCTTTTGGCGGGGTCTAGGTGACGGGGTTCTGACCCATGTTCAAGACATAATCTAATATCGCTGTACCAGGGACTAACGAGGTTTTGTGCACAACAAATCGAACTTTGATCGCTTTGTCCTAGGTTTGACGTATCACTATCTTCTTGTTGTCCTGTTTCTGAATCAACAACCAATTTACACAACCCTTGGCCTCTCACAATCTGAGCTGGGGTGATTTCTAAGTCATATTACTGCAAGGAGGTGACCCAGTTATCTCTCTTCTCTCCTAAATCCTTCTGCACTAACAAGCTCCTTACGGCAGGGTAGGGGACAATGACTTTCGTTCTTGACTTCAAAAGATAGGACCGGAAATGCTTAACTACTTTGAAAATAGCATAGGCTTGCCGATCAACCGCTGGGTAGTTAATTTCAGCACCTTTGAAAGCAGATCTCATAAAGGTGATGGGTACTTCGTTGTTCTCGGAATTCTTCTGAGTTAGGACTGCGGCATAGGAACAGTCAGAGGCAAAAGTATACAGTGTAAAATTCTGAGAGAAGTCGGGGCTCATGAGAGATGGAGCGTCTATTATGGACTTCTTTATAGCATTAAAAGCTTGGTTTTCTGTGGGTCCCCAGTGATATTGTGTGTCTTTCTTAATCAGGTTCTATAAAGGCCTAACCATTTTGGAGAAGTTGGGGACAAATCTTCTCACGAAGTTAATATGGCCTAGGAAAGACTGCATGGATTTCTTGGATGTAGGAGGGGGAATTTTAGCGATGACTTGAGTCCTCTCGGGGTCAATAATCATCCCATCACTAGACACAATGAATCCTAGTAGTTTTCCCTGTTCTACTGCAAAGATGGAATTTTTGGGGTTCAAGGAGATGTCGTATTTACAACATCGTAGAAGAACTGCTCATAAGTGAGCTAGATGATCATCTTTTTTTTTAGAATAAACGGTCACATAATCTAAGTAAACTACGACGGAGTGATTGATTAAGCCTCGAAAATCAATATCCATTTCTCTCTGAAAGGTAGCACCAGCATTAATCAATCCAAAGGGAATTTTGCGATAAGCATAAGTTCCCCACGGGGTACTGAAGGTGGTTTTGAGTTGGTCTGGCGGAGACATCAGGACTTGGTTGTATCCAGAGAAACCATCCGATAAAGATAGCCTCTCGGAACCAGATACCTGTTGAAGGATCTGTTCCATGGGTGGGACAGGATAATTGTCTTTTTCAAACGCTCTATTGAGGTTTCAGAAATCGACACAGAGTTGGATTTCCCCGTTTTTCTTCTGCACTGGGACGAGGTTGGACACCCATTGAGTGTGTCTAACAGGAAAGATTATTTTATCACTTAGGAGTTTATTCAATTCTTTTTGAACGGTCGGTTCTAGTTTAGGGTGCATTTTCCTCAGTTTCTGTTGGAAGGGTAAGGTTTGGGGCATCATCGGGATGACATGCTGTATTATATTAGGATCGAAAGTCTTAAGATCATCGTATGTCCATGCAAAGACATCCTTAAATTCTTTAAACAATTTAACAAAAGCATCTTTTTCTTGCCTAGAACATCCCAAGCCTAGATTAATACACTGAGGATTTTCACTAGTTCCTAAATTGACTTTTTCAAAAGACAACGAGGAACTATTAGTTTTACAATTGACCGTCTTTTTAAATTTATCTTCGAAATCATAAAAATTTTCTAATCTAACTATGGATTTGGGTATGTAATTTACCATGTTTGATAGAGCTTCAGGAGATTTTGGATCAGGTATTACTGTAAAATCATGCAAATTGTCGTCGTGTGTGCATTCATCTATCACCGCACCTTGAAAGGTTTCTTCCATGTGCAGAAAGTTAATGATCTGCTGATCATCGTCAAATACTCTCCAGTTTGTGATATTGTCGGGAATAGATGGTTGAAACAATATCTCAACGAAGAATTCGTTTGGGGACAAGCCTTCTACAGGAAGAAGTCTAGAGGCTACATTAGCTAGTAGATCTGCTTCAGCATTATTTAATCTAGTAATGGAATTTATATTAAAATCAGAAAATTTATTCATTAAACTCCATACCTCAGACTGGTAACTTTTGAGATGCAGGGAAAGACAGTGTATAGAATCTCTTACCTGTCTAACCACTATTTCAGAGTTGCCAAATACAACCAGATTTTGAATGTTCATATCCAGATATTTTCTGAGACCTTGCAGCAAAGCCTCATATTCTGCAGTATTGTTAGTACATTCAAATTCTAGTCTACAAGCCATTAATGTCTTGTTACCTACCGGATTGATAATGATGCAGCCTGCACCAGCTCCTTCTTTAGACTTGGAATCGTCGAAATATAGAGACCAAATTTTATTTCCATCGGGCACATGGGACTGTTGCATAGAAGTTGTTGGTTGCACATATGCTATGATCTCGGGCATCTATTCTGGATTGATGATAGGTGAAACCTCGGCCATGAAATTTCCGAAGAAGGTGTCCATCCCTTGGACTTCGGGTGAATCAACAGGAGGTGTATATGGTTCGTTGGGATCGTTCAAATCTGTGACCGTGAACTTGAGGTAGTGCTCACGATTCACTCTGATCTTGTTAGGATTACCGTTCTCTGGAATCCATAAGTGAGACCAGTCTGTTGCGAAGTAACCATGTAGATGCTCCAACCAGTCCCTGCTCAAAAAGAGACCATACACTTCTGGAATATCCAACACAATTATATCAATAACTTGATGAACCTTTGGGTTAGACGATAATCTAATTAACACATTCTTTAGTTCACCTATGACTTTGACATTTGTCCGATAAAGTTGTATGATTTTTAAAGAAGATGGTTCTACTTCAACGTTAATCTTTTGGCAGACAGACCAAGGCATCACATTAGATGACGCCCCTGAGTCGACCATACAATCATGCACATTTCTGTTGAAAATCTCGAAAGTTAAAAGAAAAGGAGGTACATTCTTGCGAGTACTAAGAGTAGTAACTTGTGGTTTCTTACTCGCAATTTCTAATGCTACTTTATCTACATTATTTACATTATTCACATTATTATTTACATTATTTACAGGAACTGCAGGAAGGCTTCCTTTAGCTTGAGGATCAGGATTGTTTTTGGTGGAAGTCTTTTGTGGAACTTTTCTTAGCACAACCTTGTTACCAATTGAATTTCCATTCTTGTCGTTCTCTGAAATATTTTGCAACATTTTCCATAACAAAAATGGAAACTTCAATAACTCATAAATAGAAATGTTAGCCCTTAACTTTTTAAGATCTTCAACAACATCATAATCCAAGTTGGGGCTGACATTACCTTTTTTAGTTTCAGCTGATTTAGATGGCTTTGGAGGTGAAGTTGTAGTGTTTTCGGAAGAAGATTTATTTACTGTCTTACTCCTAGTGTTATAAGGGTGAACAGTTTCGAAGTTGGCCTGGAAGATGCTATCCGAGAAGTGTCCAAAGATGTTTGGAGAAGACTCTTCTTCTTGGACTGTCTCTTGTTCAACTACCTCCTCAGGAATCTCAGGAGGCATCAAGTTATCTTGGGCTTCTAGAATTGTTTGAAGAGCACATTGCAAACTTTCTAGATTTAAGCCTTCGGGGTTTGGGTTAGGTCGATTGGTAGGAAAGGGCTTTCGGAAAGGAGGTTTGTAGGGTCCTTTACTCGAGGAAGCTTCTTCAGTCGACCTTTTTAAGTCTATAACTTTATTAGACAGCTTTTGAACAACTTTGGTTAGGTTTTCCAAATCAGAGTTTTCAGGTTGTATTTTACTTTGTGTGGGTTTGGGGAGGATTTCAATCTTCTTTTTGTAAGAAGAAACAGTCTCAGTTTCGTTGCTAGAAGAGTCCTTAAGACTAAGTATGTCTTTTTCTATTTGGGTGGCCTCCTCAAAGGCTTCTAACAACGTGGAATTTTTTTATCGTTTAAACCAAATAGATATGCTTTGATGTAGGGCTTTAGTGTAGTAAGCTATTACAAGACTCTCAGCAAGCATGGAATCTGCAGGGATTCGGTTTTTAAGCGTTAAGAATCTTTGATTAAAGTCTTTAACTTTTTATTTTGGGTTCATTTTGAGGCTAGAAAGGTCCATGACTAAGACTTCCGGAGGTTTACCGTCTCCGAACTTTTCCAAAAAGCATGAATCAAACTTGTCCCAAGACACGATAGTATGGGGTTGTTGGGAAAAGTACCAAGTGGATGCATTACCCTCAAAAGTATAAGGGAACAACCTACAGACAACATCTTCATGTTCAACATTGTGGAGTCTAATGGCTAACATAAATTTTTTGATATGATCTTCAGCTATCTGCTTTGAATCGGGATCAAACTTGGGAAGCCATTTCTCCAGGTGTTTAGGTAAAGGGTGCTGGGCTCCAGGTCCAACCAGGGTCTAGTAGGGTTGTTCTGATTTGTCATTGGGCTAGTGGGTGTGGAAGGCTGAGAAGGTGAATTGCCTTCGTCAGAAGAGGAATCTCCTCCAGAAGAGGAAGGAGATGAGGGAGGTGGTGAAAGAGGTATCCCAGATCCTCCTGCAGTAGGATTTGTGATTGGATCTGTAGGATTCACAGTGAGGTTAGTGTCACCTAATTGTTCTCTGATATCAGAGAAATCCAAAGGTTGACCCCACGGACGGTTTGGTTACCTAAGATGAGCTAAGGCACTATGTGTTTTAATAAGAGATTGACGGACAATCTCTTGGATGTCACCACCTGTAGTATTAGGGGTTGTTGGCTCAACTGTGATCTGTGGATCTTCGGTTGAAGTAGTTGTTGTTTGAAGGGGAATATTATCTTGTGAATGGCTTCTGGTCACTATAGGTGATCGATTAGGTGGGGGAGGAGTCTTGTGACCGCCTCGTGCAATTAATTAAGTTCAATCCCTCCTTCTAGTGCCATTTGTTGACGAGCAAAATTGATCGTCCGTCAACTGAGAGAGTGGAACCGGTCCAGGGTTGTCTAAATAACCCAAGCCGTTTGGAATGGACCACCCTGATGGGTTTAGCGGCTCCGTTAGATGATCTAAGGTCCTAGGAAAACCAAATATAAAACTAATGTAAATAAAACTAAACAAACTAAACTAAAACTAAATAAAACAAATTAACTAAAACTAAATACAAGAGACTAAACTAACTAACAATAAATAAAACAAACTATTACTAACTAACAATAAAACAAACTAATACACTAATCTAATTAAAACTAACTATTAAACAAACTAACTAATCTACTATTTACTAACTATTAACTAATACTATGCTAATTACTATCAGAAATATAACTTATTTACAAAATATACAATATTCACAAAATACAGATTTAAATAAAACCTGGAAAACTCATTATATTATGCCCTAAGACAGAGAAAGGTATTTCTTTTTTGATTTTATAATTTTATAAACAAGAAATGAAACTTACTGAAATTAAACAATCTAATATACTAAACACACATATATATCTAACTAAAATTATATCTAAAATAAACTACTAATAAATATACTAACAAATAAGTGACAAACTGACCTGGAAACGCTCCAATTTTGCCTTGTGTATGATGACTTCGAAGCTGGTCGGAGGAAGGAAACTCGCACCGGTTGATCCAAAAGCTTTTCGTAAACGATAGGCTATACTTCTCTTTGAGTTTATTTACAGGACAAACAAGACATAAAAAATCATAACAATTATATGATTTATAAATCTCTGCAATAAGGGAAACCTGTTATGCAAAAACTTATACTTAATAATTCAACTTATGAAGAAGAGAAATCTGT
>ML783346.1:282215-295875 GCA_009831015.1 Picea engelmannii | reverse complement strand
AGGATCGATTAATTGTGATCACAATCATAATAGAATCGACAATGTGATAATTGGTTATTGCAAACTGGGCAAATAAACTTGATTGGTATTGAACAAAATCATTAATTTCAAACAAAACATGGTTGAGTTTAATATAGAAACAAATCGTGAATCCGGATATAATAAATCTCGTTCTACAAATCAAATTCAAACAGAATATCCATTTCAATTACAAATCCAATTGATAACATGGTCAAGCTAACAATACTTCAATTAATGCGAATTAACCGACTGGGGTTCAGCATAATCGTTTAAGCAATAAAATCCATTCCATGATTTGGGCATGTTTGTACAGAGTCACATTGAAAACGATCTGAGTTGAATTCATGTTCTTTGAAAGTCATATGGCACAACAAACAGTAACAATTAATCGTATCAAAATCGTTGCCAATCATAGCGTATGCATTATAACGAAATCGAAACAAAATGTGATCATTTTCTAAATTGAATATGAGGAACAATTCCTGTCTAGAATGGATACAAACAAATTCGATTGACAGCAGAGCATCCATTTTAACTCAATCAAACAAATCAAATCCACACCAAGATCAATCAAATCGCTGAAAATCTAGTAGAATCTTAACTGGGAAAAATGAAATTCCATTTAGTCAAAGCAAAGCTATGTATAGAATGCATGCAATGTAACAGAGCTATTCAAATGAAATGAACAGAGTTGTCTAAAACCGAAATCAAATCGTTATATAAACCTAGATTATTTACAAAAATGATTGATATTAAACATACCTGTGTGACGACAAGGCTATTCAATTACGCCAGCTTGGAATTTACAACAGCCGTGGCTGATTCCACATTTTTAAACAAAATGGAGATGAACGTCTTTTGTTTCTTATCTGTCGCTTGTAGCTTGGCCTTTTGACTGGTTAGGGTTGCAATCTTCTCCTCCAAAGATTGAATCTTTGACTGGAGAATTGGAACATCATTATAGTATCTCTCTAACCATGCATTGCATTGATCACAGGGTGACACTGTAGGTTTAGACAGAGCAGGGGAGGATTTGGGCATATGACCGAGGGTTTCACAACGAAACTTAATGCTTGGGTAGTTAGGATCGTCCTGTAGGAAGGGGGGTAGGTTTGACACAAAGTCATACGAAGGTTCGAGACACAGACCTTGCGAATAGGGGTATTCGCTAGCCAAGAAATGCTCCACTTCTGAATCAGAGTGCTCACTCAACACGATAGGGTTAGGCTCGATAGGGGGTTTTGGCTTATTCCTTTCCATCCGTGAAATCAAATGAGCATTCGTTTTCCCTTTGGAATTCACAGTAAGGTTGGCTTTGGGTTTCTTGCTCATAGGCTTAACAGTCTCAACGTTCTTAGTCACAGTGTGGGGTAAATCGGTAGGAGGGTCGGCCGAGGGTTTAGGTAGTAGGATATGGTAGGGAACTGGGGGTACAACCTTGACCTCGCCCACCACAGGTTTCTCAACCTAGGGAGGGTTTAGATCCTCGAAACCATTCCGAGCAATGAAATTGCCCCAACAATCCCCATGCAGACTCAAATGACAGACAACAATAAGCTTAACCAGCCCATAATGAAAAAGACTACTGTCAACCTCGTGTCTTTTGTACTTCTTTGACATTTTAAACAGGCTTCGATGCAAAAAATAGGGCATATTGAGCTGATATCCCATAAAAACCATAAGCAAACGCAAGTGGTGTAGGAACACAAACCCGTATCGACCCTCACAGGTGATAAACTATTTGATTATCATCAATAAATCGTGCCAACGTTGTTTAAGCATGGTTACTGGCATACCTCTATCACAAGAGGTGATTTTGCATGACTGGAAGAGCAGTGTCCATGGGACCTCCTCGACTTTGCAATTCTTGGACCATCGTTGTCCAGTGACAGGTAAACTCGTAGCAAGACTGATAAACTGTTCATCAATTTCCAATTGTATATCGCCGACCTTGGCTCGACAGCCATCGAAGGTCATGGCAAACTGTCGAACCACGCAAAGGTTAAAACCATCGAAGCATTCCACGAAGGTAAGCCATCCACTGTCTACCAAATCTTGGCGGGCATTATCAAACATCAACAGGGCCTGTTTTCCATTGGGTTCAACTTGCACGACTGGTGCCATGGAGTTGAATGCATGGTAAGGAAGGGTTCAAGAAAACAATAACAGAGTTACCCAAACCAACAACAATGAATCGAACCAAAAAGGGGTCAGCATTAACGCAAGCATGCGAAGGTGGTGGAGTCATTCACTGCCATGCACGATAGTTAAGGCAAAGTACAATCGTCGATTTACACATCTATTCAAACAATCATAGCATAGCTCAAAAACCATATCATTTGGCCAACCAAGGAATCAAATGGTGAGTGTTATGCCAATGCACCAAGACAACTATAGTTTTAAAACCATCAACATCCAACGTGAAACCAACACCAAATGTTAGCCATGCGCCATTTTATAAATGTTTAACCAATGTGCCGATTGATATTCATATAGTTGACAAGCCAAAAGTTATAAAAAGATTAACATAAGGATCATATGATATATATAAAAACATAAATAAATCATAACCCCTATGCAATTCATAGAATCAATGATTAGGCAAGTATAAAAACATATGCTCAATGCCTCACAAACTTAATAAAATCAAGTTATGCAATCAAAATAAAAATGTCCAATGAGCATAGTTTGAAAGTCCTCTCAGCCACATAACGATAAACACAAGGTAAGTGTAACCGAAAATATCGATAAAAAGATCATGACAGTTCAGATAGTGATCGAAATGTGACCTCGAAAGGAGAAGTTTTCACGCTTACAATCATGAAAACTTAATGAAGACAAATTTGCAAATGTCGCAAGAATGAAAGTGTAGTCTATTAAGAAAATGCAACGAAAAAATTGATGTTTGCAAGACACAGGTGTAGGCAGCTTATAGGATCATAAAAAATTGATTTGGATGCCAACAGTATTCAACATGACTCACATAGTTTGATGACCTATCTCAAACATGACTCGTAGAGGTTGGTGACTTGTTGCCAGTATGAATTGTAGTGAATGGTCTTGTGCTTCCAACATGACTAGTAGATGTTGGTCGCTTTCCCCCATCATGACTTGCAAAGGCTGGTGACAGGTCTCCAACATGACAAGAAGAGGTTGGTGAATTCTTCTTCTTACTCTTCCTCTTCTTCTTCCTTTATACTTCTAGTTACTAGTAGAAAGAATTTCACTAGAAGAGGGAGGACGAGGAGAAGTAAACTTTGTTGATGCATAAGGTGAAGGATCAAAATCCATATGATTCCCCTGACATAAGGTTCTTATCTTAGAATCATCATAATCATTTGGGACATTTCGAGCAGTCCACAACCAAACTAGTAGTCCTACATTCAACCCAAGAATGTTCAAAGTGGCCATGAAGGGGGCACCAATTTTTCCAAAGAAAGGAAAATCAAAAGAATTCCCATGGGAAGGGGTCCCTTGGTTGGTACCCTCAAGAAATTTGGTCGTATCATTCTTATGCATAGATTCATCCCTTGCGGGATTGTTCATGTCCATAAAAGTATCACACACTGATTGTGATGAACCAATGATATAAAAAACCATGCCTTATAGGAGGAGGCTCCATGCTTTCAAGAGAAATACCAGGGGTCCTTCCTGACCAATGGAGCGGTTGGATGACCACCTTGAATGAAATATCCAAAAATGGTGATACTGAAACAATCTAAGGTCAAATATACTAAGCAACACTCCACTAAAAAGTCCTAAGAGAAATATCGCAAGCAATCAACTTCTCCAAAACTTCATCCTAGGTGGATGAGGTATTGAGTCCAAAGTAATGAAAAAGTGCAAAGGGATGCTTCCAAATGAAGGCACAAGTTGATTAAGTCCTATGGAAAAATGAACAAATGAGTGAGAAGCCATTATATTTACCTCCACTTACAAGCCTTATCTGGTGCAAGCACCCACGCTTTGTAGGACAACCTCCAAAAATACTAAAAAGTGTGATATGAAGTCTTCCCCAGGTACCATGAAAAGCCCCCACAATCACCTCTGAGATCCCTAGGAAAAGAAACTAAGGTCACAAATTTGTAGTTACCATCCGAGGGGTACGTTAGATAGTCATGATCGAACGTATGTGTTGGTTGTGGAGCCTGATTATATTGCTGATTTAGAGATCTTTTACTTTCAGCCGTGTTTATACCCCATGAATTATTTACACCCCAGAAGTATGTACACTCTTCCACGCAGGGGAGTGCCTTGTAAATGTATATTCTAATTTCATTGTAAATCTGGACCGTTCATTATAAGGTCGTAGATCTAATGATAAAGATTATGTTAGGATTTTTTGCCCTAGAAAGCAACCCTCTTTTATGAGGGAAATGTATTGTAGCTATGGTTGATGGTGAATATTGTATTATGAGATAGGAGTCTGTGAGAGAAAGAAGAGGAAGTTACATCGGGTTTGTTGTAGGTTGTATCGCTTCATATGTTGGATAATAATAAAGGAAGGACCTGGAAATTTCTCTGGTGGACGTAGCCCACACTGGGTGAACCACACAAATCTGTGTCTCTATTGTATTGTGTATCTTCTGTGTTTTGTTTTGGCATTTGTTTTATTTTATTGCTCCACGGTCTTGTTTTTCTAACAACTAGCATCAGAGAGAAAGGTAACTCGCAGAAAAAGAGGGTTCCTGGTTCAAGTGGGAGCAATGTCGGAAGATGGAAAGTTTAGGGTTGAGAAATTTAACAACCAAAACTACTAGTTATGGAAGATGTAGATGGAGGACTATTTATATCAGAAGGATATATTCCTACCATTGGGCATAATAGAAAATAAGTTGGCGGCTACGAAGGACGAAGAATGGGAGATTCTTGACATAAAGGCTCTAGGAACGATACATCTAAGCCTAGCAGTGTCAGTGGCTTTCAATATTTCCAAAGAAAAGACAACGAAGGGTTTGATGGACGCATTGGCCAAATTGTATGAAAAACCCTCGACGTCCAATAAGGTATTTCTAATGAAGAGATTATTTAAGATGAATATGTCAGAAGGTGGGTCTGTTGTAGATCATTTAAATGATTTTAATACGGTTACTAGTCAACTAAGTTTTGTAAAAGTGGACTCTGATGATGAGGTCAGGGCTCTTCTAATCTTGTGCTCATTGCCAGAAAGATGGAACGACTTGGTCATGGTTGTAAGTAACTCTGTCTCTGGTTCAAATACTTTAAAATTTGATGATGTTGTTGGTGTTATCCTTAGTGAGTAAATGCTACGGAAAAGAACAAGTGAGACATGATGAAATGTGTTGAACATGGAGAACAGGGGAAGACAAAAGGATAGAGGAAAGGGTTTTGGGAACCGTGAGAATTCTAGGAAGGGAAGATCCAAATCCAAACTTGGAAAGATAGAGTGTTGGAATATTGGAAAGAAAGGACATCTGAAGAAAGACTGCAGAGCTCCAAAGAAACAAAGAGATGGATAGCAAGAAAAAAATCAGGAAGCAAATGTAACATGTGATGTGTTAATAGATGTTTTGATTCTTTCTGTAGATAATATTTCTGAGTCTCGGGTAGTAGATTCAGGGGCTTTATTTCATGCCACACCCCATAGGAAACATTTTCTAGATTATGTTCAAGGTGATTTTGGACAGGTTCATTTGGGTGACGATGCACCATGCAAAATTGTTGGAA
This sequence comes from Picea engelmannii, assembly GCA_009831015.1. Classification (NCBI taxonomy): domain Eukaryota; kingdom Viridiplantae; phylum Streptophyta; class Pinopsida; order Pinales; family Pinaceae; genus Picea; species Picea engelmannii. The sequence continues at coordinate 290,166 of ML783346.1, read as the reverse complement.
TGGGAAAGGTAAAAATAAAGCAATGCAATGGAAACCAATGGTTGTTGAAAGAGGTAATACATGTTCCAGATTTAAGGAAAAATCTAATTTCAATAGGGCAGTTGGCAAGTGAAGGTTGTTTATCCATATTTACAAATAAGACATGGAAGGTCATCAAAGGATCATTGGTGATAGCGAAAGGAGAGAAGGTAGGCACATTGTATTTATGTACTGGTAATACTGACTCTTCTATCTCTTTAGCTTCTACAAGAGTGGATACAACCCTGTGGCCTCATAGGCTTGGACACATGAGTGAGAAGGGGATGCAAATAATTCACAAAAGAAATTTGTTGCCAGATCTTAAACAAATTGATTTGGACTTCTGTGAGCATTGTGTTTATGTAAAACAAAAGAGAGTCGGATTTCTCAGAGTCGGAAAAGAAAAGAAGAGTGAAAGGTTAGAGCTTGTGAATACAGATGTATGGGGACCAACTTAGGTATCATCTCTTGGTGGATCTCCTTATTATATTACTTTTATTGATGATGCAACTGGAAAAACTTGGTTTTATTGCATTCGACAAAAATCTGATGTTTTTGATACTTTTAAGAAATGGAAAGCTTTGGTTGAGAATGAGATAGGAAAAAAGGTGAAGTGTCTCAGATCAGATAATGGAGGTGAATATTGGAGCAAGGAGTTTGAAGAGTATTGTTCATACCATGGGATTTGTAGAGAGAAGACAGTTCCAAGAACACCACAAGAAAATGGTGTGTCAGAAAGGATGAACAAGACAATCATGGAGTGTGCAAGGAGTATGAGATTGCATGCTGGTTTGCCCTTACATTTTTTGGCAGATGTTGTAGATAATGTTGTTTACTTAATAAATAGAGGACCTTCAAGCTCTTTGGATGGTATAATTCCAAAGGAGAAATGGACAGGAAAAAAGCTAAACTATTCCTTTTTGAAAACTTTCAGTTGTGAAGCATTTGTCCATATTGATAAAGAAAATAGAACAAAGCTTGAGGCAAAATCCAAGAAGTGTACCTTTATTGGATATGGTGTTAATGATTTTGGTTATTGCTTATGGGATTATGAAAATAACAAAATCATTAGGATTAGAGATGTCATATTCAATGAGAAGATCATGTACAAATATCAGTTGCAGGGAAAGAAACAGGAAAAATAAAAACAAGAATACACAGTGCTTGATGAGATCACTGAAAATGAAATTCCAAAGGAACCCGAAAATAAAAATGTACAACAACAGGAGCAGTAGGTACCTCAAACACCTGCAAGTGTTGTTAGAAAATTTACCAGGTTAATTATACCCCCTGAACGATACTCTCCTTCATTGTATTATTTATTGTTGACCGATTCTGGTGAACTAGAATGTTATGAAGAGGCAATGCAGGTAGACACCAAAAGGAAGTGGGAGCAAGGCATGAAAGAGGAAATGGATTCCTTGGTAAATAAACATCCTTGGGACTTGGTTCAGTTGCCTGCAGGAAAAAAATCATTGCAAAATAAATGGGTTTACAAGTTGAAGGAAGAAGATGGAGGAGAAAAGCGGTACAAGGATAGACTTGTTGTAAAGGGGTTTGCACAAAAGAAAGGTATATATTTTGATGAAATATTTTCTCCTTTTATTAAAATGAATTCAGTTAGAACTATTTTAAGTCTTGTGGTAGTAGAAGATTTGCATCGTGAACAGTTAGATGTAAAAACAACTTTTCTCCATGGGGATTTGGAGGAAGAGATTTATATGCAGCAACCACAGACGTATGAGGTCAAAGGGAAGGAGAATTTGGTATGCAGGTTGAATAAGATCTTATATGGCTTAAAGCAAGATCCAAGGCAGTGGTATCTGAAGTTTGACAGGTTTATGACAGAATAGGGTTATTGTAGATGTCATTCTGATCACTGTGTTTATTTTAAAAAGATAGAAAATGGAAGCTTTATTATCTTGCTATTGTATGTAGATGGCATGCTTGTTGTAGGGTCTATTATGAAGTATATAAATGTGCTCAAGAATAAATTAGCCAATTCATTTGTGATGAAGTATTTGGGCGCTGCAAAGAAAATCCTTGGTATGAGAATAACAAGAGACAGAAAAAATCGAAAACTGACATTGTCTCAGGGTGAGTACACAGAGAAGGTGTTGGAGAGGTTTAGAATGCAGAATGCAAAAACAGTTAGTACACCTTTGGCCAGCCATTTCAAATTAACTAAGGAAATGTGTCCCAAGACACATGAGGAAATAAAATACATGTCCAGGGTCCCATATTCATCAACAATTGGCAGCTTGATGTATGCAATGGTTTGCAGAAGACCAGATATTGCACATGCAGTGGGAGTTGTGAGCAGATATATGAACAATCCAGGTAAAGAACATTGGGAGGAAGTAAACTAGATTCTCAGATACTTGAGAGGTACTTCTAATCATGCATTATGTTTTGGAGGTTCAGAAACTGTTCTACAAGGATATGTTAATTCATATATGGCAGGTGATAACGATAGCAGGAGGAGTACTATAGGGTATGTGTTTACTATAGGTGGAACAACAGTAAGTTGGATTTCAAAACTGCAAAAGGTTGCTGCACTTTCAACAACAGAGGTAGAGTATGTTGCTTCTACAGAGGTTAGTAAAGAGATTATTTGGTTACAGAGGTTTATGGAGGAATTGGGAAAGAAGAAAGAGAATAACAAGTTGTACTATGATAGTGAGAGTGCCATTCATCTTGCAAAGAAATCAACCTTCCATTCGAAGAATAAGCATATAGAGTTGAGGTACCACTTCATACGATCTGCCTTGGAAGATGGACATTTGAAGTTGGAAAAGATACACACTAACCATAATCCTGCAGACATGTTAACAAAGGGAGTAACTAGGGAGAAACTGAGTTCCTCCTCAGTTTCAATTGGTCTTCAAGAATGAAGATGAAGATGAGAAATTTTCCAGGTCCAAGAAGGTTCAGAGTCCATCATATACAACAGTGGTGGAGTTGTTGAGATTAGTCTCCAAGTGGGAGATGGTTGGTTGTGGAGCCTGATTATCTTCCTGATTTAGAGATATTTTACTTTCAGTCGTGTTTATACCCCATGAATTATTTACACCCCAGAAGTATGTACACTCTTCCACGCGGGGGAGTGCCTTGTAAATGTATATTGTAATTTCATTGTAAATCTGGACCATTCATTATAAGGTCGCAGATCTAATGATAGAGATTATGTTAGGGTTTTTTTTTCCTAGAAGGCAACCCTATTTTATGAGGGAAATGTATTGCGGCTATGGTTGATGGTGAATATTGTATTCTGAAATAGGAGACTGTGAGAGAAAGAAGAGGAAGTTTCAACGGGTTTGTTGTAGGTTGTATCCCTTCATATGATGGATAATAATAAAGGAAGGACCTGGAAATTTCTCTAGTGGACATAGCCCACACTGGGTGAACCACGTAAATATGTGTCTCTATTGTATTGTGTATCTTCTGTGTTTTGTTTCCGCATTTGTTTTATTTTATTGCTCCACGGTCCTATTTTTCTAACAGTATGGATATGGTAAAAAAGGTCGACGCTTCTAAAGTGCCTCCTCTCATGGAGGTAAAGGCACTAGAAAAAATCCCAATATACGATCTCTCCACTATGATTATTTAAGATTCAGAGGGTAAATATACTCGGCTCTCCTTCACGTGACCTCGTGTTTATCTCATGTGTTAGAGGAGGATCCCAACTATACTTATACAAAAGTTGGATTTGAGATTCTTTGTTGGTTGTCGAGCCTCATTATATTCCTGTTTCATAGGTCTTTGTGTTCATTCATTTTTATACCCCATGAATAATATACACCTCGAAATATTGTACACCCCGCCACACGGGGGCGTTGCAAGGGGGATTTCCCCTCCTGCAGGGTTTGGGGGCAAGCAGGCCCCTAGTGAGGGTTCAGGCCAAAATCCCCCGAAGGAAAAATTTCCTTGTAACTGTATATTGTAATTTCATAGTAAATTTGGACCATTCATTATAAGGTCATAGATTTGACGGTAGAAGTTATGTTAGATTTTTTGCCCCTAGAATACAACCATGTTTTATGATGGAAATGTATTACAAATATGCATCATTGTGAATATTTTATTATGAGAGAGGATAATTTGATAGAAAGAAGAGAGAGTTACAACAAGTGTATTGTAGGTTGTAAACCTTCATTTGTTGGATAATAAAAAGAAGGACCTGGAAATTTCTCGGGTGGATGTATCCCACACTGGGTGAACCATGTATATTTATGTCTCTATTGTATTTTGTATATTTTTTGTTTTATTTCTGCATTTGTTTTTATTTTATTGCGCTCTGATCTTGTTTTTCTAACAACTTGTATCATATCGAAAGGTAACTCACAAGAAAAGAGGGTTCCTGGTTCGAGTGGGAGCAATGGAGGAACATGGACATTTTAGGGTCAAGAAATTTAATGACCAAAACTACCAGTTATGGAAGATGCAGATGGAATATTATTTATATCATAAGGATCTATTCCTACCATTGGGTGGAATAGAAAAGAAACTCATGGCCATGAAGGATGAAGAATATGAGGTTCTTGAAAGAAAGGCACTAGGAATGATACAGATTATCTTGGTAGCATCGATATCTTTCAATATTTAAAAAGAAAATACAACGAAGGAGTTGATGGACGCATTGGCTAAAATTTATGAAAAACCCTCGACGCCCAATAAGGTATTTTTAATGAAGATATTATTTAATATGAAAATGTCAGAAGGTGGGTATATTGCATATCATTTAAATGAATTTAATATGGTTACTAATCAACTAAGTTCTACAAAAGTGGACTTTGATGATGATTTCTTGTAATATTTTACTCATTGCCGAAAAGATGGAATGGCTTGGTCATGGTTGTAAGTAACTCTGTCTCTAGTTCAAATACTCTAAATTTGATGATGTTGTTGGTGTTATCCTTAGATATGAAATGCGATGGAAAAGAATAGGTGAGACATCAGGTAATGCGTTAAACATAGAGAAAATGGGAAGAAAAAAGGATTTGATAAAAGGGATCAGGGAAATGCAAGAATTCTAGGAAGGGCATATCCAAATACGGACTGGGAAAGATAGAGTTTTGGAACTGTGGGAATAAAGGACATCTGAAGAAAGACTGCAGAGCTCCAAAGAAACAAAGAGATGGACATCAAGAGAAAAACAAGGAAGCAAATGTAACAGGTGATGTGTTACAAGATGCTTTTATTATTTTCTGTAGATAATATTTCTGAGTCCTGGGCAATAGATTTAGGGGCTTCATTTTATGCCACACCCCATAGGAAATATTTTCTAGATTATTTTCAAGGTGATTTTGGACAGGTTCATTTGGGTGATGATGCACAATGAAATATTATTGGAATGGGAAAGGTAAAAATAAAGCAAAGGAATGGAAACCAATGGTTGTTGAAAGAGGCAAGACATGGTTCAGATCTAAGGAAAAATATAATTTTAATAGGGAAGTTGGAAAGTGAAGATTGTATATCCATATTTATAGATAAGGTGTGGAAGGTCACCAAAGGATCGTTGTTTATAGCAAAAGGAGAGAATGTAGGTACATTTTATTTATATACTAATAATACTGACTCTTCTATCTCTTTAGATTCTACATGAGTGGATACAACATTGTGGCATCATAGGATTGGACACATGAGTGATAAGGGGATGTAGATACTTCACAAAATAAATTTGTTGCCAGATATTCAAAAAATTGATTTGGATTTCTGTGAGTATTTTGTTTATGGAAAATAGAAGAGAGTCAGATTTCTCAGAGTCGGAAAATAAAAGAAGAGTGAAAGGTTAGAGCTTGTGCATATATATGTATGGGGACCAACTCAGGTATCATCTCTTTGTGGATATCGTTATTATGTTACTTTTATTGATGATGCAACTATAAAAACTTAGGTTTATTAAAATCTGATGTTTTTGATACTTTTAGAAATGGAAAGCTTTGGTTGAGAATGAGATAGGAAAAAGGTTGAAGTGTCTCAGATTAGAAAATGGAGGTGAATATTACAGCAAGGAGTTTGATGATTATTTTTCATACCATGGGATTCGTAGGGAGAATATTGTTCCATGAACACCACAAGAAAATGGTGTTTTAGAAAGGATGAACAAGACAATCATGGAGGGTGCAAGGAGGATGAGATTGCATGATGGGTTTCCCTTACAGTTCTGGGAAGATGTTGTAGATATTGTTGTTTACTTAATAAACAAAGGACCTTCAATCTCTTTGAATGGTGGAATTCCATGGGAGGAATGGACAGGTTAAAAGGTGAACTATTTTTTTTTCAAGACTTTTAGTTGTGAATCATTTTTCCATATTGATAAAGAAAATAGAAAAAAGCTTGAGGAAAAATCCAAGAAGTGTACCTTTATTGGATATGGTGTTAATGATTTTGGTTATCGTTTATGGGATTATGGCAATCAAAAAATCATTAGGATTAGATATGTCATATTCAATGAGAAGGTCATGTACAAAGATCAGTTGCAGGGAAAGAAACAAGAAAACTAAAAACCAGAATACACAGTGCTTGATGAGATCACAAAAAAAGAAATTCCAAAGGTACCAGAAAATCAAAATGTACAACAACAGAAGCAACAAGTACCTCAAAATCCTACAAGTGTTGTTAGAAGATATACCAGATTAAGTAGACCTCCTAAACAATACTCTCCATCTTTGTATTATTTATTGTTGACTGATTTTGGTGAACCATAATGTTATGAAGAGGCAATGTAGGTAGACACTAAAAAGAAGTGGGAGAAAGGCATGAAAGAGAAAATGGATTCCCTGGAAAATAACCAGACTTGGGACTTGGTTTAGTTGCCTGCAGGAAAAAGAGCATTGCAAAATAAATGGGTTTACACGCTGAAGGAATAATATGGAGGCAAAAAGAGGTAAAATGCTAGACTTGTTGTAAAGGGGTTTGCACAAAATAAAGGTATAGATTTTGATGAAATATTTTCTTTTGTTGTTAAGATGACTTCATTTAGGACTATTTTAAGTCTTGCGACAATAGAATATTTTCATCTTGAATAGTTAGATGTAAAAACAACTTTTCTCCATGAGGATTTGGAGGAAGATATTTATATGCATCTTCCATAGGGGTATGAGGTCAAAGGGAATGAAATATTGGTATGCAGGTTGAAGAAGATATTGTATGGACAAAAGAAAGTTCCAAGATAGTGATATTTGAAGTTTGACAGATTCATGACAGAACAAGGCTATAGTAGACGTCATTATGATCATTCTGTTTATTTTAAAAGGATAGAAAATGGAATCTATATTATCTTGCTATTGTATGTAGATGACATGCTTGCTACAGGGTCTAATATACATGATATAAATATGCTCAAGAATAAATTAGCTAATTCATTTGCGATGAAGTATTTGGGTGCTGTAAAGAAAATCCTTGGTATGAGAATAACAAGAGATAGGAAAAATCACAAATTGACATTGTCTCAGGATGAGTACATAGAGAAGGTGTTGGAGAGGTTTAGAATACAAAATGAAAAACTAGTTAGTACACCTTTGGCTATCCATTTCAAATTAACTAAGGAAATGTGTCCCAAGACAGAGGAGGAGATAAAATACATGTCCATGGTCATTTATTCATCAACAGTTGGAAGCTTGATGTATGCGATGGTTTTCACAAGACTAGATATTGCACATGCAGTGGGAGTTGTGAGTAGGTATATGAACAATCCAGGTAAAAAACATTGAAAGGAAGTAAAGTGGATTCTCACATATTTTAAAGGTAATGCTACTCATGCATTATGTTTTTGAGGTTCAGACATTGTTCTACAGGGATATGTTGATTGAAATATGGTAGGTGATAAATATAGCAATGTTGGAGATATGGCTATAACAGAAGACTGACGCAGATGGTTAAGGTTTTCATTGATGGCAATCGGTTATGGAGCAGTCAAGGATGTCAACAC
>ML783346.1:264894-275164 GCA_009831015.1 Picea engelmannii | reverse complement strand
TGTGTGTGATTGTTGTTCGTTATACTATCTGCTTTATGTTTATAACTCTGAATTTCACAGTAAGGACTCACTGCCACTAAGATTAATGATTCAAAGTGAAAAACGAGAGTAAATGGTTAATAATCTACACTAACTGATTCACCCCCCCCCCCTCTCAGTTAGTTCATACCTGTAACAAGCAAGAGGGGAACCACAGGGTATATTTATACTATAGGTGGAACGATAGTAAGTTGTATTTCAAAACTGCAAAAGGTTGTTGCAATTTCAACAAAAGGGTCGAGTATGTTGCTGCTACAGAGGCTAGTAAAGAGATGATTTGGTTAGAGAGGTTTATGGAGGAATTGGGAAATAAGTAAGAGAATAGCAGGTTGTACTGTGAAAACGAGAGTGCCATTCATATTGCAAATAAATAAACCTTCCATTCAATGACTAATAATATACAACTCATGTACCATTTCATACGATCTGTCTTGGAAGATGGACATTTGAAGTTGGAAAAGATACACACTAGCCAAAATCCTACAAACATGTTAACAAATGGAGTAACCAGGGAGAAAATGAGTTCCTACTCAGTTTCAGCTGGTCTTCAAGCATGGAGGTGAAGATAAGAAATTTTCCAGGTCCAAGGTGGAGTATAGTCTAGTAGGTACAACAACAGTGGAGTTGTTGTGATCAGTCTCCAAGTGGGATATTGTTGGTTGTGGAGCCTCATTATCTTCCTCTTTCATAGGTATTTGTTTTCAGTCATGTTTATGCCCCATGAAGACTGCACACCCCTCCAAGTGGAGGGGTTTCAAGGCAGTATTTTCCCCCTACGGGGTCCGGGGGTCGCATCCCTCTGGATGGGGGGGTGCAGGGGAAAATCCCCCTAAGGAAACATTACCCTGTAAATGTATATTGTCTTTTCATAGTAAATATGGATCGTTCATTATAAGGTCGCAGATATGATGGTAAACTCTATGTTAGGTTTTTGTACCCTAGAAGAAAACCCTCTTTTATGATGGAAATGTGTTACGTATATTCATCATTACGAATATTGTATTTTGAGAGAGGATACTATGAGAGAAAGAAGAGGAAGTTACAACAGGTGTGTTTTAGGTTGTATCCCTCAATTTGTTGGATAATAAAAGGGAAGGACCTGGAAATTTCTCTGGTGGACGTAACCCACACTGGGTGAACCACATATATCTGTGTCTCTATTTTATTGTGTATCTTCTGTGTTTTATTTCCGCATTTGTTTTTATTTTATTGCTCTGCGATCCTCTTTTTCTAACACTCTCCCTAGATCAGACTCCTATGTTTGTTCAATGACCTTGGAGAGTTACCTCTCTAATCCTAATCCAAGGCCCTAACCATAAACTTGTTTGTGCACCCTAGAAACAAAGTCTAGTACATTTTAAGCTTAACATTCATTTTAGTGTTTGTTTTTACTCAAGGAGTATGGAGGTGCAACTGATTTTGTTTGAGACTCTTTCAAAATTGAAACTTATAAGAACAAAGGAAAATAAAACTTTACACTAATTCTTCAAATGAAAAAGAGTTTCACAAATAAAATGCATGAAAAATATTTCAAAGCTTGAAATGTAATGTTTTCCTTTCCATGAAAAATGCACAATGCAACTTTCGATTGAAACAAAATAGAAAATGAAAGGTTTTTCTTTCTTATTTTTCTTTTGAAATGATTTTAGGATGAGAAGAAAACAAAAAACCTATGCTAATATATTTTTCTTTTTCAAATAACAATGCCAAACAATGCAAAGAAAGAGTCCCGTGAGACATCGCGATTGGTAAGACAATACCTTTCTCCAAGTGTTGGAAGGAGGTCTTGAGGTCAAACCCTGCTAGGTCTCTAGGACGAATTATGTAATGGCTGCTATGTAAAATGTTTATATACTGATGAATATAAACGAGAAACTTTCCCGTGTAAAAAACAATGCAAAGAAAGACAGAGACCTAACTAGCAGAAAAACTAGTTTTCGTTTTGTTTTCTTCTATAAATGAAAAACTAACAAAACATGCTAAAAGAAACTGGAGGATACATGATTCATGGGAAACCAAGATCAAGATATTTTTTGTGAATTAGAACACTAGGAAACCAAGATAAATATATTTTCTATGACTTAGAACACTGAGAAACCAAGATCAAGATATTTTATGTGAATTATAAGTTTTCAAAGACTTAACACAATGATACATAAAAATCACAAACTCAAGAAGTCCAGGATGAGATGGATAATCCCATAAATATCCCATAGATTGAAGAAAGAAAATAATTTCAAAAATTGAAAACAGGTCCACGACTAAGTGAACTGAGAGTTGTGAATGTTTGTGGTTCATACATAGTAAAAGAACAGATATCCACGACTAATATAATAGAAAAGGGCAGAGAATTCTGTAAAATTGGAAAAATAAAGAGGAATTTCAACAGGGAGACTCCCAAAAACTTATGGAAAACTTTCCATATAATAAATGCTTTGCAACAAAGATTGAAAAATAGGAAAAATCGCATAAATAAAAAAGGACACACAAGACACCCTACAACCGACCCAAACTAGGAGAAATAAATCCATATTATGGTCGCCCATTCAATTAAGGTCAATCTTAAGGAAAAATGAAACAGGAAACGGATAATCCAAAAATGCATAGAGAAGAAAATATAATCTATATGCTAGTTTTGATATCATTACTTGTGAGAATAGATTCACATGGAATGAAAAGGTACCAAAGAAAATGTCTCCAAAGTCCTTTATATAATGCCAAAAACACTTACCCATAAGTTAATAAGTCCAATATAGAAACCTACGATAGAAAAATGTGTTATGGAATACGAAACATGAAAACACGAAACCCTAAAAATGCAATATGGAAACATGATCGCACAACCTTGTGACTTATGCATAGTAGTGATCCATATAGAGCCCATTGCTAGGCTGAAGCCAAGGGTTTCGTTGGTAACCAACTAGTAAATATTTCAGTTCAGGAGGAGGTTGAAGATCCATAATCATAGCTTCAAATATGGCCACATCAGAAGGAAACTCAACATCCATGAAACAGAGGCTCGATGACTCACAAATACTAGGGCTCGAGGTATTACAAACAATAATATCATACTCCAAAGGAATTGTCATGTTACTTGGGAAAAGAGGGAAAAGAAAAGGCTTACATTTCCCCATTGGATAAACCACATGATAAATTTTCGAGACCTTGTCTCTATAAGGCGAACATAACTATAAATATATGATATTAGGAGAAATTGAAAACCAATGATAAGACACCACATAATTCACCCTTGGTAGGGAAGATTCTACCCAAACAGTTGGAACAAAAAAAGGGGAAACCTAAGGTAAATTTGAACCAGGATGGATATTATCGAATGAATGTTGATAAATAGTGACAATGCTTATGTTCTGATGGAAATGCATCACACAAAAGAGCGTGAAGGATCAGATCCTATCACTGAGAGGGGGCGTGAATCAGTGACATAATAATTATATCAATTTTTCATTTATTAATGCAAACAAAATCTAAACACAATGTTTTTTTATTGTGGATCCCAATTAGGAAAACCACAAACTCTTTTCTATTAACTGAAAAAAAAAATTACATGTTACATAGAAGGAATATGTACTTCCATTTTGATCAGCACCAACTAAATAAGATGCACCCACACCCTAGTTTACCATCACCAACCGGTCGGGGGATACAATCCCCTATTTAGTTAGCTACAACTGACAAGGAAGCACCAACTCCCTCTGCAGGCACCAAACTTCCCTTGCACCACCGTGAAGGTTTTTCATAAATTGATCATAGTCATGGATCGATTTAATCCTTTATACTCGATCCTGAATCTCTATTATTTTCACAGAGACCAAATTCTATGGAGGTGCTTCTTTCAAACCATTTCATATGATCAAGCGTTATAGAACCACGGGCTTACCGACTATAGTGATGTATAACAATTTCCTTTTAAAAATCTTATATCATATGACCATCGACAATAGCCAGATGCTAAGCCAAACGAGTGCTTGAGTGATTTATCAAATAAATGGTCATGATTCAATATTCTGATGAGTTAAACGGATGACAGAACTTCTCACTTTGGAACTTCAGGATTTCAACATTTCAAACCTTTTAATTTAGATTAGACAATTTATTTCACGGAGCCAGATCAACGGTCAGCTTTGATTCTTACATTCATCCTTTCAATGCTAAATACGATGGTTAGGACTTAATCACGCATCGAGATGGATGACCACCTTTTAATCCGAGTCTTTGGGCTTCAGAGATTTCAAATATCAACCCCTTCTTAGCTTTGGAGTGATCACTTGCTGAGTCAATTATACCATGGTGGAGACCGCTTGTTGTCAATTAACTTTTCACTTACACTATCCTTCCACTATAGTCTGATTGATGGTCGAGAATGTTCCCGACATTGAATCGAGGGTTGAGATCTCCTTCAAGTCTCCAGAATTCAGATATTTCGAGTCTCAAATCCTTTCTTTCCTCTGGAGTGATGTCACATACTTATGTCACTTGATGACATGTCATGAGCCTAGTGGCTACAAAATGTCACTCAGATTTGTGATTTTCACATACCTGAAATGCCGAATCAACTTGACACTTAGTGTCTGATTGCGCCATGTGTCATTGTTGTTGTAGTCTTGCTGACATGGACTATTGCGTGTCCTTTCTAATGTTGTCTACTGACCAAAAACGCTGATCCAATGATCCTCATTTGTCCTCCAAATCCAATGATCCTTATTCATTTCCGATCTTCGGGCTTCGGGTATTTCACATCTCAATATTTCTCGAGCGTAAACTCCTCGCAACTTTAAACATGAAGTGAATTTTGTTCATTGATTAGGATCTTTAGATCATCGGTTTGATATGTCTGTGATGCAACACTTGTAGCTTATCCTGTCCTTCCACTTTAACACAATCCAACGACTTATGGGAATCGGTTTTAATCTGAAGGCCGACAGGTATTCAGCTAATCGAAATCTCAAACTTTTAGCCCCGCTTATCCTATCCTTCCACATTGAGATGATCCAATGGCTATAGATATTCTCGAATCAGACCAATGGTCGACGATGATTATGGAACTACAATTTACGATTGATTTAATTTTCCTTTCAATATCCGCAATCTATCCCTGTCGTATATTTTGCGATTGCACATCTGACGGCCATGATTTCATATGAATTAAACTGGTGGTTTGTTGGATCAACTGCAATCATATATCGTTGAAGCTGTGTGATCTGACGATCTAGATGAATTGCAGGATTGTAACTAGCAAGTGGTTTAATTCTTCTTTTTCTCCCCGCAATTCATTTATGTCATTGATGTCTTGCAGATACGATGGTCTGGATCTTTCAACGGTCCTCAAGCCCATGGTCACTCATATGAACGATGCACATTATATTAGACTATCAACATGGTCAACCTCTTGATCGGACGACTGTTGTGGGTTCTAACTTTGATCTGACGGTTGTTGAGCTTACGCTTTTTCCTTCTGAGTTTTGATCTCTATGTTTTCTAACCCTCCTAAGATTTTATCATAGGAACATTGTTGATCTTGTTGTGATTAAAAATAATCACGAATTTCTTCGGCTTCCTGATATGCTGTGCAATGTGCTTTTCCTTATGGGATTTGATCTTTCGATCATGTTGTTTGACATATTTTGTTGACTGATATATTATTGACATCAATGAAAACACATGACTGGCAATTTTTCCAACAGAATGTACGCACCACAACATTCATCACATATACATAATCACACCAAAGAAACATATTAAAGTCTAAAGGATCTGGCACCACTAACAGATCGACTATGACAGTCTTCCCACCTAACGTGATAGGAAATTGAGGAATAATCCACAAAAATTCACTAGGTATTCTGTCAAAATCCAAAAACTCACTAGTAGCTGATGTGAGCTTAATAGAAACCAAATCTTGCCATGCTGAGGATGATAAATAATTGCATAGGATCCTTCAGCTACAATAATTCAGTGAATTCCTAATGAATTAACTCCAACAATTATTTGGAAGGGTGTAGAATAAGGAATGTGAGGCTCCACAAGATCATTCTAATCAAAGGAAACCATCCTAGGAGTCGAAGGGAGTGTAATCGAAGAGAGTGGAATTATACCTTGTTCAGAAGCTAATGAAATGGAAATACAAAGGAAATGGTCAAAAGAATAATCACTCCACGAAAGAAGTGTAGGATTATCCAAATATTGCATCGACAATACCACTTCCTTAGACTTGTCACTCTCCAAAAGAAGAGTGTGATCGACCGAAGATTGCATTGACGCAACGACTTCCTCAACCACCGGCTGAATATAATTTTTTAGGTGAGTTTGATGAGGGAAATTGGGATTTTTATTAGGAAGTTAGGGAAAGGTTTGGGTCATTTAACAAATGCATAGGTGTTGATTTTTTTTATATAATAGGTACTATAAAATATTGACTAAGAGTGTTATGAAGGGAGAATAAAATACACATGACAATATCTATGAGAATTAGAGAGATATTTCCCTGGTCGTATCATGGCTTGGAATGGGGGTGGTCAGAAGGAAAAAATCAGTGCATCTAAGCCTATGGTTGTTTGGAAAGGAGAATACCCATAGTCAGTTGGTTGGTTAACTCTTCCATTGAAAAAATAAGTAATCCCTTATACTCCTTGTACTGAGTAAAACGAATAGATTGGTACATGTGATTGCATTCATGGATGTGTATGTTGACTTGATGTATGGACTGGTTATTTTTTGGCAAGTCTTTGTTCTTGATTAATGTTGGGAAAATAGGAATGGTTGTATTCATGTGGATTCTTTCATGTATAAATATCCATGTGTAGCTAAGATGAATCCTTGTGTTATTCACAATACTATTATGATGCGTATGATTGTATAGTGGAATGCGAGCTTGATGCACCTATAATACTTTGGACTAGTGTAAGTACAGACCTAAATGGAAGGATATCCAAGCAGTGAAGCTCTAATTCAAGATAATAGTCAAGGGAGATCCTTGAAGAAAATCTAAAAAATTGTCTAAGTCCATACTTGGACTATTAATATGCATAAATACCTTGTTTTATGCTACAAGGAATCATAGCCATTGGATCGGTGTGACAAGTAGATATTGAACCTTCATTGAGGTAGGCTAGGCTGCCTGGAGAAACTGCACCTAAAACCAATGAGAACTATTGATTTATTAGAGGCGGATATGAGAGATTCTAACCGTTGATCGAGAATCCTCACCTTTGAAGGATTTTTGGGTAGAAAGGTCATTGTTGACAATAAAATTCATCGGATATTGGATCCAATCAATCATGACCATTGAACGATGTAAGGAAATATTAAATCTTGGTCGCCAATTGGGTGAGGTAAATAGATCCTAGCCATTCGTTGGAGGTGTTGGTTGGAGTGATTTGCGGAGATAAACTTGGATGAAAGAACTCTGAGAGACAATCAAGGTTGTAGATTGTCGTAGATATCATGTAAGTGGGACTAAGAGAAGAGATGATGTCAACATGACGTGTTATGATGAAACGGACTACTAGCCTGTCTAGAGGAAAACACTATTATCTTGTGATTGAAGGAAGGACCCATGGGGAGTCCCTGTTGGATCGTACCTTGGGATAGGTATCATCAAATATTAACCATCCAATCCATGATATAGAGAAATATCGACTTTTCATCGGAGGAGTTTATTCAGAGTGATCGAGGACACTGGGAAATGATTGAATCTGATGGGATTACTCCAAGTTTAAATATGGTCTGTTGATCAAAGGGTGACCATGAGGAATGCTAGTTGTTTATTTGTCGTGGGCCTTACCATTTCCAATGGAAATATTTAACAAAGGTAAGTGACGTCAGACTAATGGAGGAGCTATCCTGGTGGTTAGCGTGTCATGGGTAGGACAAGTGTCATCACCTAAATGGTAAGTTGTGTATATGCATGAGGATGTGTACACCATGTCAAGTACACAAGGAGGTCCATGTTTCAAGTAGTTGTTATGACACACATCATGGTCTTTTGTAATTGCGAGGAAATGACCATGACGCTATGTGAGTGCCATGTGTCTCGCCAAAGTGTCTTCAGGGTGAGAAGTGTCACCCTATGAGTGGCCCTATATCAAGGGTTGTACAACATGGGGGTTGGGAAATGATATTTACTCACCCCATATCCTAGTCATTATATATGTTGTGAGGAGATCCTGACCATCCATCGCAAGGTGTTTTTGGAATGGATCGTAGTGATACACTCTAAGGGAGAAGCGCCAAGATGAAATTTAATTCTTTGATGTGTTGAGATAGGATAATATCCAAGAAGATATCTGGGTCATCCATCATGAGCCATTTCTGGAGTGTAATTTCCTTGAGATACTCTAACGGGGAGGCTCGGAGAGGAAACCTAGACCATTGATTTGACAAGGTCTATGGGATCCCGCAAATGATCTCAATCATCAATATTTAGTTAAATACTTAAGAGTATTATGTGGATGGTGCCACATGTCATGATGTAGGTGATTCCATGTGTCAACTATAGAAGGTACCACGTTGCATGGTGATTTAGCACATGTAGGTGAACTTCTATGGAAACTATGCATACAATGTTTCTGGTGGCGACAGTTCCACGTGTCCTATAGGCATAATCAAAGAGATCCGAGGAAATATTATTCATCTATCACCAAGTCCCTCGAACCATCTGATCTATTGGAGGAGGGAATTTTCGGATATAGTAGTCATATAGTGCAGAGTAACTTGTCATGGGAAAATCCCAAAGGAGAAGTTTCGATGGCGATGGAGAGTGACAGTAAAGGCTTGATAAACATTGTTCGAGGAAGAATATGGTAGGTTCCATGTACGCACCATGAAGTGTGGTTCATGTATTTGAGAGCTAGGTCAACGCCACATAGGTGAATACATGTTATAGGGTGCCACATCGTAGTGAGGCAACCTTGGGTCAATAAATGTTGAGGACTTCGAGAATCCGTAACTTTCAATCCAGAGCTCAGGTTTGGGAAACATTACAATCATTTGAAATCTCTTGATGAGTAGAAGTTGATGGTTCTATCGAAACGAAGTTTTGAGATGTTAATGGATTAAAATTTTAATACCCCATTCCCTTGAAAGTTCCTTAAGGGGGTCGGGTTTGTTACAGAGTAGTATCAGAGAATAAGTTCAAACACTAGGCCTAAATGGGCCAGAGAACAGTAATAAATACTGATATATTAATACTAGATATGAGTATGTCTAAAAGAGTTCTCTGTTTTTAAAAATATTTTTTATTATCTGCACAAATTCCTTGAGGGGAAGGACAACAGATTGAAACTATACCTTAATAATTATGGCTCAATTTTTAGCAGAGGAATTATGTTGTTCCTTTTTCAAACTAGTAACTACTATTGCAAGAGTAGGGATGTGTTGGTAGTAATTAATGGAAAAATCCTATTATAGGATTATGTGAGTTAGGAAGTGAATGAACTAGTGAATTTTGATGATGTTTATCCATCTGGGTTGACAGAGCCTCTTGTAGTAGGATGATTGTTTATATAATAGCTAAGATCCTTATCAAGAATTATTCTATGGTTAAGGAAACTTGGTATGGATTGATAGGGTCCTTAGAAGTTATAATTACTTCTTAATTAAAATAATAAACCCCATATAGATAACTCATGAGGATCAAAGGACCAATGGGAAATTTGTAAGGTCAATTTACTTGACCTATAATAAATGAAGCTTGTTGCTGAAATAACCTAGTTGAGAAAAGAAAAAGAATTTCTTTGAACTTATGATAGTCCTTTTTATCACCAAAACATTTCTCATACAAATACTGACAACCGATGAAGAAATAATTAACACAAATACAACATACAACTGTTATAACCCTAAAATGCACCATACAGGTTTACCTGGCCTCAGGCCAACTCATGCCTCTTCCTAGCCAAAGACATGCTGAACAAATCCTCAAAAAACCATTTAAAACAAGCAACCCGTGCCCTAACTTCTTACTGGGCGCGGGCAACCGCTTGCTGTCCTTATACTGCATGCGGGCATCCGCGGGCTAACCCAAAACAGCCCGCGGGTACCTAACAAAGCAAAAAATCAGGAAAGTTTCTGCCGGGACACGAGGCTTTTTGTCAGTTAACTGGAACTCTTCACCATGCATGGCCGAGAGTTCGCCTAAAACCCTAGCTCCTTCTAGCCTATAAAAGGAGGGGTAGGGGTACTATTCAAAGGAGGAAAAATCATAGCAAAGAAA
>ML783346.1:209643-242287 GCA_009831015.1 Picea engelmannii | reverse complement strand
CTGGCTCCTATATGTATATTATATTGTAAACAATGTAACACAATGTGTATCAATATAATATATGTTGGTTTTCCCGGTTTGGGTTTCCAGGTGAAAAATCTCTGTGTAATGTTTGTATTTGCCATTGTATCTTTTCTGTTCTTGTCTGAATATCAGTTTGCAGTAGATATTGTACAAGGTTAGAATTTACAATGTGTGCATCCGTGCAGCCTAAAAGAGCATCCAAAGTGCATAGTGTGTGATGCGCTTGACTGAAAATAGAACAACCCATGCGGATGTGGAAACAGTGGATTAATTATTTCGGTCGGGCCTCAACCACTTATGGGATGAAGTGGATCTTGTCCATACCCAAAAATCACCCTAAAATTCTTCCTTGGGATCAAAGAAAGGATGGAAAGTACCTCCAAAGGCCTCCCCATTAAAATTTGAAACTAGTTGTGAAATATATATCCATCCTCCTATAAATAGAGGATCATTGTGTGCAAAAAAGGAAGAAGTTGATTGTAGTGTTGTGTTGTTCAAATCTTTTTAGAGAAACCATTTTTTCTCACAAGAATAGTTTTAGAAAGTATAGCGAAGGAAAACCTTTCCACCTCTAGGGAAGATTTCCCATACATTTCTTCACAATTGTAAAGTTAAAATAAGAGAGTAGAAGCTCTACTTTGAGGGATTCAAGATCCCTCCCTTAGGAGGAATAGGTGATTCAGAAATCCCACATTTGTCTTCTTGGTGTTCTAAATTTCATAAGACTACTGTCTATTGGGTAACCATTCTTTGTGTTCAATTTCATGCATCCCTTGTTGATAGTTGTTTAATTCATGTTTCTATGTTAATCATTTTCTTTTTCTTTGATATATGTTTCATTTCTTACAGGCCCACTAACCTTCTAACCATTGTTTTGTGTTGTTTATCTAGTCCAACTAAGAAATCAAGGGTCCTCTTTTTTCTTACCCAAGT
Source organism: Picea engelmannii (assembly GCA_009831015.1). NCBI lineage: Eukaryota > Viridiplantae > Streptophyta > Pinopsida > Pinales > Pinaceae > Picea > Picea engelmannii. Next base: position 241,330 of record ML783346.1, on the reverse strand, counting down.
GACAAAAGGAACCCAATAGTTTGGAGACCATATTGGGGATTGGAGATCAAATTCCTCCCCCTTTGGAATGTTATACATTATATTCTCACTTTCTGGTGTTTTCAAGGCCCAAAACCGACTCAACCTACCCTTCATACACTGCAATTCATCACTCTGTTAGAGGATTTCATTTCAAATTTTCGGTCTGCCATTTTCCTTCATGCACACGTGATTGGGAAAAACATTCACAAATAACTGTGCATTCACCTCATTGTCATTTTTCATGGTCTGTGCACTTTGCATGTCTATCTATGCATAAAGTTGTACGAAAGATCTTTTTTAACACATTGTAAGGGATTTTGAGGATGAGTTTCTTTCTAGTAGCTTATATTTCTTTTACGTACTTTGTAAAATACATAACAAGCAGGCTTGAGATTCATTATTGCATAGATTTATATGGGGATTAAAGAGAACCATAGTATCTTTTGATTTCCTTGGTTTCCACATGGATGGATTAAAGTTTAGCATTTGAAATTCATTAAAATCTTTCCTTTTACAAAACATCACATTAATTTGGGACTAGAAAGATATTTAGACAATCTCGGAGTATGCACTTTCCTTACACCCTTGTGTGATCTTGGAAATCAGTAAAAGTGATTGCTTGAAGAAACCTCCATCTCCATTTAAAATCAACCATTTTAGGAGAGGCCAATACCTCTTAGTTTTTTTTCTGAAATAGAATCTCAAAGAATTGTAAGGGCCCACACATTCCCACATGTGCACAATATTAGGATAGTTTCAAATCTTTAGAGAAAATCACTTAGGAAGTTTAAAGAATTGTAAGGGTCCACACATGCCCACATGTTCACAATCTAAGAATAGTTTCAAAGCTTTCTTAGATTACACAACATTCTAGGGAGATTAAATCTCAAGAGTAAGGAATCACATGTCCACCACACTAGTTACCTAGGGATTTGTCAATTTTTGCAAGGTTTTTTTTTAATTTGGTAAGTTAGAAGTAAGCAATAATTGTAAAGGACCAAGCGATGTCTACATGCCAATATTTTCTCACTTAAATTATTAAAATTCATCACTCACTATCACTTCTTTCACACATCACATATTCAAAATATTTTTTCATTAGATACTTGAAACCATAGTATGTTGTTCTCATAGTCATAAGTGGTTTGAGAGGATCAAAAGGGATTCATTTTTTTAGTAAATTGTTTTTTGTGCACACCATATTTAATCAACAAGGTTGGTCCAAGAATCCAATCTTACAACCCATTCTCACATCCGAAAAACTACCATAATCAACCCATTTCTAAACTCAATAGGAGGAAGACAAAATAATTTGATAGTTTAAGTTACGATTTTGGGGATAGGAATCCAAATAAGTCCCCATCATCATTTTCTCATTAAAACTTAGAAAGTTGCAAAATAGGGTCCCAAAATCTTCCCAATATATAATTCCTGCATAATAATTCAGTGAGACAACCGTGAAGGGTCGTAGGCCGATGTCTAGTTGTTTTGTGCATGCCTCCTTGGGTTACCCAACCCTTGGAAAGCATCCAACGTGTGACAAATTTGTGAGGCAAAACATCTAAATGTAGTTCTTGATCTAGGTGAATTAGTGGCCAAATTCTAGGTTTTATCTACCCAAGGTGGCATATGTGGGCTACAATCGCACCTTAATAATATTTTGAATGATTGTTGGGAAATATCTCCAGTACTTCTGGGATATGCCCCCTTCACCCTTCATTATAAATAATTGTTCATCCCTTCACTAACATCTCCTCAAGTGGGTTCTGTCCCCACTATCAAGTTATTTTTTGGAGGCCTAGTGCTATTGAGAGGAAATACACTACATTGAATATGACATGTGCATTATTTTTTATATTCCCCCATGTGGAGTCAGAAAACAACCAAACTACCATTTACATTGTTTTTATATGTGGGATTTTCACCATTTAATTACATGCATTTTATGAATACATTGTAATGGTAATTTTTAAATCATGTGTTCCATCATTTATTCTCACCACCATCAACATGCATCTATATATAGTCCAGAATCATAGGGGAACCACAACATCCCCTCCATTCTAGGTGTTTGAGAAACCTCCCCCCAATTTTGGGAGGTGTCCCCAACTTGGCTGATACATCAACACAAGCATCACATACACCATTGAGTGCTACATTTATAGGCTCAACATTGCTTGGATCTACCTTTCTTGGCACTAATATCCATAACACCTCCCCTACTAGTCCTCCATCACAAGGAGGTGGAGCCCAACCTTTGTCATAAGGTACAAATGCCTAACCATCCTCACAAGGAACATGTTCTCAACCACATCATACCATATATGGTATTTCCCCATCCATGCCATACTTGGCATCTCTCAATATCCCATATTTAACTAAATTAAAGAATGATCCCATATTACATGACCCAACTTGGCCAAAACTTCCCACTAAATCACCTTCTGACATTCGCAAATTTGAAGGCAAACCCGACAAACACCCAACTAATCATATTATGTATTTCCACCTGTGGTTTTCTTCCAATAGTATTATGGAATATTTCATTCAATTATGATTGTTCTAAAGATCTCTCACCGATCCCTCTGCTAAGTGGTATGTGGATGAGAAAGATGGGTCCCACTCAACCTTTGAGTCATTGGATAAATCCTTATTATCCTTATTCCAACTCCTAGTGTGCCACAACACCGGCTTGGAAATCCTATCTGAATTCAAACAAACCTTGTCCGTCGATATCACCAATCACATCCATGACTAATGAAGAAGAATAATTATTTGCAAATAATATACCACCCAACAACAACGAATAGACTGGATCTTCAAATCACTAGTTCCTCTCCTCACCAAAGATGTCACCACTACTTTCCCTCAAACTGAAGATGAGGCCATCACCAAGGCATAATAGTTTGACATAATTTACACTCAGTCAGGGTACTTTTATACCATATTACCTGATGCTCCTCTCCCTATACCATTTGGTCAAGACAAACCAGGAATGTCGCACGTTGTCGATGGGTTGATTGGGTCCATGGCCCATGCACACCGACACATTCAACTAACACCCAAGTTTTGGTCCAATCCATACAAGCCACCATATGGGGGAAACCCATACTACCCTCCCCCACCACATCAACCATCGGTCACGGCACCCCCCTCCCATAATGGGACCTATAATACCTCCACCCCCCACACACCCAGTGCATGTACAACATACATTCCCTTTGCCATCCACGACATAGAATTCCAACCCTATGGGAGGAACCTCCACTTCACACAATCAATATGGAACTACCGAAAATAATACATACTATCTCTTCTTCATCCCTCCCCAACCCGTTGCCCCACCACATGGACAACAACAATATGGAGTAAATTTTATTCAACTTTCCCATCTTCAACAAGTTCAAACATTCGAACAATTGAAAATTTTCAACCCCCCTCATCCATAAAAAAACAATAGGAGAAAGGGAAAGAATAAAAATGAAGGAAAATGGGGAAACCCCAAACAAACAAATCCCCCCACCAGGGGAAACCAAAATTAGGCTACCCAAAACCCCTAGGGGGCAATAACAATGTCCAACTAAGACAAGGGATAAACCACAATATTCGAACCAACTTCAATTTCACATTATGCGTCGAGTATGGTCATTATAATCATAATTTCCCCCAAATTGATAAGTACCAATGGATGAAAGAGTCAATGAATACCCAACAACCCCTTGCACCGCAAGGAACCCCACAACTACCCCAAAACAATTTGTAACCTCAAACACCAGTAGTTATCAAAGACCTGATTCCCCATCATGGACTTATTAACACCCATCATGCACCCATTACTCCATCATGTAAGGTTCCATGCACCTCGACATCATTTGTTATCACCCACATTCGTAACCCCCCCTAGAACCCAATCTACCTCATGATTGAGGCCCAGTCATGTAGACTTGGGGGCATGCATTCCACCACTAGTACCATAATGTCTACTATACCTTATCCTCTTAAGGAAAATATAACTATATACCCACACCCATAATGGACCATCACCCTTGATTGGGATCAAATTATCCAAGCACGACTGCCATATTCTACCCCGTTTCAAATAGGGGTCATCGTTAAAAACTTTACAATTTATCAGTGTATTGTATATGATGGGGCAACCTCATGAATTATGTCCTCATCAGCTTGGAAATAACTAGGATACCCTACTCTTGTCCCTTCCATGACTGAGTTAAGAGCCTTTGATGGTAGAATGTGTTCCCCCTTAGGGATATTACCTAACCTCCACATTGAGTTATGTGGTAAGATGGTTTTGATCAATGTTGTAGTCATGACTGGTCCAATAGATTAAAATATTCTCTTGGGCCATTCTTTCATCTATGCCATGAATTATGTGGTGTCTTCAATCTTCCAAGTCATGATATTCCCACATGAGGGGCACATCATCACCATCGATCAACTCTCCTACATTTATCCCCCCCTTAGGATTCTCATGATATAATATCAAATCATGTTTCTCACATTGATTCCATACCTTATGTGTCCATTTCCACTAGTATTGCAACATCCACTCCCCCTAAAAATGAGCCCATGACTCTAGAACCACCTCCTCACCACTTGGGCTTGGAGGCTGGGAAAATTCAATCATCCTTGAGGTTATCTATGCATGTTTTTCCCCCCTATCTAAAAAGAAACCATGAACTCTCAACTACATTCTTCCCAGAGTATGAAGAATTCTTTGAGGCTACTACTTCATTCAATTGTATTAGTAATAACCTCCATCTAGGTTCTCTTATTAATTGTTTACAGGTGCCTAACAATTCAATTGGTCCACCCTCCAATATTATCTCCCTTGATAAGGTCATTACTCCCTCTTAAATAAGATCATCTCTTCTCACTAATAGGGATATCAAGGACTCCAGTTCCATGATGACCAATAATTCCCATATAGGATATGTTTCCACATAGTTTAAATTAACAAACCCATCAATACATATTACAAAAAATGATGGATCTGATACACTATTTCAGATCATCTTTTGTGGATGTTCAACTTTAAACTGCCTACTATTTTACCTTTGGTCCATAATCTTGGGTATTTGGAAACAACCCTTCCCCCGGTCCTCATGTCATAATATAGAGGGAAACACCACTTCCCACCTTGGTCCCATAAGAACTATCTCTCGACACAAAACCAACTCACCATATACCATTCATGGGAACCATTATAGCACCACATTGTGTCCATTCCCCCCAGACATCATGTGATTACAAACCACATGGCCTAATCAAATTGATCCACTAATATAGTTTCCTTACTTCTTGTCTCGAGGCCCCGTTATCCTTGGTCATTTTTAGTTACCCCCATAATGGAAACATGACCTCCTTCAGGGAGTTACTTTTTTAGGAACCCATTGTTTCGCAACCTCCCTTAGGTAGTGCCTTTTTTGGGAACCCATGGTTCTCTGACCTCCTTCAGCCAGTTACTTTCTCAAAAACCCATTGTTCTATAGAATCCCTTAGGGAGTGCCATATTAAGGAACCCATGGTTCCCGAACCTCCTTCAAGGAGTGCATTTTTTAGGATCCCGTTGTTTTGTGGCCTCGCTTAGGGAGTTCCTTGTTTGGTAACCCATGGTTCCCTGGCCTCCTTTAGGGATTTCCTTTTCCAAGAAATCATTGTTCCATGACCTCCTTCAAGGAGTTCCTTTTTCAGGAACCCAACATTCCTTGTCCTCCCTTACGGAGGGCCTTATTCGAGAACCTATGGTTCCCTGGCCTCCTTCAAGGAGTTTGTTTTTCAAGAACTCATTGTTTTGTGTACTCCTGCAAGGAGTTCCTTTTTTAGGAACCCATTGTTCCATGGCCTCCCTTAGGGAGTGACTTTCTTAGGAACCCATTGTTCCTCGACCTTCCTTAGAGAGTGCCTTGTTCAGGAACCCATGGTTCCCTAGCCTCTCTGAGGGAGTTCCTTTTTCCAGAAACTCATCATTCCCTACCCTCCTTTAGGGATTACCTCTTCTAGGAACTCGTTATTCCTTGGCCTCCTTCAGGGGTCACCCAAAAATTTCATCAAGGGACCATTTTTCTTTCCAATGTTAAAATAAAATGTACTCACACTCATTAGCATGATTATCAAATAATTGTTATAAGTTATTTATTTTCATAAATGTTTCATGTCGGGTATTGGGTTTTTATGTGAGAAGGTACTTGTTACAACGAGATACAACCCATTCAGTATCAACCATCCCATGGCCCCTTCGGGTATATGTTCACAAATTTCATGCACTCATTTCCTCTACAAACAATTTCATATATGAGTTATACCCCTTGAAATTTACCCTTAAGATCCCCACACCTAGTTCTGCAATACCATCACCTCCATTGCATTCAGGTACTATCGACTGATAGGATTCTCACCTCCGTGAGTTGTCCCAAATATATTTAACCCTTGGAATATTGACACTCATGTTTTTCTATCCATTAGGAGCAAGAGTCCTGGTAGTGTTACACCCCATATTAAGAACCTTATACTTCTTCCTCATCATCATGCTAACCACCCCATAATGGACTCCCACATCATGGTTTTTGTTACATTAAATGCATCTCTGCATTATCATTATCCCTCCATATCATCCAACATCAATTTCCATCTGCAAATTCATCCTTGATCCATCTACCTGGTACATAAAACTAACCATTGGTCTCCCACCCTTCATCAAGGAAAATCCATACTTCATTGGGGCTCCTATTTTTGTACATGTACTTTCAACCCAATTATTCTGTAATCATTTGGTAATTATATAAATTACCCTTTTTATTTTCAAAAATTTCATAGATGTGTAGTGAATGGTGTTTTTTCCTTGGAACACAACAAACCATGTCTCCCTTGGTTGGGGAATTTCATTTTCATCACCATCTCTGCAAAACTACCCTTATCATGGCCAAAATTTCAACTATCACTAACACCCTTGTCCCAAAAATATTTATTTTGACATATCGTCCACTCCTTTGCACTCTCACCCATTCAACATAGTTAACCCAATATCTGGTCGTCCCCCTGACCCCAGATCATGTTTTAAGGTTGTTTCCCTCATTCCATTTTTCCCCAACCAAGGGAATTTCTTATGTCCCATACAGTTTGAGCTTCATGCATGTCACCAGTTCATCCATATAGTTCTTGATACCATTTTGATAAAATCAATGTGAAGAATTCCTTTGCTTATTGTAGTCATGCCCCCTTCCCTATCGACGTCAACACAAGTTTCTGGGAAGGTGGAAGTTTCTTGGATATTATTCCACAATTGGTGAGCATTCTCAGACATCACATAAAGAGTCATCATTGATTTATGATGTCATTGATCCCTATAACATTCAAATCAAACAAAATTTGATGTTGTGGTGGGTCTTAGTATGTGGCCATAGCAATTTTCAATAATTTCCAAAGACCTCTAAAGTTTCTAGGACATCAATGCCTTCGAGTTATTGACATCTTACACTATTTTCCATTTCTCAATCAAATCTAGTTTATTCCACATAACCATCATCTATTTTTATTGACTAACCAGAGGGAGATTCAAACATCCACTTCATCAAACATTTTCAATTACAATCATATTATTCTAGTTCCATGACATGATCCTGGGGCATGCCTGCCTCATTTGTACACAAATTTCCATTCCAGTTTTCAGAGAATTTTGGAATTAGTTCAAATCCCCTTTTTCCTCCGACGAGCTTCTCTCACCATCCCTCTTACCAAAATATACAACTCTCCTATTCCTATGAACATTTCAACAGAAATAAACATTGATGTATTTTAGCTATATGTATGCTCCCAACCTCACACATCAGAGGGCATCTGTTATCACCAAAAAATTACTGATACAAATATAGACAATGGATGAAGAAATAGTCAACAAAAATACATCATACAATTAATAATTACAGGAGGATTACAATCAGTTTGGCTATATAATCACAAAACTTTGCAAAACGATCCTGAATTTCCATGCACATTCAGCGAAGATATCGTGCACGCATCCATATGGGATAACACATTTTCCAACATGCACAGTCTGTTCTCTACACGACTAAAAATCTAAAAACATGCACATATGTGGAAACAACGCATTTATTATTTTGGTCAGGTGTCAACCACTTCTGGGAAGAAGTGGATCTTGTCCATACCCCAAAATTACCCTAAAATTCTGCCTTGGGATCACTGAAAGGATGGGAAGTACCTCCAAAGGCCTGCCCATTCAAATTTGAAACTAATTGTGAAATATCTAGGCATCCTCCTATAAATAGAGGATCATTGTATGAAAAAAAGGAAGAAGTTTATTGTAGTGTTATGTTGTTCAAATCTTCTTGGAGAAGCCTTTTGTTCTCTCAAGAATAGTTTGAGCAAGTATAGCAAAGGGAAACCCTTCCACCTCTTGGGAGTCTTTCCTATACATTTATTCACCATTGTCAAGTTAGAATAGGATAGTAGAATCTCTACTTTGAGGGATTTAAGATCCCTCCCTTAGGAGGAATAGGGGATTCACAAATCCCACATTTCTCCTCTTGGTGTTCTAAATTTCATAAGATTGTTGTCTATTGGGTAACCATTATTTGTGTTCAATTTCATTCATCCCTTGTTGATAGTTGTTTAATTCATGTTTCTTTGTTAATCATTTTCTTTTGCTTCGATATATGTTTCATTGCTTGCAAGCCCACTGACCTGTTAACCATTTTTCTTTGTTGTTTATCTAGTCCAACTAATCAATGAAGGGTCCTATTTTTTCTCACCCCAAGAAGAAAAAGGAACCCAATAGTTCTCATGAAAGAGGGAAAATAGCATGAACATATGGAAAAGTTATGAGATCGTGGATGTATTAAATAAAAGGTATATTCATATTAACCTAAGGGCATGCATGTGCATGTGAATGAAAAAGGAAGATAATTGGAATGCATCTGCAATTGCATACATGGGTAAAATGCTTGGTACACAAGGATATGTTGAAATGCATACGAAAAAATTGAACATGCGTATAACCTGCATATAGGCTCATTATAGTCTATAATTAGATGTAAAACATGGTGTTGTCATAGATCTTATGGTTAGTGATGATCTGATTATAAAAACATAAGTAAAATGTTGATGATAAATTATTTTTATTTCTCAATGAAGATAAGGTTGAAATGTTGAAGGAAAGACTGATATAAAGTCGAATAGAGGATGTGCTAGAGAATTCCTAGGTGACCAATGAGTGGGACTAATATCCAAAGGTGAATGGTGGTCATGTGAATATGGTTGGGTATGATAATAGAGAAGTAAGAGGGAATTTAGGAACAAATTTCCTTTGCAAAGTTCTATTGACCAAGAATGGTTGAAGAATGAAAGGAAGTCGGACTTGGGAATTTTATTGCCCTAGGTAATGTTGTAATTACCTATTTATATGTTGTGAACTATGGATTTCTTTTGTAATAGTTAGGAACAAGTTATTTATTGCTACTTGTTGCTATGAGTGAGGTACATGGATGATTTTAGGGGCTAAATTTCACTCATGGGCTAATTTTCCATGGTTTTCCCAAAAAAAAGATTCGCTATTCTAAAAAGGATTCACCCAAATTCTATCAGAGAAAATTATTTTACCTTAAAAATCGCCAAAAAATTATACAAACTATATAAAATCCTTAGAAATTTGAATTTTTTTACAAAAATATCGCCAAACATTTATAGTTGGCATATGAAGGATTAGTAAAATTTGCCAAGGTTTCTAAATTTTAAAATAAATTTCCATCCTTAAAATCATCCTTGATGAGGTATGCATGAGTATGATTATAAGTATGAATGTGATACTTTTCATGAAAATTACTATAATCCCTCACTAAAGAACGTTGATATTAAAGTGAGATATCAAAGTGTATGGATGAACTAGGAAAATGCAAGCAAGAAAAATTGCATGCTGACAATAATGTGTGTATAAATGGACATGCTTGGGTACATGAGTTAAATGCGTTATAAGGTTTCCTGATATAAAGTATGATATTAAGATCAAGTGAATAAGAACGATATAGGTGTTTGAGTAAGGCACAAAGAACACATACACAAACACAAACACTCATATATTGACCAGCATGGTATGACTACCTGAGTAAGTGGGAAACAAGGAAAGGAAGGTATACTTTAATGGACTGGAGAATGCGATGGATCCATGGTTGACCCTATGTAGGAGAGTTTGAGTATCTTGTTTAGATAATGACTAGAGGAAGTATGTCGTTCCTTGGAAAGGACTAATATGAAAAGATAAAGGAGCGAGAAGCAAGTGTAACTTGTTTTTTTGGTTGTTATATTGTAAAGAGGAAAGCCTAACTATAATTGTAATATCCCTCGGCTGAACCCAAATTCAAGTGTAATCCAAGTATATTTAAGCTAGTGAGTTGTTTAGAAATCATTTTTGTAATACACCTTTCATGGCATGGTACGCACATATACTGCGTAGTAAAGTGATGTAGTGTGCACATTTCTGGATACTGTACGCAGTAACTAAAGTGTGCGCAATTTTAATGTCAGTGAACCCTTATGTATATGATATGAATTATAGGTTGGTGAGCCAGTATTATAAGCCGGAATGCTTATGTTATAGAATTAGGCTAGAGCGCCTAGATGTTAAAGGCCAGTGCACCTATTTTGTATATGTCTCATGATTAATATAAAATACACCGTTGCACACAGACCGACCACAATAAAAGAGAAGGGGGAATAGATTCCACCAGTTAGGGAAAGGGAAGGCCAAAAGCTAAGGAAAGGGCTAAGCGAGAGAGCTTAAGCCAAAAATGAATATTAAATTAATATTTCTTTGAACATAAAGTATGGATAATTATTTTATCCTATGTCTTAAAGAAGGGGACAAGTGTATTAGAGCAGCTTCCAACATGACATGTGTCAAGTTGGAGACATGCATACTTATTGTCGAGACTTAGTACCTTTGGGGGGGATCTTGCCATTTTTCCTTCGACCAGAGAACCATTATTGGGGGAAATCATCATCTCTACCATGAATCCATGACCATTTCTTGGCATATTCATTGAGCTATCCTCATACTTTCCTATCACTATACATGAACCTATTTCCATAGCCATCTTCCTGTTGGTGTACCTATCAGCTTGGGAGTGGGATTGAAGAGGCGAGTTCTCAGGCCTGTGATAAATTCTCTGAGTGAGAGAATTGTTGGGGATCGATATCCTGAAGGTGCTAAACTACAACTACAGTGCTTTGAGACTTCTAGTCCGGCCTGTTGCTGAAGCCCTAGAAGGGAAGTGGGGCAGTTGAGGGACTGTTGAGCAAAGAAGGGGCACACATCCTTGGGTGGGACAAGCATGTGGGGAATGAGAGGTTGTAGGCTGTCAGTTGAATGAGCACCTGAGATGGAATCTTTCCTGTTGACCGTGAACCTTTAGCCTGGTTAGGAATCCCTTACCTGGGTGGAGTCTAGTCCCAGCTCGGGGTGACTCACTGTTGAGAGTGATGAATAGTGTAGTCTAAGTCTGGGAGGTTTGTGGACAGTATGCACGCAGTTGATGACATTCTTACCAAGATAAGTATCGGTTTTGTGATGAATATACATGTTGCATTGTTATTTATGTGTTAATTTATGGGTTTTATTGCATGTGTGAGAATATATGTCTATATGTTTAAGGGTATACCCCTGTGTACGTTGCATGTCTGTGTTTACTGTTAAAACAACCTGAAAATCGTATATTCACATAATGCAATTGTTTGTTTATGTTTTATATGTGAAGCTTCTACTAGAGCGTTTTATGTATATGTTTAATTGCATGTAGTTCAGTATGTATGTATGCCTATGTGTGTATATACGTATTTAAAAAGAAAAATTATGTGACATACCTCAGTTGGATACTGGGTTGTTACTTTATGTTGTCAGAACTAAGTTAAGTGTCTGAGTAGTGACGTTCCTCGGCTTGTTGGTGGCCGAGGAGGTTCATTACAGTATGGTATCAAAGCATCAGTTTTCAACATTGAACCTGAATGGGCCAAACAAGTCAAATGGAGACAAGATTATAGTATGGTATCGATTACAATATGGTATACAGTATATTTGCGTTCATGGAAAATTGAACCATCGCGTGGAAGAATAATATGTAGGGATGTGCATGGTAAATTTAGCATTGCACGGAGTGCATACACATATTAAGGCTACATGTGGTGTGCGCGGTATGGTAAGGAACAATGAAGTTTGATTGGTGCACACACAGTATGAATATGAGTTGTATCGCTACAGTGCAGGAAAGGGTGCGCGCAGGTGATTGTGCATGGTAGTGACAGATTATTCGATGGGGCATACGGATTATTGTACGCGGTAAGACATATTGAAATTTAGCATGGTGCAATGCATAGAGCTAAATGCATGTGGAATATCCATGTGCGATATAGAAACAATGCACGGTGGATATTGGTGTGCAATGCAGAAGTAGTACACACAAGTTATTGGCGCGACGAAGAGGAAATGTATAGGAGATATATGTGCGCGGAATCATGAAATTACCTTATAAAGTCGCTTTGTACGATAAATAAAGCTACACAAGTTGAATTTTATGCGCGTAAAATCGTCTGAAAGGCTAATTAAGATGACGAACCTAAGTTTAATAGAAAATTTATATAGTATTCAAAGAAAGAGGAACACACAACTACATTGAAGTATTATTTAAAATGAGTCAAGCAAGTGAGATGAATTATGAGTTTTATTCAGACAGTTGAAAGTGAAATATAAGTTACAAGAAGACACATAATATTAAAGGAAACAAGATTCATATCACCATCAATTGGAATCTTGTCCTAAGTAGTACAAAATCTGCTACTGCACTTATATAATCATTTAAAATCCGAAATTACAAAAGGGGATGATTCAAAATAGCAATTTCCTTATTTAAAGAGACCGAACAAGAACAGGTCTATCATCTTTAGAGATTCCTTACCTCTGCTACCATCTATCCAAAAATCACTGAAATATACTCAATTGTATTTGAGGGCTCATTTCAGCTTAGTTAGATCCTCCTTAAAAGAATCTAACCAAACCGGATGATTCTCTCCAACACTTTCAGCCATTTCAGTGATGGGTTCTTTCTTTTGTCGGTTGCTTCGTTTCTTCTTACCAGCTGGTCTGTTTATAACCAAATCTCTCATGATTGGATTTAGCCTAATTTTTAATCTAGAATCAGTAACAAGTACTGTGTGAAATTTAGTCGCCAGTATTTGTGCAACTACCTTTTCCTTCGTACTCGCAGGAAAATTTAGGATGTTTCCCGAATAACCAATCTCATTCAATTGAATTGGATCCATATACCTCAGTTGTGTGGGAACCAGAATACTTTTACAGATATGAGAAGCTCGAACCAGTTTGGAGACTGCTCGATGATGGATAAGATGATGCTTCTATACCCGAGAGGTTGTTATTATAGACCCTCAATCATGAATCACTAGTAGACTTGCGCACAAGTACGATGGGTTGCCATGCTCGGCTAATCCATTTCAAATGATTAAACTTTTTGAGTTTGTTACATGGTGGTGTTCACCTAACTTCAAACGACTGTGATGTACCAAGTGAATGAGATGGAGCGATCTGACTAGCCATCACCCATCCCACGAATGGTGGATTTCACATATTGAATCACGTGACGTCGAAACTTATGAAAAAGTGGTTTCGGCAAACCACCTTTCGCCCAATGTATCTTTGCACGATGATGTATTTCTTGCTAAGTTCTCAAGACTTGGGTCTTGTCTAAGAATCGTCATTGTTCCAACACCAAGAAATCAGAGATGATAATTCTGATATATTTATTGATCCGAAATAGTTCATATTTCTCATGGATTGTTGATTTAGTCAACCTAATAAGTTTTAATGGCTGCACATTTTGCAGAATTAACAAGAACTAGATCAGATCAGATCAGTACCGAATCCATAGGAATGGAAGAGACATGGAGAAATTACTGTCAACAAGGTGAGAGGAGAGGGATGAATGTCCATTTGGACATTGAAGGAACAAACTCCAATGGACATGGAGAGGAAAGGGATGAAAACCTAAATATGGTAGAGACCATTAAAATTTTTCAAAAGGATGTCCAAAGCCATAAAGATAATAATAAAAGGCTTATGAGAGCCAAAGAGCAACAGGATGACTTCAACATGAAGTTATTGCAAGGTCTGAACAAGATAGAAAAGAAATTGGAAAAATAAAGTGACTCAAGCAAATCCGGAAGTCACAAACCTTCGGATGAGAAAAAGAAATCAGGAAATGTTGGCAGACACCACCATCACTCCCCGAAGCATTCCAATAAAAGAGAAAGTAGAAGCACAAGTCCATCCCCTGTCAGAAAACATAGTAGGTTTGGGGTGGATGAACTATGAGGAGAAATGAACAAAATCAAACGTCTTACATTTGATGGTGAGCACAAGAAGGATGAAGATGTAGAAACATGGTTGTTGGGCATGAGAAATTATTTTCAATTACACAATTATTTTTCTCATGCAAAGGGTATAATTTCCATCTATCAACTCAAAGGAAAAGCATCCATGTGGTGGGATCAGCTTGTGTAGGTACAACACATCAAAGAGAAGAGAATTACTTGGAGGGAATTTAAGAGGTATTGTGAGAAGAAATACTTGACTAAGAGATATTATGAGAAGAAAATGAAAGAGTTCTTTGAACTCAAACTCGGAAGCATGACCATAGATGAATATGAAAAATGATTCCTAGAACTGTTGAAGTACATCTCCTTCATCAAGGATGAGACAATTAAAATTCAAAGGTATTTGAGTGGATTTCCAGCGTTCATCAGTGACAAAATATAGTATGATGATCCCAATACAGTGGAAGAGACTATAAGGCGAGATAAATGTCTATATGATCAACAAAAAGCAAGGCCAACTTTCCAAAAAGCTTGGGGAGACAAAAAGAAGTTCAAGGTGGATCAGAGGAAGAAAGGACTTAAAGCAAAACTCTTCAGAAATAGTCCATAGGGACCACAAACTCCTAAAGAGCCCAAAATGATATAGGTAGAAGGCCAAATGCCAAGGCAACCACCTATTCAATGTTGGGGTTGTAAAGGAGATCATAGATTCGGAGATTGTCCTCGCAGAGGTGAAAAAGGAAGGATTGTTTATAATGTACAACAAGCTGAAACATTGGAGGACATGGGCAGAAATGTGCCAAGGATCTATGCAACCTTGGATAACAAGTAAGCAGAATACTAGTCACACATTATTGAAGTGGAAGGTATGATTAACAACCAAACCATTGCTATTTTAATTGATTCAGGAGCTAGTCATAGTTATATAGATCCTAAGATGGTAGAAATTTTGCAATTGCCAAGAAACAAGCATGGAAAATATTGGTTGGTATAGTTGGCTACAGGAATGATCTAAAAATAGAAGGCTGACTTGTTATGCTATGAAAGCACCCTCTACTTCATTAAAATAAACTTTACAGGACCTTGCTTCATGTGTTAAAATATGCAAGATGAATTATGTACCAAGTTTATGCTTCTTCTTTTAAATGTTCAAGTGTGAGGAAATGTTCTTTTAAATGGTTAAATATGTACTTTAAATAAATACACAACAAATATAACTTGCAGCAAATAAACCATCAAACTCACAACAATATCAACATGATAAAGGAGTTCACCCCTCTTCGGGCTACATCTCCTTGAGCCTCCATCAATAGACTTGGCTCTCTGGGATTAATTTGTCAAATATTCTTTTACAAGTTGCTTCTCAACTCCAATGGAAATTCTGACTGTACCATTAGGATCAGAATACATAAAAACCCCAAAAATGACTAATAAAACTCTGAAAATGGATCATGGCTCATCCGGGCATGACCTCTTCTAGATGTGGCCTTAAGCTTCCATGAGTTTCTCTATGGAAAAAACACCTGTAAAAGTCCTCAAAAGCCTATGAAACCTATACCAATGTGTTCATAACATAACAATTAGCCAAAAGTGACTATTCAGTCACAGAAAACAAACTTGGACTCACCAAAACATGACCTCAATCAATGAGGGCTTCAAGCTCCCTGGAGCTCTCTGAAAATTCAATGGTTAAAAACCTGCAAAAGAATTCTTCAAATGGCTGTGAAAATAGTGCCAATGGATTCAGAACATCCAAAAACCCCTAGCTAGGATTTTACGACACCTCATTCGGCCAAAAAATGAAGAAGATAGGCCTCCTGCCATTCTCTTCCTTCAAGCTTGCTATCTCTGGTTTGCCAAAACGCACCTCTAGGATCTCAACCAAGAACACGCTCCAAAACACGTGCTTAAACCCAACACTGAGTGAAACCGCATAACGTTGCAAATTGTCGAACTGTTAATGAATTTTTGGCCCCCAACCGCAAACCGTTGGGCATATGGGCACCATACGACCACACGCATATATATATATATATATATATATATATATATATATATATATAAAGGGCTAATGGTTAAACCAAAGTCACATGGATAGGCGCCATGGGACCAGGTGCGTGGACCTTTGAAAAATTTAAAAAATTCGCACATATAACAAGGTCATATGGTAATGTTATATGACCGAGGGATAACTGTTCAAAATGTGCCAAAACTTATGGGCAGGTCATATGCCATAATACACAAGACCGCGGGCTAGGGGCTAAGCCCGAGCCTGGGCCCCCCACCAACTTAACATTAACAAAATTTAAAATAAATTTAAAATCATTCTATAGTAAGAACTACTATAGTGGCGCGTTGGCAGTGCAGACTCTGCAAAGGCTTTACATGGTGGGAGGAGGTTTGGGGTTTGAATCCCATGGACTCCATAAAATTTTGAACAATCAACCAATTATAATGGTGCCACATGGTAGCCCATGACTGGGCCACGTGGCACCACACCATTTGCCCAATAAATTCCACGTTTCACATTGCGATTCGCCCAAATTTTCCAATGAGTGAAGGCCACATCATCATCTGCCACCTGGACGTATGACCTCTGCCACGTCAATGTATGGTCATGCCACGTCAGCATCCGTACAGACTGTATGGACTACACAGTCAGCGTCCCTTTTTTTACCTGTTTGACGATTCAAACAGATCGCAATATCTCTTGCTCCCAACGTCTGTTTGAACCCAAACGAGTTGCGTTGGGTTCGTGATGACGAGGGATACACTCTCATTCGTTTTGAGGCAATTCCAAGAACATTGATTTTTGGGCTAAAATTTGACCCCTGGTCCAGATTTTGATCACACCTTCCCACTGAAAGGCTTTTGGACCCACAAAAGCTTATGATTATCTATTTGAGATTCAATACTCTTCTGATTTCAAGTTATATCAACTGATTCTACTTGAAAAGTCTTTTCGACAATCACTTGGATATCTTGACATGCCTTGCACTGCAACTGGCTATGTCCCTCAACCACTGTTCTCTAGCTGTTGCTGACCCAATTTTCTCTATGTGCTTGGAAGACTACCAACCTTCCCACTGAGAATAAAGTCCCTCTTGTGAACGCTTTAGCGTTAACACAATCCTCTCTACAATGGCTGAAAAAACTTTCCTCTGACATCTTGTCACAAGCCAAGAAAACCATCAATCTTGAAAACAAATTATACAAGACTGAAAAATGATGCCAACAAAGTCTTTTTTCTCTTCAAGTAAATGTCGCATCTTGTACTTCATCAAAGCACATGGTGTTTCCCTGCATCTTGGTGCACTCAAAATCAACTTACAAGTCAACAAACACCATCGACTAAACACAAGTCGAAAAACACGATCGACACAACATAGTTGTCAGACAGTCATCAACACCAGTCGAGACTCATTTGAAACATATCAACCTTCCCAATGACAAGTCGACAAACATGATACACAATCATGTTATAATCATGAATCATTCATGATGAACCATCACCAAGTTCACGGCTTACACATACATAAAAACAAATGCATGTGCATGACTCTTCAACTCTCCTTCTAGTACAAACATAAGTACATAAACCTCGTAACATGTGGGTACATAAGAGCTGAATATGAAAAAGTTATATGGCTGTGACAAGTGAACATCATATCCATCTTTTACATCCTCCTGGCGAAGTTATGCAACAACAAAAATGCCTTCAAATGAATTGCATTCACATGCAACTTGCATCATACAAGTTGTGATAAACGGCTACAACTTATCATGCTTTCAATATAAATGCACACATAAGGCTAAAATGTTCATTTACAACAGAAAAATGCAAGCCTTACTTGCTCAAGAAATCCAACCATTTCTTACCAAGCCAACTCAACGGTGATTTTTTTTGCTGAAAATCGTCCTCTTGTGAATCATCTTGACTCACATCGATGATGGAATCTCCACTTCCATTCTTTCCAATCTCTTTATCCATCTGCTTCTTGTGTTGTGGATGAGTGGTTGGATGCAATGTCCAACATTGGTCAATGAGATGACCCCTCTTCTGACAATGAGTGCAAATAGTTTGCATCCTTTTTTCACGTTGTCTTTGCTTATAAAGTTTCCTGAAATTGGCCAATATTTTCCAACATTTTGAAACATGATGGTTATATAAACCATAATATGTACATGGATTCTTTCTTCCATTTTTACATACAAATTTATCATGCTTAACATAATCAAAAGCAACTGAATGATAAGAAGAATTATACCTTGAACATTCACCTTTATCGCCTCTTTGAGGAGGTGAATTTGAAAAGTTACAAGCTCTCATTTGAAGAGAAACAATAGTGTTCTTGTCCTCATCGCTGTCACAACTCTTTTGTTTCACACATTTGCATTCATCTTGAACACAAGCCTTGCATGCTAGAGGGATTGAACTTTCAACAAAATTTCTTGAACTTTCACCTTTATAGCCTTCTTGAGGAGGTGAACTTGAAACAAAATTTGTTCTTGGAACTTTTTCCCTCGTCTCCTCAACTTTGGAATTTTCTCTATCTCTTCGTTCATATCCAAGACCACAATACTTAGGCCTCTCTTCAACAACAATAGGCTCAACAATGCCTTGTGCATGCTTGCCCAAACCTCTACCTTCATAGCCCATTTTTAACAATAACTTAGACCCTATTCCTCTTGTGTGATTTTCAAAAACACCAAAACATTCATCTTGAGAGGAATTAGAAGATAAACTAACATTACATACCTCATCTTCATGCATGTACTTGGTAAGGGTTTCCTTTGCCTCATGGAGTTGAATCTCCATCTCATGCAACTTTTCAAGAAGTTGGTCTTTCTCCTTCTTCATGGCCATCAACTGCTCTTCAAGGGAAATGCTCTACTTTCTATCTTCACACATCTCTTTCATCACATCTCTCATGGTTAGAATTTCCTTCAACATCTCTTTGTCAAATAACTTTGATTTTGAAGATGTATGAGAACTATCAATGCTTGAAGCTTCCTCCATCCTTGCAAGATATCAAACTTCAACACAAAACTTGCACAAATACCAACAACTAAATATCAAGCTATCAATGGCAAACACATGAGCAAAACAAACTATTCTCTGATACCACCTGATCTAAAAATAGAAGGCTGACTTGTTATGCTATGCAAGCACCCTCTACTTCACTAAAATAAACTTTACAGGACCTTGCTTCATGTGTTAAAATATGCAAGATGAATTATGTACCAAGTTTATGCTTTTTATTTTAAATGTTCATGTGTGAGGAAATGTTATTTTAAATGGTTAAATATGTACTTTAAATAAATACACAACAAATATAACTTGCAGCAAATAAACCATCAAACTCACAACAATATCAACATGATAAATGAGTTCACCCCTCTCCGGGCTACATCTCCTTGAGCCTCCATCAATGGACTTGGCTCTCTGGGATTAATTTGTCAAATATTATTTTACAAGCTATTTCTCGACTCCAATGGAAGTTATGACTGTACCATTGGAACCAGAATACATAAAAACCCCAAAAATGACTAATAAAACTCTGAAAATGGATCATGGCTCATCCGAGCATGACCTCTTCTACATGTGGCCTTAAGCTTCCATGAGATTCTCTATGGAAAAAACACATGTAAAAGTCCTCAAAAGCCTCTGAAACCTGTCCCAATGTGTTCAGAGCATAACAATTAGCCAAAAATGACTATTCAGTCACAGAAAACAAACTTGGACTCACCAAAACATGACCTCAATCAATGAGGGCTTCAAGCTCCCTCGAGCTCTCTGAAACTTCAATGGTTAAAACCCTACAAAATAAGTCTTCAAATGGCTGTGAAAACAATGCCAATGGATTCAAAACGTCCAAAAACCCCTAGCTAGGCTTTTACGGCACCTCATTCGGCCAAAAAATGAAGAAGATAGGCCTCCTTCCATTCTCTTCCTTCAAGCTTGTTGTCTCTGCTTCGCCAAAATGCACCTCTGGGCTCTCAACCAAGAACACGCTCCAAAACGTGTGCTTAAACCCAGCACCGAGCGCAACCGCATAACGGTGCAAACTGTCGAACCATTAACGAATTTTTGGCCCCTAACGACAAACCGTTGGGCATATGGGCACCATACGACCACACACATATTTATAAAAAGGGCTAATGGTTAAACCCAAGTCACATGGATAGTCGCCATGGGACCAGGCACATGGACCTTTGAAAACTTTAAAACACGCGCACATATAACAAGGTCATATGGTAATGTTATATGATCGGGGGCTAACTGTTCAAAATGCACCAAAACTTATGGACAGGTCATATGCCATAATAAACAAGACCGCGGGCTGGGGGCTAAGCCCCAGCCCGCCCCCCCCCGCCAACTTAACATTAACACAATTTTAAATAAATTTAAAACTGTTCTATAGTAAGAACTACTATAGTGGCACATTGGCAGTGCGGACTCTACAAAGGATTTACATGGTGGGAGGAGGTCCGGGGTTCGAATCCCACAGACTCCATAAAATTTTGAACAATCAACCAATTATAATGGTGCCATGTGGAAACTCATGACTGGGCCATGTGGCACCACACCATTTGCCCAATAAATGCCACGTGTCGCATTGTGATTCACCCAAATTTTCCAATGAGTGAAGGCCACATCATCATCTTCCACCTGGACGTACGACCTCTGCCACGTCAGCATACGGTCATGCCACATTAGCATCCGTACGGACTATACGGACTGCATAGTCAACGTCCCTTTTTTTACCTGTTTGACGATTCGAACAGATCGCGATATATCTCGCTCCCGATGTCCGTTTGAACCCAAATGAGTTGCGTTGGGTTCGTGATGATGAGGGCTACGCTCTCGTTCGTTTTGAGGAAATTTCGAGAACGTTAATTTTTGAGCTAAAATTTGACCCCTGGTCCAGATTTTGATCAATGACTCAAAAAAAAGGTTAATGAGATGGTTAAGTCATGTCTTATGGACATGAACGGACTGAGCACCAAAGTAGATTTGAAAATATTACCTTTAGGTTCCTATGACTGTCTAATTGGGATGGATTGGTTAGAACCACATCATGCTCTATTGGATTGTCATAACAAAGAATTCACTTGCTTGGATGAAGAAGGGAACCAAAGGAAAGTGTAGGGAATTCCCAGGGTAGTAACCGTTAGAGAAATTTCAGCAATGAAGCTGAAGAAATGTTATAGAAGAGGATGTCAAATATTTGCAGTTCATATGGAGGAGACACCTAAATACAAGGTGCCAAATTTGGAGGATTATGCAGTCCTGAAAGAGTTTGAATATGTATTCAAGGAGGTACCAGGACTACCCCCAAAGAGAGACATTGGTTTTTCTATAAATCTGACACTAGGAACAGCTCTTGTGTCAAAGACTCCTTACAGAATGAGTACACCAGAATTGAAGGAGTTTCAAATGAAGCTTGAAGAACTTCTGAAGAAGGGGTATATATGCCCAAGTGTGTCACCTTGGGGTGCCCTAGTATTGTTTGTGAAAAAGAAAGATGGAACGTTAATATTGTGCACTGATTTCAGACAGTTGAATAAAGTGACTATCAAGAACAAGTATCCTCTGCCAAGGATCAATGATATTTTTGATCAATTGAAGGATGCAAAGATATTTTCAAAGATAGATCTTAGATCAGGATACCATCAGGTAAGAATTAAAGAAGAAGATATCAACAAGACTGCCTTCAGGACAAGGTATGGTCATTATGAGTTCACAGTGGTGCCATTTGGGTTGTCAAATGCACCAGTTGTTTTCATGTGCTTAATGAATGGTGTTCTCCGAGAATACTTAGACAAGTTTGTCATTGTGTTTCTGGATGACATTCTTATATACTCTAAGTCAGAGGAAGAGTATGAAAATCATTTGAATATGGTGTTGCAAGTATTAAGGGAGCATCAGTTGTATGCCAAATTGACCGAGTAATCATTTTATCAGAAACAAATTCATTATTTAGGGAATATCATCTCAAAATATGGGATAGCAGTGGACCCTGAGAATATAGATGCCATTAGAGAATGGTCAGCACCAAAGAATGTGACAGAGGTCAAATCATTCATGGGCCTTGTAGGCTACTACAGGAGATTCATTGGAGGATTCTCAAAGATAGCACACCCAATCACTTCCTTTCAAAGAAAGGGTATGAAGTTTTAGTGGACGTCAGACTGTGAAAGGAATTTCCAACATTTGAAACAATTATTGACAAGTTCTCCAATACTAAGGATTGCAGACCCAAATGAAGATTTCATTGTATGCACATATGCATGTAATGAAGGACTTGGTGGAGTCCTCAGCCAAAATGGATTCGTGATATGTTATGAATCAAGAAAGTTGAAATAGCATGAAAGAAACTATGCCACTAATGATTTGGAGTTGGCAACCATAGTACATGCCCTGAGGAAATGGAGACACTACCTCATGGGAAAAAGGTTTGAGCTAAGAATAGACCACAATGGTTTGAAATATTTATTTGATCAACCAAAACTAAATGCTAGGCAAAGCAGATGGTTAGAATTTATAAGAGAATATGACTTTGATATAAAGCATATAAAGGGGAAAGAAAATAAAGTGGCTGATGCACTCAGATGGAGGGTGCATGAACTACGTGCTACAACCATCAGCATGTATCAGACTAATGTTAAAAGAAAAATTATGGAAGCTGGAAATACAGACCTGCAATACAAAGAATTGATAGAAAAACTACAACAAGGTAAGACACCACAGAAGATGGATATTTATAAGTTGGGAGTAGATGGAATACTGTTGCACAAGAATAAAATTTTTGTACCAAATGTCAAGGAATTAAAATGTATAATTTTGCATAAGATGCATAATGTTCCTTATGCAGGGCACCCTGGATATCAGAAAACCGTAGTAGCGGTCAAGAGCCAATACTTTTGGCCAGGTATGAAGAGAAAGATAGCAGAATACATCGCAAGATGTGCGGAATGTCAGAAAGTTAAAGCAGAACATAGGCACCCAGTAGGATTGCTGCAACCTTTGCCCATTCCTGAATGGAAGTGGGAAGTGGTGACAATGGATTTTATTACAGGATTGCCCAGAATAGGAAAGCTACATGATTCGATTATGGTGGTGGTGGACAAGATTACAAAATATGTCCATTTTACTCCACTGAAAACTACTCACAAGGCAGCATATGTCACTAATATTTTCATGAAGGAAGTGGCACGATTGCATGGAATTCCTAAAATGATTGTGTCTGACAGAGACCCGAAATTCACCTCGAATTTATGGAAAGGATTTTTCAAAGGATTTGGGACGAATCTGAAGTTTAGTACAACTTACCATCCTGAGTATGATGGACAGACAGAGAGGGTGAATAGATTGATAGAAGATATGTTGAGAATGTATGTGATGGATAAACCAGAAAAATGGGAAGACTACCTACATTTAGTAGAATTCTCTTACAACAATGGGTATTAGGCAACATTGAAGATGAGCCCATTTGAAGCACTTTACGGTAGAAGGTTCAATACTCCAGTGAGTTGGGATAACCCAGCTGATAGAATAGTAATCGGGCCAGAGTTGCTAAAGGAGATGGAGGACCAAATGTTAAAAATTAAGCAGAATTTGAAAGCTGCCCAAGATAGACAGAAAATTTATGCTGATAAAAATAGAATACACAGAGAATTCAAAGTGGGTGATCATGTTTTCCTGAAGGTGAAAGATAACAGGAGTTCCCTGAAGCTGGGAAGTTGCGCCAAGTTGGAAGCCCAATTTTGTGGACCATTTGAAATCCCATAGAGGATTGGTCCAGTTGCTTATATGATTGCATTTCCTGCATCTATGTCTGTTCATAATGTATTTTATGTATCATTTCTAAATAAATACATACTTGATGCTAATCATGTTGTTGATTGGAATGTTATTCAGGTGGAGCAAGAAGGCCCTTTCCAAGTGCATCCAGTGTGCATTTTGGATCGAAAAATCAAACAACTCTGGAATCGAGCCATAAGGCTTGTAAAGGCCCAATGGACCTCATACGGACCTGAAGGTGCTACTTGGGAGCATGAGAATGCAATGCGGGAAGAATACCCACATCTTTTTGAAAATTTTTGAAATTTTTGTTGTATATGGGTACATGATGCATTGAGGACAATGCATAAATAAGGGGAGGGGATTGTAATATCCCTCGGCCGAACCCAAATGCAAGTGTAATCCAAGTATATTTAAGCTAGTGAGTTGTTGAGAAATCATTTTTGTAATACACCTTTCATGGCATGTTGCGCGCATATACTACACAGTAAAGTGATGTAGTGTGCACATTTTTTGATACCACGTGTAGTGACTAAAGTGCGCGCAATATTAAGGTCAACGAACCCTTATGTATATGATATGCATTATAGATTGGTGAGCCATTATTATAAGTCAGAATGCTTATGTTATAGAATTAGGCCAGAGCGCCTAGATGTTAAAGGCCAGTGCGCCTATTTTTTATATGTCTCATGATTAATATAAAATACATCGTTGAGCGCAGACCGACCACGATAAAAGAGAAGGGGGACTAGATTCCACCAGTTAGGGAAAGGGAGGGCCAAAATCTAAGGAAAGGGCTAAGAGAGAGAGCTTAAGCCAAAAAGGAATATTAAATTAATATTTATTTTAACATAAAGTATGGATAATTATTTTATCCTAAGTCCTAAAGAGGGGGACAACTATATCAGAGCAGCTTCCAACATGACAAGTGTCAAGTTGGAGACATGCATACTTATTGTTGAGACTTAGTACCTTTGGGGCTGTTCTTACCATTTTTCCTTCGACCAGAGAACCATTATTGGGGGAAATCATTATCTCTACCATGAATCCATGACCATTTATTGGCACAGTCATCGAGCTATCCTTGTACTTTCCTATCATTGTACATGAACTTGTTTCCATAGCCATTTTCCTATTGGTGTACCTATCATCTTGGGAGCGGGATTGAAGAGGCGGGTTGTCAGGCCCATGAGAAATTCTCTGAGTGAGAGAATTGTTGGGGATCGATTTCCTCAAGATGCTAAACTACAACTACAGTGCTCTGAGACTTCCAGTCTGGCTTGTTGCTGAAGCCCTGGAAGGGAAGTGGGGCAGCCAAGGGACTGTTGAGAAGAGAAGGGGCACACTTCCTTGGTTGGGACAGGCATGTGGGGAATGAGAGGTTGTAGGCTGTTGGTTGAGTGAGCACTTGATATGGAGTCTTTCCTGTTGACCATGAACCTTTAGCTTGGTTAGGAATGTGACATAGCATGTGTGTGTGTGTGTGTATATATGTATTTAAAAAGAAAAATTATGTGACATACCTCAGTTGGATACTGGGTTGTTACCTTATGTTGTCAGAACTAAGTTAAGTTTCTGACTAGTGACATTCCCCGACCTGTTGGTGGCTGGGGAGGTTCATTACAATAATCATATCTGTGAGGCGGGTCATGTAAATGACCGTGATCTCCCTTAAAGACTAGATGATGTTAAATAAATGTGAATGATTGAGGTAAAAAGGTGCGAGTGATTGATATGGATTTTATGAGAAGAATGAAATGAATATAGATTATTAAAATATGCTTAAAACAGAATAAAAAAGATACAATAAAACCGGTTTCGAAATAAGACAAAACTGTAAAATCAAAGAAAACAAGCTTGTTGGAATGGTGGCGGCTTATCTCTGAGAAGAGATGTGACGACTGCGCTCATTCACAAGAAGATGATTGCAATGAGGCTCTGAAGGCCTTTTTACAGTAAACAAGAATGCCAAAAACTCTAGACATCCCAAAACCTAACCCTAGGAGATGAAGCGCCAAAAGTCATGCGGGCCCCGTTTGGGTATGTCAGTACATCAACTTCTCGGGGTCGTAACGTTTGCATACGATCTTCGTTTTAGGAACACAACAGACTGTTGGAAAGGTATCATCAAGGAGATTCAATTTGGGGGCTCAATCATGCCTTTGGCTATCATTTAGAATCTCAATCCCGAAAACCCTTCATTTAGGCCCTCAAAATGGCCCCGGAAGTTAAAACTGCTAAAAATAGTAAATTGCCAAAATTGCCAGAAAACTGTTTTGAGCGAGTTGGAAAAGGTGGATAGCCATCAATATCCACCAATATATTTTTTAGATAATGACCGGAGGAAGTATGTCATTCCTTAGAAAGGACTAATATGAAAAGATATAAGAGCGAGAAGCAACTGTAACTTGTTTTTTGGTTGTTATATTGTAAAGAGGAAAGCCTAATTATAATCATATCTGTGAGGTCGGTCATGTAAATGACCATGATCTCCCCTCGGGACTAGATGATGTTAAATAAATGTGAATTATTAAGGTAAAAATGTGTGAGTGATGCACACACACACACACCTTCTTAAAAAAAACATAAATATAATATGACTAAATGATCAAGTAGTACGTGAGGCAAGATGTGTAATTGCCAAACATGAATAATTCCATGGAGGCATGATTGACCGTATGATGGAAGTTCTGATTATCATGATGGAATAATAGCTTGAGGAAGATGTGTTCCATTCCTTGGGAAAATCAAGTGTCAATTGTTGAAAGAATAAATGAGCATAAATGCCTTGTTGGAATGATAGAAGACAACATGCTTATGCCTTGGAGGATTGTATGAGAATGAAAATGAAGAATCGTGACTTAAACAATTTTAAAGTAAGGATACACAAAAATAAAAATTGTAAAGTATGCCTATGATAGATACACAACACGTTGATGCATGTGGATGAGTGCATAGAGAACAATTTGAAAGCAAGATGATAAACTAAAGATACAAGTTTGAATATATATTTGGAATGCATCATAGGAATGAAAGATTATATTCCTTATGGAATACTGGATGGAACTATGGAATAATGAAGCTAATACTAACTCAATATTGAGGTCATTTCAGGCCATTTGGATATACAATAAGGATGTTTGATTATGAGACAGTTCCATGTGAAGGAATTGTGTAAGAACTCTATCATATAAAACAATATATCACCTTAATGACTATTGAGAGTTATGCAGTGGGATGCAAGTCCTATTTATATAAGAATCCTAAATTACATTCTAAAATATAATGCATGCATAGGGAACATGGAATTGAAGTTAACCAATCTAATTATTAAATGTGCAGAATGCATTGGTTCACAATTAAAATGTAAACCAAAATACTTTTTGTTGTAGCATGTTGATTTACCAGAGAAAGTCAAGAGGAAACTTGGATGAAACTTCTCAAGGAATTGAGAAGGCAAATAAAAAAAAGGTGTATACTGCAGAAGAAAACACGAAGAAAAGGATGAATACTTTTCTCATTTTGAAACTAAAATGTGCTTAATAGAGTTGTAAACTTGAATAACTGTGAAAGAAAATTATAAAAAACAATGAATATGTTTGAAAGAATTACCTTGGTCAAAGGCCATGTGATGCAAAGACAATGAGGCCTTGAAAATAACTTAGCTAGACTGGAAGCTCCAGACTCTATAGAAGGAGTTGGGAACAAGGGAAGAGTCCCTTAACTCCTTTCTTGTTAACTATTGTGTTTCACTAGGATGAGAGACTAATTTGTTGTTATATGTGAATGTTTTGGCATGAGAATGTTGATAGTTGCATGACTTTAGAGACAACTGGAAATTTGATTGTGATTACACCCACAAAAACAATGAGGATAATGTGACAAGTGCATATAGATATGCGAGGACATATCTGAGAATGGTTTCTAATTTAAATGCTATGGTACATGTATTTTTATTTAACATGAAAACTAATGTAATTATAAATGCGATAATGTATGTCATGTGTAGAAAAATATTGGAGTTGTTGGGGAATACAACTGCCAATGATGGACAACCTCAGATAGAGGACAATTGCAAGAAGGTTGTTATTAAAATATTGATGAAGGGACGTTGAGATTCACATGAAGCACCACTAATGAGGTAATATCAAAGAGGGTGTTGGAAGATATAAAAGGGTATAAATATTTTTCATACCAGTGTGGCATATGACATGAAGGGATTGGGTAATAATCCCTTCTGATATAATTTATTATCTTAATGATATGAACGTGACTCTTGAGTGGTTGGTGTATGCCATTGATATCGAAACAGGGTATTATTAAGGAAATAAGAACCTGAA
Source organism: Picea engelmannii (assembly GCA_009831015.1). Taxonomy (NCBI): domain Eukaryota; kingdom Viridiplantae; phylum Streptophyta; class Pinopsida; order Pinales; family Pinaceae; genus Picea; species Picea engelmannii. Next base: position 212,752 of record ML783346.1, on the reverse strand, counting down.
GGAGAGAGGAAGGAGCCTCTAGTAGCCAAGGACGATTGAGATCCTTGGAAGGAAACTTGGGAACAAAGTATCATGAATACTTTGACTAAATCCAAGATGATTGGGAACAATAGTGCTCATGAGAAACATGTTGATTGAATGCATTAAGGAGATGAGAGGGAAGGTAATGGATTGCACATCATGGAAGGAGGATCTTGCATTATTCTACCAGAGTCGTAGAATAGTAAAGAATGAATTGGGTGGCCATGAGGATTGACACCCTTCTTACTATTGGAATCCCTACATATTTTCAACTTTTTAAAGCATCAAATAATAAATTATGTAGCTGACTACCTGGGGTCATACAATTTTTGTTCTTCATAAGCAATTTTTGAAACTGTAAATATGATGTTTCGGTTATTCACTTTTGTGCTTCGTTCATGACTAAAAGCATGAACGAAGCATTGAAACTCATGATTGTATTACCATTTTATCTAAAGTTTATGAAAGGTAGATGTCTCTATAGTTTGTTTTCTAATAAAGGTTTTTTTTGGGCTATGAAGATCATCTTGTTTACTGCTTTAAACTGGCTCAAATGTGAAACATGCTTTGAATTGTTGTTTGAAACACCAAGGATCCATTGAAATTAAATTATGATATATACCTTTGTGGCTCTTGGTAAGACCTATTCTTGTCACTACACTTTTCTTTACAAATTTTTCCCTCTACTAAACTTTAGACACCAGTTTTACCTTGTTGCGCAATGATAATTTTTAATGAACTTGTTCGTGGCCTGTACCCTATGGGAGGTGGCAGTCTGACAACGATATGCCCATCATTTTGATTTAAGTCTCGGGCTTTATCTTGTACCCTTAACAATTCATTACACGAAACTCCCGATTCTCTTATGAAACCACTTACTCCTTCATTTAATTCGCGTGTGGGTTTTGTTTCTTTGGTTCTTGCCCTGGTCTCTTCTGTTTTCAAAACCCTTCATGCTTATAGTGATCTCTTTCTGTTTTTGTGACTATTGGTCTATTTGAAACTTTATGGTCCCTTTCGTCTGAGTAGATCTGAACAACCCTGAAGTTTCACACATTTGTTGTTACATAATAGAGTTTAATCCCATTTTTGCTTGTTGGAGACATGATTTTTCGGGAGAGATTATGAGCAAACCATTACGAATTAGACCAAACCCTTTAAAACCCAGAACGAAAATGGGCCCATTTACCTTCATCGAGAGTATATTCTTTAGAAACGTTTTCATTTCACCGGTATGTTTCGTTTTTTGGACAACATTTTCTCATAAAATCTGTTGCGTTTGGGTTTTCTTTGTTTTTGATTTCCTCTCTGTGGATTTGAAGATCTGTAGAAAAACGGATGAGTTTTATCATGGACAAAGGTTATATCTTGCTATCAAATATCGGTGTGTTTATCCACAAAATATCAAGCTATCACAAATCTACTCTCTGCTGCAGTTCAAAACCCCTTGGGCAAAAAGGCCATGCTCTATTTTCATGCCCTAGAGGAGATTTTTAGATGTGATAAAGAACAAGTCTTCCATGCCATTACTATTGAGATAATTCCTAATATGGTTCAAAAACCATTTGTCAAGAAATACCACAAGAATAAGGAGAGTAATTCAGATTTAAAATTGGTAAACAAGAGGATTAAGTAGTTTAATAAAATGTTCATTAAAAAAAAGAAACAACCCAAAAAATTCCACTATCATGAATTCAGATTTTCCTTGGTCAAATGGCTAAAATAGAAAATAATTGTTATGTTTGTTGGATTTGCTTCTGTTTTGAAAATAAAATAGATTAGATTTTATTTTTATTTTTTATTTTGTTTTTTACTATTTTAACTAGCTACAGAAACCTGTAGCTTATTTATTTATTTATTTTTAAATAAATTAGTTTGAATCCAAGTCTATTCTCATTCGAATTTTTGGTTAGAATAATATCTTAATTCCTGTATTTATGTTTTTTCTTTTCAGGATATCAAGCAGTTTATGGTGATCAAATGATATGAAGCATTTTTTTTGGTTTATTAGCCATATCCATGGCTCATTTTTGTGTAAACAGAAACAAACTCTTTTTAGTTTTTAGAGATTTAGTGTGATTTGCAGTGGTTATATTCTTTTCTATTTTGTAATCAAGAGATCAATGTGGAGATATGATCTTATCCCAGAATATAAGACAGTTGGCTTTTACAAACCCTTTAAAAACTCGTATTTTTTGTTATCAAGGCATCTTGGCCTCGAGTTGAAGTATGGACAATTAATTTACAGACTTGAATGGAACAGAAATACATATTACAACTTTAGATTCTTGTGTATGGTGTTTTAGTTTAAGTTCTGTTTATCTTGATATGATAATAGGTGTTGATAGTTTTTTCCTTCATGCTTTATTATGATTTGGGATAATTCATTAATAAATGTTGTCCATATATGATGCTTCAGATATTATATAGGGTGATCATCTATTCAACTCAAGTTATGAGATTTATATTTAATTTTTTGTTGAACGTTTAAATGCAAAGTTCTTACAATAAGATTCATCTCACTGTAATTGCTTGTAAATCATAAGATCACCGTGACTATTTGTATTATACGTTCTGATATTGAAACTCAATTTTCAGCACATTGTTTTGCATTTATTCAGAACAATCTTAAGGTTTGTTGCAGGTTTACCTCTTGGACAAGGTGGCTGGATATTCTCTATTATACAGACGTTGGATGCATTAATAGGTTAGTTCTTTTCTTTTTTGTTGTTTGTTTGTCTTCGAAACTCTAATATATGGTTTGGCTTTGACCGTCCACATACTCCTGTTTCATAGCATATTTTTCTATTTAATCTTAGATTAATAAAGAAAAAGCTAAAAATAGGTTATGTGCTTTCTTTATCTGCTTTCATTAAAGCAACCATCTTTACATAGATTTTCGTGAGTTTAGATTAAAACTCGCAACTTGTATATCATGCACATAAACAAGATAGATAGACTTGTCGTGTAAATATTATCTATAATAGTTATATGTACATATATATATATATATATATATATATATATATATATATATATATATATATATATATATATATATATATATATATATATATATATATATATA